>ML788434.1:154824-172092 GCA_009831015.1 Picea engelmannii
AAAGTGATTTAATTAATTAATTAAATATTAATAAAATGAAAGTCACTTTGGAGGGACAAGGTGAGACAAAAGTATAAAGGAGAGGCAAGGGCCTCTTCTCATTCATTCATGTATGTTTATCATTTGATATCTGGTTTCTAGCTAGTGAGCCCAACATTGGGGGTTTTGAGGGTTTTGACTTAACAAACCCTAGAGGACTATTCGATGGTGAAAGATTCCACCTAACTTGTCCCAAGCTTGGTCTCAGAGATGCAATACTCTCCCACACCATTTTAGTTCCATATCTACTCAATTCAGTAGGGTTCGACGTCAGTTGTATGTGCAGGTAGAGAGAGAGCGCACCACTTGAGGGTTTCCAGCAAAGGGGGCGCACCATCCGTTGAGGGAAGTTCATTGCAGGTGATTGGCATCATATTTGGAGATTTCATCACTTGGGTTCTTCTTGTAGGGACGTCTCCATCATTCCTAGTTCTTTCTGAGGGAGCTTTATGGTTTAGATTATTTACTAGAGCAGTGGGACGAATTAAAGAGAAGGAGGGCGTTTTTGAGATTCAGATCTAGTCCGTTTGGAGGGGTTACACTTCAGATCTGACCCTGAGACTTCACCTAGTGACCTGTAGTGTCCTGATCTATATTCCTGGGGAGTTTCAAAGCATTTGGAGGCCTCCTTCATCAGGGCCGAATTATCTAGGGTTTCAGTCATCTAGTGGGGTGCACCATTCAATGGAGGAATTCATATCTACAAGGTTTGAGAGTGGATTTGGAGATTTGGACACCTGGGTTGTCCTTATAGTTGCCCGATCTATCAGTTGGCGTATTTCTTGGGGTGATTGGACATCTTTGGCACCAGGGATGAATTGTTGAGGAGCTTCAGTTATCGAGCAGAGCGTGGCATCTTCCAGCAGTGAGGGGTTTGGCACTTGGCATTGGTCTTCATCTCTTATCCAGCCTTTGGAGGCTTATTTTGTATTGTTGGGAGCATTTTGTAGCAGTTCATACTTGTTATCTATTTGTCTATCATCTTGGCCATCTATTGAGCATTCTAGATCGGCATATCCATTATAGCAGGTTCTTCTATTTTATGAATAAAGAAGATTTGATATGTTTTGGCTTGTCTATCTTGTTGCATATGGTTGAGGTATGTTCCATGGTTATCTCTTTATATTATTTGCTGCATACACACATATAGACACATCTAAATAAGTAGATCAACAAAGTGTTTGACAAAATACCTCACTCAAAAAAAGTTTTAAAAAGACACCAAAACCGTGATGATCCTTGCATAATGGCTTGGGATCATTATAGTGGTATTAGAGCTTAGATTCCTGCCAACCAGTGGGGATTAGCAAAGTTACAATAAGATGGATATTCTTATTAGGATTGAGGAGTGTGAAATGGAATATAAAACCATCAATAATTTCAAAGGGCTCATAACATTCCAATGCTTCCTATCCTATAAAAATCCTAGTTGGAGAAAAAAGAAGATTGCAGGTGGGCTCAAGGAAATCGAGAAAACTAGAGCAGCCTTTGGGTGGAATACCACGCCCACTAGGAGGGAAAAACAGAGAAACCACACACCCAGTAGGAGCATGCAAAGTTGCTACAGTTGCAAGGTGCCTTGGGAACCTGATCATAGGTGTAGGTGTAAGGGTAAGAATCATATTGTTGAGGTACGAGAGGACAGTGATGATGAGGCATGTGAGGATGGATTGATTCAGGCTTATCTGGGGTAGTCTGATGATGATAGTGACTCTTGCACAGAGGCTAGTGATAGTGACTCTACCTTAGAGGATAGTGATGATGACTCTTGCATAGAGGTTAGTGGTGCTTGCATGCTTGAGGAGGAGGATGGCCCTTGTGTAGTGGATAGGCAGCTGGATGGATAGGATGATAGCACCAATGTATCAGCAGACATATCACATACCATTGATGTCTTTACATCCCAACAGAGTGGTGGCACTAGTGAGGAGTCACACGTGTTAGCACCTAGAGATGATGAGCTTTTTATGGGGGTCGTGACACATCTGTCACATGTTCAGACACCCATGATAGCCACGTCACAGGAGGAGTTCGGTGGCATGTCATATATGATGGATGAGCCTATTGTGAGGGATGCACACCATGGACAGGTAGACCCATAGTTTCAAGAGGAGGTACAGGACGTACAGACAATTGACCTCACACATACAGGTCAACCAGAGGAGATGGAGTCACCGCTATTGGAGACTCCATTGGTTGAGCAGATTGCAGAGGCTGACAGGTTGATGGAGTACTTATTTCCAGGATCGGCCTGCATTGATGAGGATGCACTCTTTAGCAGTCAGGATGACCATAGCATATGTCTGGACACAACTATATGAGATCTAGGTGCAGATGATAGTAGCAGGTTGAGTGCACAGGAGGATACAACTACTCACACTGGATACAGTATGACTCAGAGGGAGATGGAAGTTGAGGATGTTGTGCAGTTACGTATGGGCAGACCGAGTGGCATAGTAGACAGCAGGCAGTTCAACACTCTACCTTTTGCAGAGAGTGTTGTTAGTGATGGCACTAGCAGTGAGAGGCATGAGGGGGTACCTCAATATGACTATGATCAAGAGTTACACCACTTAGCAGCACAATTGAAATTTAGTGAGGCTACGATCATGGCAGCCACTAGATGTATTGATGACATGCATGCAGTGATGAGAGATTACTGCTGGAGAGCATCAGTGGCACATGGTAGTTTAGATGAGGGGATTTCCATGGATGATTTTCATACTCTCAGGGAGAGAGTATCTGTGATGAGGACCGACTACCATCAATTGTTGGCTGACAGGGATTTCCTGTTGAGGGTTGGTGAGATCCATCAGGAGGCTTTGAGGGAGCAGGAGTTGGAGATGGTTCGAATCACTCAGGAGTTGGAGAGCACTCGAGGATTCTTGAGAGGCACACAGACAACCCCTCAAGAATCAAAGTCTAGATTAGATGGGTCTCTTGAGGAGATTCATCAGAGATTCACTTCATCTGTCCTAGTGGACACTCAGATATATCATTCAGTCACGTTGCTAGGAGATGTTGATGATCTAGTAGAGGAGCACCATACGATGGATGACACTTCCATTTGTCTTCCGAGAGCGGTTGGCCTCCATGTAGAGGTTGATCCAATAGTATGCCCAAGATCTATGAGACAGCATGAGTCTACGAGAGACGACATGGGTATGCCGGAGCATACAGTGATGAGTGATAGCTCACAGAGACATGTCGAGATCCATGGTGGGATTCATAGGGGTATAGTGTCTTGCAGGGAGGAGACACACCTAGGGGAGCATGCAGATGTCACTCCTTTTCTATAACACCTACTTATGAGAGATCACTTTCACCATTTCAGCAGTTGCATGGGAGATGGGAGATGGAGGTCGGTTGACCAGCAACTAGAGGAGTTACTTTCGGTTGTACCCGATGACTGGGATTCAGTGATGACCATGAGAGAGTATTTATCATGGATACCGATGGATGAGCTTTTGGTCGAGTCCTTGGGATGGACCGAGGCAGGTGGTATTTCTCAGCTCTACAGTCAGCTACAGATATCTCTGTTATCCTTTTCTAACACATTTATCATTGACAACAGCGTGAGGAGGATAGCAGAAGAGCACAGAGGACTTCTGACAGTGGTCAGTCTCACACTTGAGCAGTTAGATGAGATTGGAAGTGATAAACTTCCAAGCTTGCCATGGGATCCGGGAGTTCATTGGGTGAGCCATATGTTTCACTACATGATGACCCAGGTTGCACCCGAGAGCCACACACTCCACCAGGGGTCGGTCCGGAGTGGGTCTGCAGGGATTTGTCTGTTAGGGGGAGGCATCTTTCCAATCTTGATCATCATGATAGGATGTGGAGATGGGTGGACAGAGAATTTTTCTACAGAGATGTCCTTATAGGTACAATTTCTAGACAGTAGGTCCAATGGCCACAGGGATTCTAGCTTGAGGGTCCAGGAGTGGAGGATCCAGTATACATACAGGGAGTAGTCAGACAGGGCCATCATAGTACAATGTCAGCATGGGGGTCTTCGACAGAGGCTAGCATGGGACCCAGGGATTGCAGGGTTGATCATTTCATTGACTGACAGGGGCGAGTGGACCTTTGCAAGGGAAAGTTGTTCTAACTTTCCATTCAGCTTCAGTGTTGAGGTGAGCACCGCGCTTGAGGGTGTCTCACAGAGGTCTTGCAACACCTCATTCTGGCATCAGCATGTGCAGTTGATGGAGGCCGTGTGGATATTGGTAGAGATTTGGAGGATGGACTCATTCCATGATGAGGCCATGTTCCATGTGCAGGAGGTTCACAGGGTTGATACCTTTCAGGACTATGCTTCGCAGAGTATTGCAGTTCACTTCCTGGTATGGGATCCAGGGGGTGGAGTGTACTATTGTTCGTCTTTTGATGGGTTCTACTGTGTATCCCACAGGTGGACATGGGATCCTGATATTTTATTTGAGTGGATTTGGTTATTGCTTGAGGACAAGCAATTTTCTAGCAGGGAGGACTGTAATGTCCCCACTTTGGGACATCATCACAGTGCAGAGATTTATGATGACCAGAGTAGCCAGATGGAGGTTATAGCAAGTATAGGGGTATTTGAGAGGCATTGTGGGGTCCATCTTGCATCAATCATCATATTCCATCATTATGAGCCATTCCACACAGGTTGGCTTTGGTTTCGTTGCATTCCGATGATTTCCATGATTTTGAGTATTTTGAGCTATAAGTCAATTAAATTCACTAAAGAGGTCATTTTGGGAACATTACTTGGAGGAACCTCTCAATGTAATAGCTCATTGGAATTGGGAGGAGAAACACTACAGGATGGGATGGCTAGAAGTGACTTTTAGTGGCCAGGGAAGCTACAAGGAGAGATAAGGAGCTTTTCAGAGGTAAAAAGGTTAATTAATTAATTAAAGTGATTTAATTAATTAATTAAATATTAATAAAATGAAAGTCACTTTGGAGGGACAAGGTGATCCAAAAGTATAAAGGAGAGGCAAGGGCCTCTTCTCATTCATTCATGTATGTTTATCATTTAATATCTGACTTCTAGCTAGTGAGCCCAACATTGGGGGTTTTGAGGGTTTTGACTTAACAAACCCTATAGGACGATTCGGTGGTGAAAGATTCCACCTAGCTTGTCCCAAGCTTGGTCTCAGAGATGCAATACTCTCCCATGCCATTTTAGTTCCATATCTACTCAATTCAGGAGGGTTCGACATCAGTTGTATGTGCAGGTAGAGAGAGAGCGCACCACTTGAGGGTTTCCAGCAAAGGGGGCGCACCATCCATTGAGGGAAGTTCATTGCAGGTGATTGGCATCATATTTGGAGATTTCATCACTTGGGTTCTTCTTGCAAGGACGTCTCCATCATTCCTAGTTCTTTCTGAGAGAGTTTTATGGTTCATATTATTTACTAGAGCAGTGGGACGAATTGAAGAGAAGGAGGGCATTTTTGAGATTCAGATATAGTCCGTTTGGAGGGGTTACACTTCAGATCTGACCCTGAGACTTCACCTAGTGACATGTAGTGTCTCAATCTATATTCCTGGGGAGTTTCAGAGCATTTGGATCCCTCCTTCATCAGAGCCAAATTATCTAGGGTTTCAGTCATCCAGTGGGGCGCACCATCCAGTGGAGGAATTCAGATCTACAGGGTTTGAGAGTGGATTTGGAGATTTGGACACCTGGGTTGTCCTTACAGTTGCCCGATCTATCAATTGGCATATTTCTTGGGGCGATTGGACATCTTTGGCACCAGGGCCGAATTGTTGAGGAGCTTCAGTTATCCAGTAGAGCGTGGCATCTTCTAGCAGTGAGGGGTTTGGCACTTGGCATTGGTCTTCATCTCTTATCCAGCCTTTGGAGGCTTATTTTGTATTGTCGGGAGCATTTTGTAGCAGCTCATACTTGTTATCTATTTGTCTATCATCTTGGCCATCTGTTGAGCATTCTAGACCAACATCTCCATTGTAGCAGGTTCTTCTATTTTACGAATAAAGAAGATTTGATATGTTTTGGCTTGTCTATCTTGTTGCATATGGTTGAGGTATGTTCCATGGTTATCTCTTTCTGTTATTTGCTGCATACACACATATAAACACATCTAAACAAGTAGATCAACAAAGTGTTTGACGAAATACCTCACTCAGAAAAAGTTTTAAAAAGACACAAAAACCATGATGATCCTTACATAATGGCTTGGGATCATTACAGCAGCAAAGTGTTTGACAAAATACCTTACTCATAAAAAGTTTTAAAAAGACACCAAAACCGTGATGATCCTTGCATAATGGCTTGGGATCATTACACAAAGCATAAGTAGATCTATCTAAACATATCAAAGCACTTAGCAAATAACATGTGAACACATCAAGACAAATCACAAAGAAACATAGCACAGTGTTTACGTGGTTCGCCCCCACCCTGGGGCTATGTCCACCAACTCTTCTTCTTTATTATCTTCAGTCAATCGTCTATATGCACAGAGCCACAAAACCCTACTCCACATAGGATGGGAGATCTGCGCACACTTCACTAGATCCTTCTTCCCTAAGCTAGGTTACAACACAAAGCCTTCCGCACAGTTTGTCACAATCACTTGCACTTAGCTTTGCAAGTCTTACAAAATATGCATAGACCCAAATCACACAGATCTACCCTTGCACATAGAAATTATGGCCCTTCCTTACATTTCCTAGACTTCTATTTATACATTACAAAATAGGGCTAAACATGGGTAAACCCATGGGCCGACATCCCAATCCCATTACATAATCCCAAAAAGAATCCAAAAGTGGGTCGATATTCCACAATATCCGCTTCGTCTTGCGCTCCTTCTTCGACAGGCTGTCGAAGTCCCAAAATAGGTCAACATGACCAAGGATCTCCCAAAACTTGGTCAAGGTCCAACAGGCCCCCAACACTCACTTGTGACGCATCCCGATTCACTCTGGTCTGAGAAGTTCTGCCTCGAACGCCTTCATCTTGGCTCAAGCTGCTTTGACTTGTTGCTTTGTTGTGGCCTCCTTTTCAATGAACTCTTGGATTACTGTGTTGTTCACTGGCCCTTCCAGGCATTGTTTTTCTATGATGACAACCTATTCTAGCTCTACTCCTTGGCTCTTGACTTCCGTAAAAAACTGAAATACCTTATCTTGTACGGGTTGGAGCCATTGAGTTACTTTCATCACTTTGCTCTGGATCGTATGGATTTGATGTTGGGTTGTGCGTTGCTCTTGAGATCTCTTTATTCTTTCTACAACTGACAGGGCTTTTAGCTGCACCTGTAGTGTGTCTGCATGTTGCTTCACTTCTTGGAGCTGCGACTCCAATGTCTGTAACTTTGGGTTCTCAGTGAGGTTCTCATATGTCTGGGCGTTGTGGTTACTTAACTGCTTGCACTCCAGGGCAAGAGATTTTAATCTGTCAACTGCGCTCCGGGTAGTTGCTTCTCACTGGTCCCTTACGTCCTACGGTGTCTCAAGCATACTGCATAGTTCTATATCTGCAATGCGTTGTTGGAGTTGTTGGATCACTTCTTCGAGTTGAGCCAGTTGTTGTGGGACTCTCTCTTCGGATTTTACCTCTACAACTGTCACAGAGAGAAGTGTTCTTTTGACTATTTCCTTAACTTCGAGTTTCTCTGCAAGAAATTGTTCCTTGCTTTGTTGTAGTTGTGCTCTTTCTTCATCCCACTTCTCTTGGAGAGAAAGCTTCTCCCATTCTATAGTACTAAATTTCTCTAAAAGGTCTCCCTGTTCTTGTGCCAAATCCTGGGTGGCTTGCGTTGTTTCCTCCTTTTCTCGTCGAAGGCGAGCTTCGACTGTATCAGCGATCCGGTGGAGTTGAGCTAGCTCATCTCCCAGTTCTGGTGTTTCCAATGGCAGAGGCACAGTGGAAACTACGCAGTTGGACTGTAGTGCCTGCTGCACCCCTTGAAGTTCAACCTTGATTTGATTGTATATCTCCTCTTGATGAGCCTCTTGATTCTCTACAATCTCTAGTGAAGCATCGTGAAGTGCTGGGACGATGAAGTCGAAGTTGTCTAAGGTGAGGGTGGTCTGCATTTTAGTCATCGAAGTTCTCGATTTATTCCTAGAAGAAGGTTTCGGAGGGGAAACCTTCATTTTCTTTGAGGGGTACTCTTCGTCTCTAGGTGGTGTAACTTCACATTTATTTTGTTCTATTTATGCGCCATCTATCTCTCCACCATCACCTCCTTTCTTAGGTGAGATAGAAGCAGTCTTTGTTGAGGTACTTCTTACATCTTGAGCTTCTTCATTTTTCTTGATCTTGTTGGGTCCAGGTGTATCATGCGCTGCTTCTGGACTATCAATATCAGATATCTCCATGGGGTCTACTGGAATGAGGAGGTTCGTCAACCATTCCTTAGTAATCTCTTCTAAGTGTTCCTTCGTCAGCTTGTAGTATGATTGCAACTATTGTTTATGCTCATCAATGCACGATGTGATATAGATGAAATGGTAGTCTGCGTTGAATTTCATCAAGGGCCTAAACTTGTGGAGAGTGTTCGGGGTTATACAAGGTTCAGACTAGATGGTTGTCTTCAACTAGTTTTGATATGTGTGGAACATGGCATTTGACTGCCATTGTTTGTTCATGTCATTGGAGTACCACAGTGTACTGAACTTCGTGGCCAAAGGTTCAAAGGGCTCAATGTCTCGGAAGGTCGCGCCTTCTGGCATCTCCCATGCAATGAAAGCAATCAGGATGAGAAGCCAGCTAAAGTGGAACTCATATCCTTGATCTTGTGCTTATCTACAGTCCAATTCCAACTAGTTCATGAGGTACTTTGCCCAATTCATTTGTAGGCCCTCCGCGCACTTTCCTATGAGGTCAACTACAAATCCAGTTACTTGGGTGGGCCGGTTCTTGTGAACTAACTTTCCTGCGATCAATTGACAAGAAAGGCACACTACACCGCTCTGGATTGAGGCTACCTTCTATCCTTGCATTCCCTTCTCGACATCTCTATAGGTGTCCTTAATCGTATGCACAAGAGTGCAATCTATGGCCTTCCTGGGATAAAAATCCTGTGGGTCAGGGCCTTGCATACTCAGCCCTGTGATCCGATTGATCAATGTCATAACCACTATGATACAACGGTTCAACCACAAGTATTTGCCATGGTAGCATGACAACAGTATCTTGATGCACACGTTCACTCCTTGGTGCCTTCCGAAGTGAGGATTCTTCATAACATTGAGTAGTGTGGACTGCGCGAGGTTCATGGTCCATGACTGAGGGATGATCTTCGAGTTCTTTCCCTTGGTCCTGGTCAGGTACTTATGTGGGGAGAGCATGTTGTAGACCTTCTTGTCACCGAGGTTGAAGTCGCTAAACTTCAACACTGTAATCTTATCTTGGTCTACGCACACTACGCGTATCCCTTTCGGGAGGTATGCAGTGACCAAAGCGTACTCAAATTCTCGGGGCACACTGTCTCGATTGATTGCGTCACTCAGAGGTGGTAGATAGGCAGGTAAAATACTTGGAATCAACTTAGCATTCGTGAGATCGTCTCCATGCTTAGTTCGCTTTTCATCGGCTGGTCGAGATCGTCCAGCTCGAGCAGTGGATGGGGACACTTGCACTGTTCTTGTAGATGAAACCTAGATACCTTCATACATCAACATGACTCTCTCAGTCATCAAGTCGATCAAGACTTCTTCAACAACTTTCTCTACAATGCTCAATTCTTCTGACATACACACTCGGGGTGAACAATCACGGGTTTGGGGAACAAATTAGACACAGTACTAAGATAGAGAGAAAGAGTGCATTGATCACTGTATAAACTCAGATTAGTCTATGGGCTTGAATTCTTAATTGGTAAAAGTGTTCTCGGTGCGTGACACGATGATATAAATAGGTAACTTGACAACGGTTCGCTTGCAACGGGTATGAGCCTCCATTAACTCTTGTTCGATCCGTTATGGTGCGGTCTAATGGTCTGATGATGAACTTTTATTTCCCTTTTGCCTGTTCGGAGCATCGATCGAATGGTTATAATATCCCCAACGGTTATATTTCTTCGCCATGGCAAAGTGCCATGTGTCGTTGTTCTGATATCCCGATGAAGCTCCAATTCTGCAATTTTTCTTTCTGCGAGGTCTCCTCTGGAACCTTTTGTAACTTTTCAGTCTTAGCCCTCTTCTTAATTTGCTTTCTAGCCTTATTTCCAGTAAGATTCATCTTGGTAGTTCTTTTCCCATTCTGATTCTTATCTTCTTTTGACATTATCACTGCACCTTGTTGAGATTCTTCCCTAGGGTTCCTGGGTAATACTTCTTCTTTGTCTGGGATAGGCACTTAAATCTTCTATGGATCCTCTAGTGTTCTCTTAACTTCGACATTTGGGTTGCTATCATTAAATATCTTCTATCTTCTCTCATGTTCTTCAATCAAGTGCGTGATCCTTCTGGTCACAAAATATTTTAACTCTTGCTTCTTCTGTTCCAAAACTTATTCTTCTTCTTTTCTTCTGGCTTGATCTCTATCAATCCAAGGTTTTCCTATTAACATGGTAAATGGGGCACTATCTTCAATAAATTTAATAATCTCAAAATCTTCTTTTGTCGAAGTTCCATTGATAGTCATAGGTATTTGGGCGAGCCTTCCACATAGGTTTACTAGCTTTCCTCTAGATAACCCTATTCCTCCTAATGAGGGAGTCATAGTAGGTCTTGTTATAGCTTCCCAAGTTCTCTCGGTCATGATATTCACCTGTGTTTCCTCATCTAGAACACAGTCAATGTCGAAGTCTCCTATTCTTGCTTCGATGCATTCTTTTTCTTTGAAGATATATGATAAGCTGACATGTCAGTAGTTATTCAGGGTTTCTTTCATCTGTAGCAATGCTTGTTCGGATCCTCTCTTGGTTTCTACCATAATCTTAGTTTCTTGATCTTCCTTAGGGTTTTCTTGATTTAGATTCATTCTCTCAAGATTAGCAATCATTCTAGGGAAATCCATCACTTCATGGTCTAGAGCTTTACAACAGAGGCAACCAGGACATTCCTTAGCCATATGTCCTAGTCTTCTACAACTGTAACAGAGGATTAATCCTCTCTTTCTCCTAAATGATCCCCAGCCTCTTATGTACTGCGCACTAGGATCATAGTAGCTAACCTGCAAATAATTTTTTCTAGGATCTTCCATCCATTCGTTAGTCCAAACATTCTTTCTGTGCATAGTATAACATATCTTTCACTATTCTTATCAGATCTATTAATATCAAATCTTCTTTCATCTATCAATGCCCTAGTTTCCAAACTAGGATAGACTCTATTAAACATACCTAGATCCATACTCTAGAAACAAAAATTTCCACTTATCTTACTTCTATAGAGCACAACGCTTCCAGATCTAAAACTTTTCACTTATTCTTATCTTTATCAGAGCACGAAGCTTGCAGATCTTACCTCTTTTAATCAGGAATTTCCACCTTTTACATTTCTCAGAGAAAAAAGCGTTCAGATCTTGCTTCTTTTCTTCAGAGCTGACCTCCTTTCTTCAGATCGGGCCTCTTTCTTTCAGATCCGATCTCCTTTCTCCAGATCAAGATTCTTTCTTTAGCACAGATCTTTATAAATCAAGTAGAATACTGCGCGCTAGGGCACAGATCTATGCACAAAGATTTCAGGCCAAATCTTTGCACGAAGCTTCTTCTTCCTCAATTCCCAGCAATCACAGTTTCAGGTCCCGACAATAGAGCCATTTTTTGGCACAGGGGAAGACCTAGGGTTCAACGCTACAACAACACACCAACAAAGCCCTAACTACCGACTCTTTCAGCAACACCTCCGAAGCAGATGAAGTCTCACCTGAGGTAGAGGCAGGGGTGGTTGCAAGACTCAGGTGTTTGCAACCTTAGCTGGGACACGTATCTATGATTATAACACTTAATAAAGCATTTAGCACCGTCAATTCCTCAATATACAATCAATATCCACTTCGTTGATAAAACAGAACTTCACAACATTCACAAGCACTTAGCATAGATAAATGGACCAGATTGAGCATATCAAGCACTAAGCATGGCTATCTAGATCAGATCTAACATTCTCACATATAATAAGCACAAAGCATAAGTAGATCTATCTAAACATATCAAATCAGTTAGCAAATAACATGTGAACACATCAAGACAAAGCACAAAACAACATAGCACAGTGTTTACGTGGTTCACCCCCACCCTGGGGCTACGTCCACCAACTCTTCTTCTTTATTATCTTTAGTCAATCATCTATATGCACAAAGCCATAAAATCCTACTCCTCATAGGACATGAGATTTGTGCACACTTCTCTAGATCCTCCTTCCCCGAGCTAGGTTACAACACAAAGCTTTCCACACAGTCTGTCGTAATCACTTGCACATAGCCTTGCAAGTCTTAAACAATATGCACAGAGCCAAATCATATAGATCTACCCTTGCACATAACAATTATGGCCCTTCCTTACATTTCCTAGACTTCTATTTATACGTTACAAAATAGACCTAAACATGGGTAAACCCATGGGCCGACATCCCAATCCCATTACATAATCCCAAAAACAACCCAAAAGTGGGTCAAGATTCCACAATCTCTGCTTCATCTTGCGCTCCTTCTTCGACGGGCTGTGGAAGTCCCAAAATAGGTCAACATGACCAAGGATCTCCCAAAACTTGGTGAAGGGCCAACAATATGTGTGTGTGTGTGTGTGTGTGTGATGTGTTAAGTACATACATGCAAGGTTTGATGACTTTAAACTAATTAAACATATTTTTTTATGCATATAACTCAATGTGCAATAGTGTAGGATTTTTATCGAAAATGGATTAGACACTTAAATTTTATGAAATAATAGATATATTTTTGAAATTATATAAAGAGTTGATTTTGAGAATTAAATTTATAAATATTTCTAAATTTATTGAAAAATGTTTTTAGTATATTTAAAAATAAATTTTAATAGGGATTGGTAATGAAAATCATTTGTTTTACCCTGGATGGGGTTCCTATTTGATCATGAAGGATGCAACACCACAACGAGCCACCCGACTAGGCCACATGGCCACAGGTAGCAACCCCATGTCACGTCCACACTCGCAACAAAGCGCCACTCAGCCAAGTCACTTGTCCACGGGAAGAAGACTCATGTCCCATCACCTAGGCACTTGTTGGTTGGCAAATTCCCTGCCGTCACCTGACCTCCCACACACGCATCTAACAATATACATACTTCAACACCTTACCCCCCTCATGTGAGTCTTCAAGGTGCTGCACGACGAGACTTATCGATCACCTCCAAGCCAGTTTGTAGAGTTCTCTCATGCTCCCTTATTTCGAAGAAACCTCTCGGAAGCTCATTTCACCCACAATTATGATCCTTCGACCTGTTGTGTTTCTCTCTGGATAATTTTGGAGTTTGTTGGTGCTTACCCTCCATCCAGGTGGCTTTTGGTGTGCATAGACCCTCCCTTCATGCCACGACTCAGGGGTAGATCACGGCGTGGTGCGGCCTGGTATCGAGCTCGGAGCAGGGAACCTCCTCCTTCAGTTCAGTCGCACACGGCCCAGAACCCTTCTCCAACCTTTTCCCCACACTGCACTTCGGCTTATCTCCCTCCTCTGGCTCCCATGGACGCCCAACCTTCGGGAGAAATCTCTCCCCCTCCCCTTACCCACTTAGTCATCCCATCTCCGTCAATTCCGAAAGTGGACCTTGAAATTGGCCTCTCCCCACTTTCAAACCCCTTCAATTCTAGAGTGGAATGGTTTGATCTAATGGGTAATTCAATTGGCTATGCGCCACCTCCCCCATCACCCCCTCGTCCCGCCCCCACAGTTTCACCCTCCTCCCCTCACCTGAACTCTTCTTCCTCCTCCCCTATTTCCCACCGGCCTTCTCCTTCGATTTTCAGGGACACAAAGCTCTCGACCACTCTTGATAGTATCAAACATGAGTTGAAGGACATAAAAACATCCATGAATGAAGTGTGGTCCAGGGAAGATGATAGATGACGCAGGGTGAATAAAGTGATGGCATTTCTGCAAGATCTGAGAAGGGCCAGGGCAGATTGAGAAAAAGGAAAAGCAAAAGTAGCACAAGTCTACGCCGGACCACGTCTTGGTCTAGGTCACTAAATTTTCCCCATGTTTTATCTGTTTCTTAGTCTTTTTTCTTCTTTTTCGACCCTGTGTGGCAAAGTAGAATGCATGCCTTCTTGCATTGGACACCTGGCCCTGAGTGGCCATAATACTAGACAGCTGGAAACGGTGGTTTCCCAACTGGGCACCATTACCCCTCTTTTGACTTTGGACACCTGACATAAGTGGTTTCCCAATTGGGCACTAATGCCAGGTAGTCAGATAACTCTCAGACATATGTTTTTTTTTATCAAGATCTAATACAAAACCTAAATTACAAAAAAAAAGAAAATCATTTGTTTTAGTTTTTCCAATCCAATAAATATGGTTCATTGTACCAAACCTAAAATGAGAACAACCTCATTAATTGTCATATAGATTGACATCTTTAAAAATTGCATGTTCATCACTAAACAAATCATACTAACATTATAAAAAACCACAATCTCACCCAAAATAATTAAAATTACAAATAGCATGCATGCAATTTAAAACATATGTACTTTATATACCTTATAAACATAAATAATTATGCAAATTATTAACTATGTGCACATATAAATTCATCACAAATCTACAAATCTATTAAACATATCTAATATATATAATTAATCTATATACATTCTTAAGTAGATTATGTCTATCTATAATTAGGATATATAGGTTTTTAATTAGGCTATATAGATCCCTTATAAATTCTTGAAAATATAATTAATTTGTCTCAATCCCAACTGTATCATTAAGACATTTAGATTCCAATCATGAATTAAGACTTTGTCCATAAAATTCATGTTACACACAAACTTTGAAATTGGATCCATATTCCTCTCACATTCCACCTATCTAGAATTGGTATCATGATTTTGGACTTTTCATGATGCATGAAAATTAAAATGAGTGGTTAATTCATAAATCACAAGTTGTCATTCTTGAATCATGCATGAGGTCATGAGGCCAGCGCCATGGCATCAACCAATTTCCCACTTGCAAGAAATTGCTAAGAATTAGCGTTAGAGATTTCCCACTCCCAATTATTTTTCCATAACCATCTTTTCAGTGGCCATAATTTTCTCCATGACAGCTATTTCCTCCATGGAAATTGGTCACACTAGAGGTACATGTACATAATACAATTCCATACATTTTCCACCATGATACAATTCCATACATTTTCCACTATGGTTCTTTCATTATTGAACTTTGTAGGTGGGTCACTCGATGAGTTACAGGGACATGATACAATTCCATACATTTTCCACCTTGGTTCTTTCATTATTGAACTTTGTCGGGGGGTGAGTAGAAGAGCATTTCCGGCCATTTCCTCTACTCCTCTTTATCACGTGAACTCCTCGTGCTATCCAACAAAACCTCGCCAGCTGTCAATTTAGTTTTGTTATTTGGAAAGTGGTCGCTTCCACTCCACAATCACCTGTGCGTACAGTCCCACTGTGGGCTCGCCTCTCCACTCACCGCGCTATTGGTCCCTCTCCGTCGGTATGCCATAAAGTCTCAGTACAATTGAAAGAGGAATAAGCAACGACAAAAGATTAGAAAAAATCAGCAGACTGCCGCTTCATGACAATTTCCATTACAATTTTTGTTTACTTGAAAGCACTCCTACATTTGTATATAATCAAATTATCGAATTATTACTTTGTTGTTCCTTATGAATGTATTAATTACATTTTCAAAAATATAATTATTATTAAAACATATTATATATAAATTTTATTGTTAAAACATAATTTTTATTTAATGATATACATTATTAATATTTTATTGTTTAATATTATTATAATGTTATTAAGTAATTTGAAATATTTTTATTTCATTTCATATTTTTAATAATTTATATTAATTATATTTGTATATCATTTTAATGTAAATATATTTTTAAGATAATATCAAGATTAAGTTTTTTTAGGATTTAGAGGAAGACGATACAAGATCTAAATCATTATTAAAAAAAATAATGATTTTTTTTATGATATAATTTTAAAATATTGAAATACATTTTTATTAAACTTATCTTAATTTTAGTAAAAGTAAAAATACTTTATACATATTTTAAATTTATAAATAAAATAATTTACAATTTATCAAAATACATATTTTAAATTTATAAATAAAATAATTTAAAATTTATCAAAATACAGATGAATATATATTTTGTAAAATGTAGCATACTTATTTCTTTTCTTTTTTTATGCTTTTTAATTCATTTACTTTTTATCATATAATTAAGATTGTGCAATTTTTCATCAACTTATTATTGTGGATAAATTTAGATCAAATTATATTCTTCTTGTCATGATAATAGTTTTTTTTGTTTGTTAATTTGGCCGAACCTGTTGGCATCGGGATTAACCTGTGGCTTGAGAAACCGCGACTCAGGGGCATCTAAGCCGTCAAAATCACCCAGGGATCGCACCCGGCCTGAGCCACACCAACCCTTAACATGGTTGGATTTTTTGTCCCCGCAGGTTTCGAACTAGTGACTTTAACATCATGGAGTGGCTTAACAACACACTCCGTCACTGACTGTCCTACACCTCGGGGACTCCTGTCATGATAATAGTTAAAGAGTTTACTATTATTACTTAAAAATAAAATAAAAAATCAAAATTAACTAACTTTTCATAAAACTAAGTTACATATTCATACAAAGTATTAATCTAATAAAATTAGATATTAAATTATAAATATCTTCCCATTTTATATATTCAACAAAACATAATATATCACATATTAAAAAAAATAAAAATTGTACTAAACTTCTCATCTAAGTTGCATGAATATTAAACTCATCATAAAATTAGATATTTATATTATAAATATCTACTCATCTTATATATTCAACAAAACAAAACATAATATATATATATATACATGCCACACCATGATATATTTTTTAATTAAAAAATTAATTAATATAAAAGATAATTTCTACTTATGCAATGTTGTTTATATATATATAAAATATGATGTCTTAAATATATATGCCAATTTTGATGGCTTTAAGTTAATTAAATATATTTATTTTCAATGTATATAACAAAATTTATAATATTTATGAA
>ML788434.1:177259-187725 GCA_009831015.1 Picea engelmannii
TAGCTCAAATGGTTTTGAGTCAAACGTGAAGCTATCCCCAACGAATAAGGTTATAGATTCAAATCTCTTGTTTGTCCTTCAGGTTTGGCCCCATATATTCCATAGAAAAAAATATATTTAAAACATGGTATTATGATTAAGTTTTTAATAATTAAAAGGTATATATATATATATAATTAGGCTTAAAAATTCATGATGTATATATATTTTAAACATGGTATTATGATCAAATTTTTAATAATTAAAAGGTTTAAATCCTAATTTTATATATGTACTTACAGGAAAATTATGAAAGATTTTGGTTTATGTAAATAAAATTAATGATTATTTATATTTAATGAAGTAGTCTAAAAACATCTAGGTTTATATTTATTCATTTTTTTTTTAATTTTTTTTTTTGTAAGTTAGATTGTATAAAAAGCCTTCAAAAAGTAGAAATTACAGTATTAGTGTTTTGTTCCAGACTGTAAAAACTGAACTGCCCTGAGGGGAAACCAGTTCATCCAGCGAAACATGTCAAGAGCCAAAGTCTTAAGTTACCAGTCATAGAGATTACAACGTCTAAATACAAAAATTGCAGCCCCCTGTGGGAGACTGAATTGACCTTTCTTCTAATACTAACATAATTGAAATAGACAAAATATGACTATAGGCCCTATGTGGCAAAATAAAAGTTAAACACCCTGCTAATCACGCATAGAGACAGCTGTACAAATAAGGTGGCAGGCTTGTAGTATGGCCACGTGTCTAGGGAGGTGGTGTTGGTCGTTGGGTCCGCGACTAGTGCTTCTTCCTCCTCGATCGATACCCCTTCCTCCTTCGTAGTCCCATGCACAGCTGACGCAAGAATGGGTGGCTCAATACCTGTTGCATCTGCTTCTCCATCTGTGGGGTGGCATGCTCCCTGCAATGCTGAGAGAATTTGCAGGAACAACGTTGCCTTCCCATCCAAGATCTCCATTCAGAATCGCAGGTCGTCCAAGTCCTGTCGTAATTCAAAGAACATTGCAGAATTGCAAGGCCTTCTTACAATTTTGAGCCTGATGCTAAGTCGGCGTAGGAGTGAGGCTCTTATTGTGGTCCATGGCTGGCTCTAAAGTCTTCACTCTGTGTTTGGGCGTAGTGTGGTTGGGCTGGGGGTGAATGGGCTGGCATGTTCGCAGGCGAGTTGGGAGGAACGACAGGAATTGGCTGCAAGGTGGAGGCCAAATCTAAGAGTGGCCCTGGGTTGAAACCCAAAGAGTTTTCAGAGAGATCAAACCATTCAGGCCTGCGTGCGAAAGGCAAGAAGAGGGGTGGGAGATTACTGAGGCTATGGCCAGACTGTGTCGAAGAGGATGGTGAGGAAGGTGATGAGGGTGAAGAACTATGAGAGGGTGTAGGCAGGGGTCAAAGAGCCACGCGTGGTCGACTAGGCTGCCAAGCCTAGCCGCATTTAGATTTCCCCCTTTGTCTCGTCATGTCTGGATGTTGTGAAGGTTGTCAAGCGCATGAAGGAAGAAGAGGGAGTGAAGGAGCAGCTGAGTGTTGGGCACTTTAATTGTCTAATTGAATGGAAAATTAAAGTGTTCAATATGAATTGTCAACCTAGGGAAGTCTGTTATTTCAAGATAATTCTGCACAGTCTATTCTAGATTATGAAAGCATCTCTAATCTAATTGCAGTAGGGAAGTTCTTTTAACAAAAACAAACAAAAAATATTGCTAACACAATTGTGCTGATACAGCTGGAGTGCTACAAAATTAAAATCATAATTGCAATCTAAACTGATGAATCTACAAAAACCATGAATTGCCTACCTTAATCTAACTTTCTAATTTATTTTTGCAGGAAGAAATTCTATACTATTGCTAGAGGGAAATATACTTATTGCAACAAGCTACTTCACACTTTTAATTCTTCAAAACAATCTTTTAACCTAATGCAGAAAAAGGAAAAGCAGTTCTCCAGCCATGTTCAACAACTGACTTCTAATTCTCATGAGACAAGTTTATGCGCATTTACCAAGAAGGAACTAAACTGTAACAATAGTTATATTCAGAAATATCTAATAGTTAAACCATTCGCAATGAAAACGACTAAATCTAGAATTCGAAACAGAGGGGAATCGGTGAGGAAGGTGGGCCCTTTCCTTCTCACTGAATCCACTCAAAAGATAGGTTACAGTCTGCTAAAGAAATTCAATCCACTTCTTCATTCAATTGCCAAAAAGATGTCTGTGTACAATAATCGCTCCTTTCTTCAGTTCAAGAAAAAAGACTAACAACCCTTTACATTACAAAAGCTCTGCTATTTAAAGTCAGAGTTAATCAGTGTTCAGAAACAGAGAAGTCTTGAGAATCCCCGATTCTCAGGTTGTTCGTTAGATATCATTAATACAAAATCTTGAATTCTCCTTCATCAACATCGTGAGCCAACATTCTAATCAGCAGGTGTTGCAACAGTCATATCACAATAGGACTGGTGGCATCTATTGTAAAAGCTTCTGAGATTAATAGGCTTTTGTCGTAGCAGTTGTGTAACAACTTCCAGGATTGATGGGCATCCGTTGCATAAGTCCTGTAACAGCTTCCAGGATTGATGGGCATCCATTGCAGAAGTCTTGTAACAGCTTCCAGGAATTGTGCATAGCTGTGACAACATCGAAGTGGGTTGTTCTAACACTTTGATCATTAGTTAAATTATTTCATGGGTAAAATATGTGAATGTTATCAATCAAACATGCTAAGTAAATAAAAACATAAAATCAAGATGAATAGTTTGTACCTTGGGAAAAAGGGTCTTGGTGCTCATTATGATAGTCATTTAGCTTAGGAATGAGAAGGTTGAATGATCAAAAGGTGTAGTGAAAAAGGGACATTTCAGGGTCCTAACATACCCCCCAACTAAAGACATTGCATGTCCTCATGCAAAACACATTCAAACCTTATTTTGTAGCTGAAGTAGATCAATATCTCCTCCAGTGAAAAATTGTGAAGAGAAATTTCTAAGTGTCGGTAATGAAGAATGCTGTGTCAAAAATAAAATCTGCTAAGTCAACAATCTGTTTGGGTTTCTTTATGCTTGAGAACGGGATCAGTTTGAGTTGCTTGAGTAACAACTCATGAAGAAAACAAAGGTTCTTGTTTGCAAGCTTCTGGTATACCAGGAGCTGATTTATGATGATGAGATCTCCTCTATTTTATTGATTTTTGTGTAGCAGGAAGTCCATGTTCAGTCTTGATTGATACATTTGTTGGTCCTGTAGCAATTGGAACTTTGACTACCTCATATCCTGCCTCATAGTAAATGTTTACACACTCAAAACACATTAGTTCTTTGTTTCTGCCCAAAACAACTTTTGTCAGTGTTAGGATGTCCATGGTTATCCCCTCTGGATTCTTCTGTCGAGCAGCTACCACCTCTTGTTTCAGGGTTTTTAATTCGGCCTTGAGCTTAGCATTCTCTATTATCAGTGCAACGATCCTGGAATTTTCTGTATTCTTGATCTTTTTCTCTATTTGGGCAAACAATTGGGCAAGTGGTACATCCTCAACGTGCTGTCGAGTTGATTCTTGTGTAACAACTATGTCCGTCAGGACTAGTTCTTGTTGATCAGTCTCGACATGGACAGTTGGTGCTTGTGGAACATCTGTGTCTGTCGGGACTGGTTCTTGTGGAGCAGTCTCGACATTGTCGGTTGGTTCCAATATTACTAGCTCTGGTAGGACAATCTTCTATGGAGCAGCTGGTTCTGGTGTAACAACTGTATCTGTCAGGACTGATTCTTTTGGATCAGTCTCGACGTGGATATTTTATTCTTGTGGAACTATCTCTGCATCAACCATAGGTAATAGTGGACAAAGAATAGTAACGACCTGCTCCATATCTTGTCTTCCAATTATAGCTTCGACAGACCTGGTGGACCTGGTTTTTCTCCTGGGTAAAGTAGAAATGAAAGTAGTGGTTTTCTTCTTCGTTGCTGGAAGAGGAACAGAGTGTTCTTCCTCAAGCACACAAGGAGTATATTCTGGTATACTAGGGTCTACGATGATCTGGATATCGTCAATGGACATGGGATGCTCAGAATCATTAGGCAGCACCGATGATTCTGCTACAAATTGAGTACATTCATTTTAAAAGGAGAAGATAGTTTCCTGCAGTTATGGGCATAAGGTAAAACCTGGTATTCGTACCCCTGTAGAATTCTCTGTCGCAGCAGCCAGAGGGTTCTTATTTGATGTTGATCCAATTTGATCAATGGATCTCTGAGGTTTTCCTTTGAATGGATGTTTCCTTTTCTGTGAAGATGCACAAGTAATGCTAGTAGGTGCTTGATCGGCTGTAGCAGTAATAGGAGAATCCTGTGTGATTGCAGCAGCAATAGGAGGGGTCTGTGTGATAGTTGGTGCCTCAGCAGAGGGGGTAAGTGGTCTTGATGTTATAGTGGACCGTGCTATCCTTGCTTGCTTTTTAGGTAATGCAGAGGTAGGAGAAGGGTTTTTCTTGTCAGAGGCAGGGGGTTGAATTTCAATAATCGGTGTATCAGCCAAGTGCTGTGATTGTGGTCGAGCGGTTGGCTCTTCATCTGTTTGTTTGTCCACAGCTATAGGCTATTGTAATGGAAAGTCGTCGAGGCTTGTCTGTTTGGTGCCAGGATGGCTTCGGGTTACACAATTTCTTTTCTGAGTCGTCTTATGGATAGTGATAGTAGGGGTTTGGACTGCTGTTGCAGCCGAGGGTAGAGGCTCTGAAAGAGGTCCATGGGTTGTAGTTTCAAGGATTGCTGCAATCCTTTCTAGATTTATAGACTGTGGCTAGTCTGCTGTAGCAGGTAATGGGTTATTGGAAATGCCCATACCTCTGCGAATTAATAGGCCGATGAGTCTGTGATTAGAAATGCAGTTCTTGGGGCTCTTGGATTTTTTTACAAAACGAGCCATGTTATGCAATGATTGTAGGAGAAAATAAGGAATGTTTATCAATTTATGATGTAGCAGATGTGATAATAAGATGAAATCAGAAAAATAAACAACTTGGTATTGACCTTCGCAGGTGATGTACCTTTTAAGAAATTCTGCAACTTTCCCCCATGGCTCTGGTAAGGAATTGACGTCTACACCTCTGCCCTTGGTCTGAACTCGCTCAGTGTTGACGAGGAACCCCTTCTGTGCATCCAGAAGATGTGTTTTTCTATTAAACCATCGGTCTCCTATTCTTGGCAGCCCTGTTACAACAACAATGCTTGCCTCTGTTACTGGAATCCTTGCCCCATTCACCATTGAATACCCTTCAGTAAGATTTTGACTAAACTCCAATACCTCATCCTCACTAAACTCTTTCAACTTCTAAAAACATGATTTCCAGCCAGCCTGAAGAGATATTTGGTAGGCCTCTGGGTGTAGCAGCAAACTGTCTAGAGTTGCGGGTTCATGTCTCACAGCTGATCCTCCCATGATGTTTCTTGAGAGTCACAAGCACGTCGGAGGAGAAACTATCACCTAAATCAGAGATGCGATAGGCTCGAATGTGGTTTGCATAGAGAATACAGTGTCTTAGTTAAAGAAGTGTGGGTGGAAAGGTGGTGGAGGTGTGTATAAACTTCAGAATCAACGGCTAGATTTACATTCCCTGCCCCCCCAACTAAGCGGATTGGCTCCAGGTGTAACCGGTTAGTAAATAGGAAATTGTGATTTTATATCTTCATTACTTTAACACGTAGGATTAATCACGTACCTCAAATCTTACTGCACATAACGACCTGTCGGAGTAACTGCATAATCCAACTACCATCAGAATGGCGTGTAATAGATTCCATGATGAAGGATCATGAGAGAAATGACAGCTTGTGTAGATTCGTAGTCCTTACTATAGTGAGCCAACTGGATATCGCCGAATGTGAAGTCACGTCATAATGAAGCAACACTTTCAGATAGAAAGCATCAGTATTGTCTAATCAATGGTGCTGTTGCATGAAAGATTGGAGGGCTGGAGCCGCAACATAGGCAAAAAGAAAGAGTGAAGTGGTAAGAAAGAACAACAGTAATTAGTGTATCAACAGGTTCTTTTTCAAAAATGTCAGAGGTAGTTGTAATAGCGTTGAGATCGGCCGATTTATCGACAAAAGGTGGAACAACATTGAAATCGGCCAATTTATCAGAAGAAGGTGTAACAACATTGAAATTGACCAATTTATCGAGAAAAGGTGTAACAACATTGAAATCGGCCAATTTATCGAGAAAAGGTGTAACAGCATTGAAATCAGCCAAACAATACCTTACTTCGATTCTAGGAAGTTTTTCAACTTCCATGAACTCATCGTTTCCTTCTGTTCATCAATCTACCTTCACACACAGAATTGTCTGATACCTTCCAAGGCTTTATTAGCATAGTAAAGAAAATAGAAAAATTTCAACTAAAAACAAAGAAATGCAAATTTTGCTGAGATTATTTATATACAAAGTCTGAGCAAAAGAAGCCCTAAAGTTCAGAAGGGGAAGGAGCAAGCTCCTTTCCGTTTAAGATTTGATAATTTGTATCGGTTGTACAACTAGTTTTGAATTCTACCTTGGACAATGGACGCTAATACAGACACAGGCGATGACCATTTGCATGTAAGTGTGTATTGAATCCATCAATATTAATCAACCAGATTGTCCCATTGGGAAAGACTGTGTCTACCTCGTAAGGCCCTAGCCATCGTGTATGCAGATTACCTTGAAATTACTTAAAGCGTGAATCATACAACAAAGCCCAATCTCGTTTTTGGAATAATTTCTTCTTAATGATTCGATCATGCCATTTTGTTCTTTGTTGTTGAATCACTGTGGTTTGATGGATGGCGTCCAAACACTTTTCATCAAGATCATTGAGCTGCTGCATTCTGGCTTTCTGTTCCATAGTCAAGTCGAGGTTGACTGTTGATGCAGTTCTTAAGGTTTTGATTTCGAATTCAATGGGAAAAACAAGGCTTTTTCCATATACCATCTCATAAGGAGAAAAACCAGTTGTGCTCCTCCAAGTAGTTCGGTAAGCCCATAGAGCTTCATGTAGTCTGTCAGACCAGTCCTTACGATTTTCTCTCACTGTTTTAGTAAGAATGGCTTCGATAACTTTGTTGGTGCTTTCCACTTGGCCATTGCCTTGTGGATGGTATGGAGAAGCTATTCTATGTAAAACATGATATTTACTGAGTAGAGCTTCAAATTTATGTGATGTGAAAGGGGGTCCTCCATCAGTGACCAGTTCTCTGGGAACGCCAAACCTAACAAATATATTTTCAAACAAGAATGCTAAGACAACCTCTTCTAACGCTATGATAAGTGCTTTTGCCTCCACCCACTTGGTCATGTAATCTGTACAGACCAATATATAGAATTTCTGATTGGAAGGTGGGTGAATGGGTCCTACAAAATCCATGGCCCATCTCTCAAAAGGCTCTAACACTACCGGAGGCTGGAGTGGCATCTCATCCCTATGAGTTGGCTGACCCATACATTGGCAACTGTCACAAGCTTGGACATAATTCTTGGCATCTTGAAATATGTTGGGCCAATAATAGCCCATCCTTAAAATTTTATGCCCGATCCTTTTTGTAGCAAAATGACCCCCACAAGGGCCATCATGGAAAGCTTTTAGCAGATCATAAACCTCATCATCCCTCACACATATCTTGATTTCTTGGTCCAGGCCTGTGTAGAAGAGGTATCCTCCTATCCAACTGTACCTGGCACTCTTTTGAATAATTTCCTTCTTTCCCCAGGAGATAGTTGGGGAGGTACCTTCCCTGCAACCAAATAATTATCAATGTCTACATACCAAGGTGAGTGAGTAGATACTACAAACAAATGTTCATCAGGAAAGGAATTGTCTACAGGTGAATTATCATCATTTATATGTAATCTCGAGAGAAAATCAGCAACCACATTTTCTTTTCTTGGTTTATCCACTATAGTAATGTCAAATTCTTATAGTAGTAACAACCATCTTGTCACTCGGGCATTAGTAATAGGTTTATTCATTAAATATTTTATGGTTGTATGATCAGTATGAATAAAATTTGGGTAACCAGTTACATAATGCCTGAATTTATTGATTGCATATACTACTGCCAAGAATTCTCTTTCAATAACTGTGTAATTTAACTCAGCAGGAGCCATGTTCTTGCTGATATAGTAGATAGCATAGGGTTCTTTGTCCTCCTGTTGCCCTAGTACTGCACCAATTGCAATGTCTGAGGCATCTGAAGAAATGTGAAAAGGCATAGCCCAATTGGGCCCTCTCAAGATGGGAGTTGTAGACAATCTCTGTTTAAGATCTGCAAGAGACAATTCACAGTCGTTAGTCCAATGAAAGTTAACATCCTTTTTTAGTAAGAAAAACAATGGAGAGGCAAGTTTAGAGAATTTTTTTATGAATCTCCTGTAATACCCAACATGTCCTAAAAAACTTCTTACCTCTTTCTGAGTTGATGGAGTTGGAATGTCCAAAATTACCTGGATTTTGTCTGGATCTACCTGAATCCCTGCATAAGAGATGAAGTGTCCCAGCACTACCCCTTCGCGCATCATCATATCGCACTTTTATGTACTTAAAGAAAGATGAGACTGTTTACATCTTTTGAGAACTTTTTTCAGATTAGACAAAGCGTCTTCGAAATTAGTCTCATAAGGTGTAAAGTCATCCATGAATATTTCCATACAGTCATTCACCATATCAGAGAAAATACCAATCACAGCTCTCTGGAAGGTGGCTGGTGCATTACACAAGCCAAATGGGAGAAACTTGTAGGAAAATGTACCCCAAGGGCTAGTAAAGGTGGTTTTATCTTGGTCCTATGGGGCAATTTGTATCTGGTTATAGCCACTGAATCCATCTAGGAAAGAAAAATATTTTTTTACGGCTAAGTTATCTAAAACCTGATCAATAAATGGCAGAGGGAAATGATCCTTCTATGTTGCCTTATTTAGGGCTCGATAGTCCACACACACTCTCCACTTACCATTCTTTTTAGGCACAATAACCAATGGTGATACCCACTCACTGTCTGATATAGGATATATGAATCCGACGTTGAGAAGTTTCTGAAGTTCTTCTTTAACAATTTCTTTAAGGTTTGGGTTCATCCTCCTTTGCGGTTGGAAAATGGGTCGGCATTATTCTTTGATGTATATATGGTGGGTGCATAGCTCAGAGGGGATGCCTTTCATATCCATATAATCCCATGCAAATGATTCTTTATGTTCAGTCAGTAAATTCATCAGTCGGCGAGTTTCAACGTTGGAGAGATCGGAACTGATGTTCAGGGTTTTTCCAAGTTCAATTTCTACAACAATGCTATTAGAAATGACTCTAGGAAATAAGTCAGTTGTTGCTATTTCATCATCTTCTTTTACAACGTTTGTTGTTACAACGACTGTTGTTACAACTGAATCACTCTGATTGTCAGCAATTTCTGAGAACATTTCTGAGTTCATTTCTTCCTGGGCCATAGAGTCAAAGACTCTGATCAATTGGTGGTGCGTGTGCTGTGTAACAACAGAGGGGTCACAAATAAAACAGTTGATTAATTCATTCTCTGTATCATCCTTGAAACTCGCCTTTCCTATAGTTAGCATAGGCAGAGCACTTTCAGCCTCAGTGTCCATCCATAGAGAGTTTTCAGGTTCTGCACTGGGTGTAGCATGAGGATACAGGGTAAGTTTTTTTGTGTTGTAACCATCAGGGATGGTCATAGAAATAGATCGACAACCTATGAAGGCGTTAGCTGTGGCTAACCATGGTCATCCTAGAATTAGAGGATGGCCTCTCAGACTAGATTTGGGCTGCAACACAACAAAATTAGCAGGATACTCCCATGAGTCTACTGAAATAACTAAATCATCGATTACTCCTTTTGGTCTGATGGTAGAGTGATTAGCTAATTCTATAACAGTAGGAGTAGGTCAGATTTTTGTTCCGAGTTGCAACAACTGCATAGTTTCTATTAGCATGATGTTAATTGTTGCCCCTAAATCAACTAGTACATGCTGAATAGATGTCTGTTCGATTTTAACTGTGACGGTAGGGTTTCCTGGGTCGCCATATTTAATAGGTGGAGTTTTGCCTAGCATTAGCTCCGACAAATCCCCCACTACATGCACTGTGAGGGGATCTTTAGGTTTTCATCTAGGTTTTCTGATACAGAGATCCCTCATAGTCTTGGCATAAATAGGGACATCCCTTATTTCTTGAAGTAGTGGAATATTAACGTGCAGATTTTGCAATTCTCCAAGGAGATTGAAAGATGGTAATTCCACAGGCTTGGTAATTTTCAATCTTTCAGGCAATGGTGGGTCTGCTGATTCTAGAATGGGTTGGTCAATTTCTTCTGTATCAGAAGATTGTCTCTCCCCTGATTCCTTATCTGATTCTAAAGATGGAGCATCTTCAACTATTGGCTCAACTATTCTCCCTGATCTTAAGTGTATTTTTTTTTTTTTTTTTTT
>ML788434.1:187775-224130 GCA_009831015.1 Picea engelmannii
CCAACCGCTACCACTATAACCTCCAGGTGTGCCCACGATGCCCCTTACGCGGCACACAAGGTAAGTCGGGGGGAATTGAACTCGAAACCTCTTGGAACTTCATTTTCACGGCACTTGCCAATTGAGCTGCCCCCCCGGGGGCGATCTTAAGTGTATTTCATAACAAGGCATAGGATTAATAGATAAGGCTGGCACATTAAGTATGTCTATGTTCTGAATGGCCTTATTATTTGGGTTTGGGTTAGGTTGCACAGGCATATGAGGTCATAAGGGAGGATTGTTTGGTGAGTTATTGGGAGGCAATTGCAGCTATTGCTGTTGGTATGGGGGTTGGAACTGTTGTTGAAAGAAGTTTGGTTGGTGTTGGCTTGGATAACTGAGTTGTTGTTGAGGACCTCTCCCATATGGGTTCCATTGCCCATAATGATTCGATTGTTGGGGCATAGGTAACCATGCATTGGGATCCTGATAAGAGGGTGGCATTTGATTTGGAGTGGGGGCATTAGACAGGCCATATGGTATCTAATTGTTCCAATAATTAAATACTGGAGGAGAGAATTGAGAATTCATACCTTGACCTCTTGGCTGCCATTGTCTCCTTTGTGTAATCAGATAGACAACCTCTGCCTCCTCATTAGTTGCCTTCATGTATTCTTTTACCCCTGGTAGAGAAGGACATTGGTCAGTGGCATGGTCTAGTTCACAAATAAGGCATACTTGGACACTGTTCAGTGGGCACTCCCTTGGTGGATGTTTCTTCCTGCATTTTGGACAGAAAATGCATAATACTTGCTTTGGTTCTGCTTGTTTCTGTTTGACCTACAAAGTATCCATTTGTGAGGCAAAAGAGTTAATCATCTCTATTTTGAAACTTTCTAACAGATTACCTATTTCTGCTCTTGTTGCTCCTCCATTTGTTGATTTCTATACCCTTGAAAAAGTAGTATCCTTGGTAGCTGGCTTATTCCTTGTAGATCCTCGAGAACATCTTTTTCAGAGGTCTACAATGTCCTCATAGGATTCCTTAGATATATCTCCTTTACCAAGAATATTCAGCATATCTAAGAAATATTCTCTAACTCCTTTTAGAAAAATGGTTTTAAGAACGTCCTTACTCACATCTGGATGGCTAGACCGCTGTAGATTGTATTGGAGTCACTCCACAATGTCTTCAAGGGTCTCGTTCTCCTTTTGTGACATTTTGAACAACTCCTCTCCGCGTTCCCTTGTTCGACAGTAGTCTTGGTATTTGTGCAGGAAAAGTTGCCTCATTTGTATCCATGTTGAAATGTTTTCCCCTCCAAGGCTCATGAACCATCTTAATGCATTTCCTTTTAATGTGGCTGGAAACAGTTTAAGCTTCTGCGCAGTGGTAGTGTAGTCATAGCTTCTGCACAAAATGTCAAATTCAAATATAAACTCATCCGGATCTTCAGTACATAATCCATGAAAATTTGGGAGAGCCGAGAGAAGTATGTTTTTTATAGGAGCCATCCCTTGTGTGGGAACATCAGAAATAGGAAAAACTAGGGTAGAGATAGTGTTTTCATTGTTTACCTTATCCTCGTTGTTCTATGGATTCTCTTGGTAGAGCTCTTCTTCATTATCCCCTTGATTCTCCATATGTGTTCTCTCCCTCCACTCAATATGAACAACGTCCCACTCTTCCTTAGTGACTATCCGACCGTTGATATAATAAACAACTTCTTCTAGGTTTTCTCGGTTCCAGGCTATACTGCCTTGATCCTCAATGTTCTCCAGTGTTGCTTGTTGATTTGTTGGTGACAAATATTCAGATTCTCTTTCAGCTACAACTTCAGCTTCAACCATTGATGAGAACAATGTTTCGAGAGGGGGTGTTTCTGCTGACTATGGATCACGTCCTCTTGGAGGATTGGCAAGGTGAAAAATGGATCTTGAAGAAGAATCTACTCTAGCTATAATCTCATCAATAATGGTCTTTCTTCCCAGTATGTTAGGATTTATCCCTCCATGTCCTTTGGTGCCTATAATGTTAGTATTTTGGGGGGTTCGTTCTCGCGTTTGGTGATTCATGCAGACTATTCATTCCTAAAAAAAACTAGTGTGCTTACCAAAATCTACAATTATCTTCCCCGACAATGGCGCCAAAATGTTGGGCACTTTAATTGTCTAATTGAATGGAAAATTAAAGTGTTCAATATGAATTGTCAACCCAGGGAAGTCTGTTATTTCAAGATAATTCTGCACAGTCTATGCTAGATTATGAAAGCATCTCTAATCTAATTGCAGTAGGGAAGTTCTTTTAACAAAAACAAACAAACAATATTGCTAACACAATTGTGCTGATACAGCTAGAGTGCTACAGAATTAAAATCATAATTGCAATCTAAACTGATGAATCTACAAAAACCATGAATTTCCTAGCTTAATCTAACTTTCTAATTTACTTTTGCATGAAGAAATTCTATACTATTGCTGAAGGGAAATCTACTTATTGCAAGAAGCTACTTCACACTTTTAATTCTTCAAAACAAGTTTTTAACCTAATGCAGAAAAAGGAAAAGCAGTTCTCCAGCCATGTTCAACAACTGACTTCTAATTCTCATGAGACAATTTTATGCGCATTTACCAAGAAGGAACTAAACTGTAACATCAGTTATGTTCAGAAATATCTAACATTTAAACCATTTGCAATGAAAACAACTAAATCTAGAATTCAAAACAGAGGGGAATCGGTGAAGAAGGTGGGCCCTTTCCTTCTCACTGAATCCACTCAAAAGATAGGTTACAGCCTTCTAAAGAAATTCAATCCACTTCTTCATTCAATTGCCAAAAAGATGTCTGTGTACAATAATCGCTCCTTTCTTCAGTTAAATAAAAAAGACTAACAACCCTTTACATTACAAAAGCTCTGCTATTTAAAGTCAGAGTCAATCAATGTTCAAAAATAGAGCAGTCTTGAGAATCCCCGATTCTCAGACTGTTCATTAGATATCATTAATACAAAATCTTGAATTCTCCTTCATCAACATCGTGAGCCAGCATTTTAATCAATAGGTGTTGCAATAGTTGTATCACAACAGGACTGGTGGCGTTTGTTGTAACAACTTCCGAGATTAATAGGTTTCTGTCATAGTAGTTGTGTAACAACTTCTAGGATTGATGGGAATCCATTGCAGAAGTCCTGTAACAGCTTCCAGGATTGATGGGCATCCATTGCAGAAGTCCTGTAATAGCTTCCAAGAATTGTGCATAGTTGTGACAACACCGATTTTCTTGAAGTGAGCTGTTCTAACACTTTGATCATTAGTTAAATTATTTCATGGGTAAAATATGTGAATGTTATCAATCAAACATGCTAAGTAAATGAAAACATAAAAGAAAGATGAATAATTCGTACCTTGGGAAAAAGGGTCTTGGTGCTCATTATAATAGTCATTTAGCTTAGGAATGAGAAGGTTGAATGATCAAAAGGTGTAGTGAAAAAGGGACATTTCAGGGTCCTAACACTGAGGGGAGTGCAGTCTGCTGAAGGACTCGACTGATGATGAATGAAGCCACGATCACACCTGGTGGAGTTCATAATGTCAAAATCGTTGGTGGAAGAATACACGTACAAGCTGAGTAAATTTTGTTTCATGGCTCTGATTCATCGAAGGGATGGATAGCCAGAGCAGGATGCACTGAGATTAATGGAGCCCTAGTTAGTGCAAGTTTGTTTTAAATGCATGGAGGTGGCGGGAGGGGGTGGCACGTGCCTGTCACGTGGTTGGCGCCATGGTGGCTGCCTCCTGTCTGATGCGCTTGACATCTGGTCTGCAATAACACCCCATCCGGGGTCATTTTATTTTAAATTAACAATACTCTAAACATGTTTTAAGTTTACTAACAAAGTAACTTCCAAACACTACTTTAGTATGATTCTTAAAATTATGGAAAAATAACTCATGAAAGGTCATGTTGTAGGAACATATGAAGTAAGTAGGAGGCTTAGGGAAATTTGGAGGCATACAACCCCATACTTTTGCTAGAGGGGGTGCCCAAAGGGTTTTGACATAGCCTCGAGTTGAGGAGAAAGTGTGGTGTTTATAGGTTGAGGAAGGAAACATTCAAACATTGTATGAAAATAAATTATATCTTTGCAAGGTGTCTAATACTTATTCCTTCTCTCTTTTCATGTTTTTGAATTCAGTTGTAACAAATTCATATAAACTGTTGAACTCATCATGAAATTGGATATTAGTTTACAAATATCTTCCCACTCATCATGAAATTGGATATTAGTTTACAAATATCTTCCCATCATATAATTGTTACAAAACATAATGTATATATCTATATACATGCAACACATTAAAACCTAAATCATGATATATTTTTTCATTAAAAAATGTATCGATTTAGAGAATAGTTTGTACTAATGTGATGTTATTTTTAATTCTTTTAAAGATATTTTTATATTGGTTTAAAATTAACCTTGAAATATGATGTGAAGTACATACATGCATGGTAGGGCTTGATGGCATTATACTAATCAAATATATTTATGTATTTATGATCCTTAACTAACACTTGAAGATATAATTAAGTTGTCTCAATACCTAGATATACCATTTAGATATTTAGTTTGAACCTAAATATATGGGTTAGGGATAATTCCTCAATTTTCAACCATGAACCATGGCTTTGTCCATGGAACCCATCCATGTTGCACACAAACCTTGAAATTGGGCATGTATTTCTCTCAAAGGGAAAATATATCCTATGTAGAGCATGCATCATGCTTTTGGGCCTTGCATGGCACATGAGAACTAAAATCATTGGCTAGCACATAAATCACTAGTTTTCTATCTTGAACCATACATTAATCCATGAGACCCATCCTTATTGTTAACAAACATAAAAATTGAGCTTATATTTGTCTTGTAATACAAAGATGTTGCCCTTTATTATGGTTTAATACCCCATGTTAACGCTCTGTAAATTCCTAGAGGTTGTCGGGAGGTAGAAAGAATTTACCAAAGGTAACTTTATCCAACCACTTTGAAATTGGGATCTAGCCCTGCCAGTTTCAGAGAGGGATCTCTCTATATGATTTAAGTAATCTTTAAATTTCCAGATATTAGGCTAGTTAAATGTGTAAAGTTTGAGTTGTTTGTTTTGATAAAATGGCTGAAAATGTTTCACGCGTCCATTAGGCTATGGGGTCTGTCTTATAAGGTTCGAGATCAAACATAGATTTTATAAGGCCTTCTTCATGAGGCAAGATAATGCAACTATTGGATTCTTTAGAATTAAAATGATGAATAGTGGAAAATATGAGGAAATCAGTTAAAATAAAGGAGCAACTAAGAATTCCTTTATCCTAACATCAGAGGATAAACACTTAGATCTTTAAAAGTCAGAAAACAGAGTATACGAAGATAAATTATGCAACTTTAACTCCTTTTAAATGATCAGATTTAGAAAACACATATGAATACAAAGACAAGAAAAAATTTCAACAGAGAAAACTAAACATCACCGATAGCTAACATGCATGAATTTTGTGAAAAATGTCTCTTTTTTACTGGTAGATCTCTTGATAAAGATTATAAAGTTTACAACTTTCTTGGTCATAAAGATCAACCCTCACTACTTCGAAACTTGAAGTATTTATAAGAAAATTTACAAATGACCCTGTCATTAATGATCAGGACGTAGAAAAATATAAGGCTAACTAACTAGATAATAGAATACAAAAATGTAGGAACTGCTCATGATCTGTCAGATTCTCTACACTGATTTTGGGGATGGTTGTTGGTGAGTCATCAACTTGACTTTGACTATTTCTGCATGCTGACTTGTACGTCCACCTCATCTTCTATTCGATCAATTCGCACAGCTCCTCCCATCTCCGCTGATTTGGAATGGTTACTTTCAGTAGTCTGCGGTATACTTCGTCCATTTCTATGTATTTTGCGAAAGTTGGCTTGGCGATGAAAATATGTTTGATCTCATGTTAGATGCTGAGATCCAACTGTAGAGTCTCTAGAAGTGCCTTGTCGGTTATGTTGCCTTGTATTCCTGAAAAATTTGAGTTGTCCTTTGCCACCATGGAGATCTTCTACTTGTAGTCAGGGAGGGTCATCAACTTATCATATAAAACCTGTAAACTTGAAAACCCCTTCTTCTGCAAGGCATCGATCTTGCTAAAGAATATCTGAATTCCACTATCCATGTTCTGGACTTTCTCCTCTAGCTACAACATTAATCCTCTCTTAGTCATAACTCTTTTAACTTCACGGATATTTTCTGTCCTATATTCAACCTTCAGTTCTTCCAACTCTTCCTTAGTCTTTGAGTTAAGAAACCCGATGACTTCGTTTGCCTTTGTAGGCATTTCTCCCAGCTCTCCCTTTATCTTGTCGATAACCTGTCTGTTCCTCAACACCAATTCGTGTTGTTCAAACATGATTTGCACCATGGGCCAGATTTCATTTATGGATTTGGAGATATCCATCCAAATGGTCTCTTTGGCTTTTGCCAGTGTTTTTCCCACCACTGTCTTCTTTTGCAGTTGTTGTAGCTCTTGCTTCAGTTTTTATAATGTGTATCTCTCTTTATTATAGCTGGCTTGAAAAGAAGATTTTAGCTCCTAGCGATTCTATACCTCTTTTTCTAGTCTTTTGATTTCTGATTCTCATACGGTCATATCCTCCATTGATCTTGCTAGCTCCATAGATTTTTCTAAAGCTGTCAATGGGGTGGCTGGTGGAAGTTCTGCTGTGGTAGTGGTTGATACTGTTACTGTGCTAACTCCTATGAGGGGAACTACACTTAGTGGGATGACCTCCATGGGTGTTGCTTGTTCCTTCTCCTTTACTAACCTTTCCAGCTCATCTTCCATCTCTTTTATTTTTGCATTATGTTCCATGATCAAATTTAGCATCTCCTCCTTCTCACCTTCTGTCTCGACCATCTCTTTGGCCTGAGGGTCTTCTATAGGTGGTACTTTTAGCTGCTTCCTCAGAGATGCTATGTCAGCATTATTTTTCTTGAGCATCTCATCAGCTGCTTTCACATTTGAGGGGTCATACCCAATTTTGAGCACCAATTATTCTAAAGACTTGATCTGTTATGCTTTGCAAAAGATGACACCTTCTCCAGTTTTAACTGAGTCTGAACATTGTTCAGAGAAACCTATAATTTTGCAGCAATGGAAGAAGCATTGGCCAATGTTGAGAAAACCATTTCTCCTGTCTGCCTGTGTAGATCCATCTGATCAACTGGATATACATCTCTGGTGTTAAACTCAAATGTTTCCCTTTTGTAATCAGTGATTTCCTTTGAATGGAGCACTTATGCCTGGAAAAATTCCATCTGCATTCTCCCTTTATCTATATCAAAAGATTATAACAATCTGTGTTGGGCTGTGGACGTTTGCTTCCTGAACTGATCATGGGTGCTACTGGTCATCATTTCATTTTTCTTCTTAATCAAATCATACTTTTCAAAAATAGTCATTTTTGCAGCCATTGATGGAGGTTGGATGATCACAGTGGTATCATTCTGCTTCTTTTAGGAATAAGTAGACATCATATGATGACTGCTTGAGAAGGGTGATGAATGCTCCCCTTCAATTATTGTGGTAGACTGAGTCTCTTCCCCTCCCAATCTGTCAATATTTTGAGTTGTTTTAGTCCTTTTCTTGTATACCTGGAAATCCTCTGCTGACACTTCAGTGACTGAAGGCGATGCATCCTTCACAGGTCTTTTCTCTTTGGGCATCTGCGATGTAGTTGTTTGTGAAATAAGGACTGAAGGGGATTGTTGTTCTACTTCTTCCAAAGTGTTCACCTCCTACTCTGTTTGATTCATGAATTTCTCAATCTCTGGTTTGGCCGCATGAGCGTATGGGGAGATTTTATTCCTGAATCTCATTTCTGCAATAATCCCACACGGATCATAGTGCCAAGTGAAACTGGTGTCAAATTTCATTTCCTTGAGTAGTTTGTTTGCCTCTTCCCCAGCAGTGGACTGTTGAAGATAAAGGATCCTAACTTCCCTTTAATTATCATCTGTTGTTTTTTCTTCAGAGATACAAAATGTATATCTCCGAATTTATCATTTTCCTGATGTACTCCAAGGCGAATATCCTAACCAGAACATATCGGGGAAATTTATAGGGAGCCAGCTCACATCCATAAATTCGTATTTCTGTGTGATTCTAATACAAATACCAGTCTCCTGTCTTGGAGAGGTCTGAGAGGTGCATAATTATTTGGATCTCCTCATTTATCATCGGCTCTTGTCTACCACTGAGCATGCTTACCACTGGGTGGTAAAACGGCTCAATAAATTGCTTGAAATTAAACTCGGTGGAGTTTCTTCTGAGTAGCAAAGTCCAAGAGGTGACGGGCTACGGATTTCTATCCTGGTCCATTTTATGCATGGAGAATGAGAACTTGTCTGCTTGAAAGAAAACAAACAAGTAAGCCAGTATTGAAGAATATGGGAACATGCCCTCTGTGGGAAATTTGAAAAGCTGCTCATGGATGTTCTCGGCCAGGAAACTGTTGTAGTCAAACTGGATGGTGTCTTTTTCTTCGGCAGATAAAATGGATAGGAAACCCAAGATATGTCCATCCACCCATTCGTCTGAGAAATAACCGAGCAAACAACATAACGATGAAATAATCTGGTTACCCTTTTATGAAAACATGGAGGAATGGTAAGGGGGATTTTTCTTGGGAAATTGGGCATCCTGTGGGAGGAAAATCTCAAACATCTGTGCTCTCTGTGGAAAAGATAGATTCTAGTACATTTCAGTCATAACTACAATGTTGAAAGGAGAGGGGGATTCAGCTTTGGATATTTGCATCATTTGGTCAATGGCCTTGGGTGTAATAGTGAAAAGGGTTTCTCCAGACGATGAAATGATGGCTCTCTGATCGGGGAGGTAATGCGCCTGGCACTTGAGGGTGAATTTGGGAAAATGGTGGATTTGTGGAAAAATATATAGGGGAAGATTGGACTCCCAGAGCCCAATCTCGTCACTTTGATCTAGGAAGTTGTCCCTAAACCATGACTGCAAATTGGCAAAATCAGACTCGAACCTGGTCTCTGATATCAAATAATCTTTTTCAACTAGTAGGATCCGGTCGAGATCGACAGGAGGCAGGAGGAATGGATTTTCCTCAACCTCTAATCTCTTAGATTTTGGCGCCATCAATTTCAACTGATACTTGCAACTGAAAATAGAAAACGTTAGCGGGCAATGGCTATGGCTGGGTCACTGACTGAAATGGTGAGGAAATAGAGCCTCTGGTGTGTGGAGAGTGTGAAAAGTGTGAAAATGGCGGAGGAACGGGATTTAATTTGGGTGAATGGGTATCCATTGGGCGCGGTGGACAGGTCAGAAAACTAGCGGATATGTTAGCCAGTAATAAATGGCCAACAGATCATTTGAGATATGAAGGTGGCAAGTAGAATATGGGTGATGGGCATGTCAGGATGACATGGAGGGTGGTGACTGGAGGATAGGAGAAAAGGATAGGGCATGTGGCAGGTGAATGGAGGGAGTGCATTGGCATAGTAATGAGACGAGACATAAACGGGGAGATAGTGGAGCATGACATCACGAGACGACGAGATAGTGGATAATGACGTCATGAGGTAGCAATGGTATAAAATTTTTGGTATGGCACTATGTCAGGGGGGGGTATGGCAGTAAATGGTTTAGAGCGGAGGGGGTTCAACGTAAAGGATTGGTGACACGTTAGGATGGGGCCCGCCAGGGAAAATCGCCCATATCGGACCTCCCCCCCCACCATTAAAGATAGAATGGTCGAGGGGGGGTCTAGAAATTATTGTCAACCGTTGATACAGGCACCACTAGATCAACCGTAGATCTATGCATGCTGTTTAGTCTTCATATCAGACCCCCCCCCCCCCNAATGTAGAATGGTCGGGGGGGTCTGGAATTTATTATCAATCGTAGATCTAGGTGCCATCAGATTAGCCATAGATCTAGGCACACTCCTTAATTTTCGGGCGCGAATAAAAATGTGCAGCTAAAACTTAGGGTAATGCTTCTTTTGTGGGTTTTGCGGTGCTCCCTTACATTTTTTCACCAAGGGGTTAGGAAAAACACTTCAAACATCAAAATCATGAACTTTCATCCGACATCATGCATGTTTAATTGAAGGAAAAGTTAGCTAGCCTATGTCCTATTCTACCAACCTACACATTTAGCCCAGATTATAATGTTGGGCTAAGGGATTACTCTAACTTGTGGCTATTTGACCAAGTTTGAACAGTTTGGTCAAATTTATTCACTAACTAACCTAACTACTTGGCTAAGATTAAACGGTTTAGCCAATCCTTATTCACTAACCCTATAAGCATAAATTCAAAAGACATTGACCAAGATTAAGCAGTATGGATAAAGTCTAGGTTATTTCATGGGGATTTCTTCTTTTCTTTTATACCCTCTTTTATTATTTTATTTTTTTTTCAAATCAATTCGCAGAATGAAACATTGATTACATCTCAAAACATAGTAAAGGAATAAATTCCCAGTCATTAGTTGATTCTATAAATTATAGGGTTATAACAGCGGCTCCACCTGGGGATGGTACTTTCCTTGTGAAGTGCCAAGAATCTGCTTTCTAATATGCTGAAAAAATTCATACAGAGTTTCTTCTGTTAATTGATTTGTCTTTATTTTGAAAAATTTGGTGGCATTGACCAATGTCTTAGGGTCTTCTCTGTGGGATTCAAACATCTGATCAACATCACCCACACATGCTTTGAAAGTAAATAAATGGTTTGTCCAATGGATATGGGTGGCTAGTGCCTTTATTGAGGTGGTAAGTTATGTTTCAACATCTTTCCATTCACAGGTCCACCTGGCAGGTCTGTTCCATCATTATTATTGAGCAGGAAAGCATTATTTCCTCTGTAGGCCTGAATGGTGTAAGGACCCTTCCACAAACTATCGAACTTTCCATGTTTACCTTTATCCTCATTTCTGGAGTCCCATTTCAACACTAAATCACCCAATTCAAAATTATCCTCTTTCGTTCTTTTGTCATAAATATTTTTGATATTTTCCTGGATCGTTTGGGTCCTTTCGTACACTTCTTCTCTGGATTGTTGCAAATGAATCATTTGATTTTTTTCTCCTCTGAATATCGTTTGGCTCGGTCTGCACTTCTTGCAATAATTTCATAACTGGAACCCCCAGGGAAGGAGGGAAAACTGCCTCATTACCATATACCAATTGGTATGGAGACATACCAATTGATATTTTAGTGCTCAACCTATCAGCCCAGAGTGAAAAAACTAGTTTATTATGCCAGGACTTCTTGTTTTGTTGTAATGTTTTCTGGATGATGTTCACCAGGATTTTTTTTTAGGACTCTGCCAGCCCATTTCCCCGAGGGTAATAGGTTGTGGAATGCCCTAGAGTGATGTGGTACTGGATGCAAAGCTCTATAATATTTTTGGATCTGAAGGCCACTGCATTTTCAGATATGATTTTCCTAGGACATCCAAAACGGGACAAAATATTATTTTCCAAGAATTTAATGATGACAGAGTCAGTGGCTTGCCTGCATGGTATAGCCTTGATCCACTTTGTGAAGTAGTCTGTGGTAGTGAGGATCCATCTATGTTGACCAGAAGAGGTTGGATGAATTTCACCAATAAAGTCCAAGCCCCATTGTTGGAATGGGGTTTCGACTAATATGGGTTTCATGGGCAGGGGAAAAATATTCCTTTTACCTTCGAAAACTTGGCATTTATGGCATGAAATGACTCTTTGATGTACATCAGTGAACAGTGTGGGCCGATAAAAACCATCTCTGAGAATTTTTTTAGCTATGGTCTTCTAGCTTAGATGACCACCACAGTCCCCTGCATCAAATTCCTGCAACACCTTGTCAGATTCATCTTTCAGTAGGCAATTAAGCAATATACCCCCAGGATCTTTCCAATAAAGGTTACCTTCTAGAATACAAAATTCCAATGTTATTAGTTTAAAAAACCTAGCTTTAGTTTTAGTTAGACTAGGAGGAGCTTGTAAGTTATGAAGGAAAAAAATGAGGTCTGTGTACCAAGGAGAGTTCAAAAATACCTCTTTTAACGTTTGAAGTCGCCTTCTCTTCCTTCTCATCACCTGCAGCCAAAAAATTAATGTCTAAAGCATGGAAATTAGATTCGGCCATCAGCTTGGCCAAACCCTGACCCTTGATCAATTTAGTGGGTTTTATTTCTATATCGTATTCCAGAATAATAGAAATCCACTTTCCTCTCCTACCATCTGGATTATCCTGAGTCAAGATATCCTTCACCACAGCATTAGGGACGTAGGCAATTGTGTGAGAATGGAGAATATAAACTCCGAAGTATTTTATGTCTTTCACCAGAGCAAAATCTTGTTTCTCCGTTATATTATAGTTCAATGTAGCGTCTCTCAGGGATTTGCTGAAAAAAGCTATGGGTTGTTCATACCCTTCATTGTTTTTCTGCAATAGTACTGCAGCGATGGTGTGTTCAGATGCAAAAGAGAAAAGGTAAAAGTCTTTTGTGTAGTCTGGACTGATCAAAATCGGGGCTTGTGTAAGTGTGTGATTTACCTGTTCAAATGATTGTTTGGATTTGGGGTTCCATTTTATTTTGGTGTCCTTTTTCAGCATATTGGTGATATTCCCGATGAGTTCGGCCAAGTTCGGTATGAACCTTCTCAAGAAATTTATTTTAACGATGAATGACTTTAACTCTTTGATGTTCTTAGGGTGATCCACTTTCTGGATGGACTCTATTCTGCTGGAATCTATTTTAATTCCATCTTTAGATATTATATGCCCCAACAACTTGCCTTCCTCTAAACCGAAAAGGCTTTTCTTGGGATTTAATGAAATCCCAAATTTTCTGCACTTCTCAAACACTCGTCTGAGATGTTGTAAGTGTTCCTCGTCAGATTTGGAGTAGACTATCACATCGTCCAGATATATCACTATAAACCTGCCTAGTTCATCCACGAAAGCAATGTCCATGGCTCTTTGGAAAGTGGCACCAACGTTCATCAAACCAAAGGGCATCTTCACATACATGAAGGTTCCCCAGGGTGTGGTGAAGGCTATGTTTTCCTGATCATCTGGGTGAACAAGAACCTGGTTATAGCTTGAGAAGCTATCTAGTAAAGAAATCCTGCTGGCCCCAACTACCTTTTGTAAAATGTGGTCCATTTTATGTAAGGGGTAATTGTCTTTGAGGGAGACCTTGTTCAGATTTCAGAAATCAATGCAAAGCCCTATTTCACCAGTCTTCTTTCTGGTGGGCACCAAATTAGAAACCCATTTGGAAAATCTTAAGGGAACTATGATTTTGGCATCATACATCTTTTTTATCTCTTTTTCTATTAGGGGAAGTAACTTGGGATTGATTCTCCTAAGTTTCTATCTAAAAGGTTTGTGTTATTTTATATCCTATGTTGTGTGATGCTTGTGTCGTAAGATTTTAAATCCTCATAACCCCAAGCAAACACATATACATATTCTTTAAACAGTTCAATGTATTTGCATTTTTTCTCAAGGGGTAAAGATTTGGAAAGTTTTATCATCTTGGGTTTCTCTTCTGTTCCTATGTTGCAGTCTTCGACCTCTTTACCACTAGCTTCAATTTTGGGTTTTTTTGCTACATCATTAAAGTCAAACAAGTCTTCTAACGAAACTAAACCTCTAGGTAACACATTAATTTTTTAAATGTAAAATACCATAATCTATTTCATTTTCATTCAATTCATCCGGATCTACATTATTTTCATTCAATTCATCTAAAACTACTTTATTCACACTACCATTTTCAAAAGCAGATCTATTTACATTATGATCGTCATTCTCTAAATCTATATTTGTACATTGGAAATCATTCTTACCCTGTAATAAGTCTTCAATTTGATCGTCGTTCCCAAATACCGACCAGCATCTGATGTTGTCTGGGATAGACAGTCTGCACTTCAACTCCACTGTGTATTAGCGAGTGGGTTGGAAAGGTATTTTGCATGTAGCTGTTGATGTAGCCAATCCGTCTGCTAGTATGTTCTATCCTTGGGGCATTGCCTACAAATCGATCTCTTTAAAACATTTAAAGGAATCCAAAACAACATTCCTATAAGCTATAAGTCTGGGATGTTTAGCTGCATACTCACCTTTAATTTGTTTAATAATCAGTTCAGAGTCACCTCTTACCATTATTTGTTTGGAACCAACCTTCTTCAATAGTTTTAGGCCGAGCATCAAAGCTTCGTACCCAACTATGTTGTTAGTGCACTAGAAATTTAGTTTGTAAGAGTGGCTCTCTGAATACTTTGATTTGTGATTATGCAACCAAAATCTATCTCCAGCTCCCTCCTTGCTGACAACTCCATCAAAATCCATGCTCCAAAAGTCTACTGGAAGTTCCTCACTTTCTACAATTGCAATGTCTCTTACATCGGTGATTTCTTCATCTTGTCAACATGTTGTTGTGCATTAAGAGGTCCAGAACCATTGAATTGAGGAAGTCTGGTTTGATAGTCTTGGGGCATAGCATGTAAGGGAGTGACCAACACCAAGGGGGCATATCTTGTTGCCATAGCTGGTGAAGTAGGTTGAACAACAACTTGTGTGATTAAAGGGGAAGTGACAGAGGATGTGGAAGATGTAGGGCTAGGAGGGACTGAGTGATCTATTTAATTCTTAACTGAGGCTGCAACAATAGTCAAGGAAGAAAGTTCAAGTGACTGCTAGAAGTGGGTTTTGTACAATGCTTGATCAAGGTTTGATAGTAAATCTTCTAACTTGTCAAACTGTTGAAGAAAACGTTGATCAAAGTCTACTCTGGGAAAAGGTATTTCAGGAGTCTGGGGCTGCAGGATGGCTTGATATAGGACTGTTTCACTTATAGAGTTGTCTGATTTAGTTCTAAAAAGGATTTGCTCAAATTATAGGTAAAATTCAAGATCCTAGATATCAACGAGCTTCCCAGGAAGAAAAGGGGACCTATGAAGAGGATTATGATTCCTAGAACCTTCTGCAATGCTTTTCTTTCTGAGTAATTTTTCCAGATTGTCTACTGTTATCGCAGGTTCTCGGTCAGGGTGAGATCTGGTGTAGGTTCTTTTGGGAGCCGAATTTTTTAATTTTGGGGGGGGTTTTAAACTAATTATATACAAAATTTAATAACCTCTGAACATTGTCTCTTTATGAGTCTAGATTTTATGATTTGTTCAGAAATAAAATTTTTTGTTGTCTAGGGAAAGAAATCAAGGTGTGGAAATTTTTTTCACTCCCCAGTACGGTCGCCACTATGTTAACACTCTGTAAATTCCCATAGGTTGTCGGGAAGTAGAAATAATTTACCAGAGGTAACTTTATCCAACCACTTCGAAACTGGGATCTAGCCCTGCCAGTTTCAAATAGGGATCTCTCTATATGATTTAAGTAATCTTTAAATTTCCAGATATTAGGCTAGTTAAATGTGTAAAGATTGAGTTGTTTGTTTTGATAAAATGGCTGAAAATGTTTCACGCGTCCATTGGGCTATGGGGTATGTCTTATAAGGTTCGAGATCAAACACAGATTTTATAAGGCCTTCTTCACGGGGCAGGATAATGCAACTATCAGATTCTTTAGAATTAAAATGATGAATAGTGGAAAAGATGAGGAAATAAATTAAAATAAAGGAGCAACTAAGAATTCCTTTATCCTAACATCAGAAGATAAACACTTAGATCTTTAAAAGTCAGAAAACAGAGTATACAAAGATAAATTCTACAACTTTAACTCCTTTTAAATGATCGGATTTAGAAAACACATATGAATATGAAGACAAGAAAAACTTTCAATAAAGAAAAGTAAACATCACCGATAGTTAACATGCATGAGTCCTGTGAAAAATGTCTCTTTATTACTGGTAGATCTCTTGATAAAAATTATAGAGTTTACAACTTTCTTGGGTGTAAATATCAACCCTCACTACTTCGAAACTTGAAGTATTTATAAGAAAAATTACAAACGACCCTGTCATTAGGCAAAATCTAAGGCTAACTAACTAGATAACATAATACAAAAATGTAGGAACTGCTCATGACCTGTCAGATTCTCCACACTGATTTTGGGGACGGTTGTTGGCGAGTCATCAACTTGACTTTGAATGTTTCCACATGATGAATTGTACATCCACCTCATCTTCTATTTGATCAATTCGCACAACTCCTCCCATCTCTGCTGATTTGGAATGGCTACTTTCAGTAGTTTGCGGTATACTTCGTCCATTTTTGTGTATTTTTCGAAAGTTGGCTTGACGATGAAAATATGCTTGATCTCATGTTGGATGCTGAGATCCAACTGCAGAGTCTCTAGAAATGCTTTGCCGGTTTTGCTGCCTTGTATTACTGAAAATTTTTAGTTGTCCTTGTTGGGGTCCAGGTATGAACGATTTATTCACCCTTTTCCTACATTAATTTATCAATCCGTGTGCGTATCCTTTCAAGGTAATGCGCAAGGTATATGCAAGGGCAAGAGTACAATTCGTTCTGGCCAAGGGTTCACAATATTAAGATTCAAAACATTACTATTAACTGGATTAACTACAGCTTCCGAAAGATACTCATAAGAATCACACGCTGCAGCAGCAAGCATAAACTAAGAAATAACATTGTAACAACAAGCATAAATTGCTAAATGACACAATGTAACAACAAGCATAATCGGCTAAATAACACACTGTAAGAACAAGCATAAAACTGATAAATAACACAATGTAACAACAAGCATAAAATTGATAAATAACACACACAGGAAGACGCAACACCTGATCAGAAGAGCGGGCCCAGCTCTCTAATCAGGGCTGCGCTGGTTACAGCGAAGATGAAGACAACAAAATAGGTAGTGCTTTATAAATCTAAAAAAAGGTTATTACAATATCAATGGAGACATCCCCAGTTATAGGAATAAACTGTCTTTTATACATCAAATGGGGGAACAACCTCTTTCCCCAAAACATGGTAACCATACCCTTAAAAATATGCATTAGTTGGAACGACACCAGTAAAAGATCAACGAAATGCCCAAGATGGTCTAGGGATCTGCGACTCCATCTGTGCGGCCTCCTTTTGGCTTAATCATTGTTGTCCTCAAAGCAGCTGAACAACAAATCTGCCACGGGATGCTGAGGCCTTGATTCCTGTTCTCCAAAAGATGTGGTCAAACATCGTTTTAGTGCTGTGAATAGGCAAAACTCTGTGACTTCACTTCATTAATAAAATATTCCAATAGACAAGGTAGGGGTATTTACCTCACAGTTTTAGCATAGTAAACATAGGTAATTAAGTGAAAAAAGGTCAAAAAGGTAATCGAAATGTAGTAGAAGATAGCCTGATTTGGTGCCCAACATCTCCCCCCAACTAGCCTTCTGCATGCCCTCATGCAGTTCGCCGCTTCTATAGGTTTGGATTTCACTAACTGTTGGATTCCTGAAAACGGGCGAGATCATATTCTTCGTCCATCTCTGTTCCTAGAGTTTTGAAACCATCTGAGATGTGGACGTCTTCCCACCAATCTTTCGAGACGATATATGCTGGAGTGTAATCTTCTACTGGCAACCAAATAGTGGGAAACTGAAACCAAAGTCCCATCCATCGAATCCCGCTTGTCCGGATACATGCGACATATCTGGGCACTCTGGGGAGCACCCGTGCAAAATTTGGTGCCCCAAAAGGTTCCCTGTTCCGGACAGCTTTAGGTGTCATCATCCACCTTTTCTGACAACAATCAAGGGCTTCTTCATGAAATGTGACTATTTTCTTAACGCAAAGATCAATGCACCAATTTTGTGTCCTCATCATTCTGTCTCTATTCGCCTCAATTACCAAAAAGGTGTTGTGTTTATTGAACATGGTGACTGCCCTTTTAGGTTCTCCTCTTACCATAAATGGCTTTGTAACCTGATTAGATTCAAATGTGTTAAAAGACTTCTGCCAGTTGATCTGATTGAAACTGTAAGAGGTGAGGGCCCTTAAATGAATGTCTCCCACATACAGGACCGGATTGAAATCTCTGTCCAGGCACAATAGATATCTATGCAGGTAAAATTCACACATCAAATGCTGAGTTGGCATGTCATGGTGCCTCATTATTCGGAGGAATTGTACACCATTTTCTATCTCATAACTAATCTCATTTTTTATGCTCTCCATGTAGAATAGAAGAAAACGTTAATGTAAGAATAAAGAATAACTAGAAGCAGGGGGGCGACATGTCATCACCTCTTGCGCAAAACTAAACATCTGTTCTTTATCCATTTTCAGTTCTACCACTTGCTTTTCCAGCTGCTCCATCTTGAGCTGCTGCTTTGCATGCCTTAATCTCATGATGTCTATATGCTCCACATATTCAAAAATAGTTGTGGAGGCTTGTTCCTGTGTCCTTCTGACCTCGTCTTGATACTGAGTCACAGTAGATTTCCAAGCCTACACTTTGGCCATTAAGGCATGCTTGCGGTCTTCAAACAATCGCTCAATCGGTTCTGTTTGAGTGGCAGCAGAGGTTATGGCTACCTGGTTCGTCTGAGTCTCTGTTTCTACTCCTATGGCTTTGGGCTTTCTAGCTTGCTGCTTGTATTTCTTTATCCTTTCCTACATTTTGTGTATCTGTTTTCTTAGTTTCCTGACCTCCATCTTAAGTTGCATTATCTCTTTCAATCGTAGCTGATGTTTTTGTTTGACTCGGGGTCTTATGACCTTCTCGCCTGGCTCTTCCATTGGCTCATTCATCAGGACCACTTCGCTTGGTCCCTCCTCTTCACCTACAACTAATTTCTCTTTTTGTGTGATCACCGCGACCGGTGGTGCCACTGCGATATGCTCTCTTGCTGATGTATATGTTTGAGTATCATCCACCTCACACAGTTGTGGATTTTGTGATAGAATTGGAGGAATAGCGAGATCTTCTTCTGTGCACCAAAGGGAACAAGTTCGCCTTGATCCTCTTGGAATGAAGGAGAGAAAGGAGAATTGGCAGGGATCTTCAATATCCGGTCCTGGGGTCGACACTGGTTCTTGTGGTTCAGCACCAACCTCACGCTCTAATTCTCCCAACACTTCTTCCATGAGCTCTATGGTCAGGGTGGTCACGACCTCTTCTTCTTCCTGGTTGTTATCCTCCATCGACTCCATGGTGACAGGGGGTCCTTGTGGAGTACCCTTGGTCACAATATCGACCAATTCACTCGCTGTTGTCTGTTGTGACCCCACTTCTATGGTTATCATTCTATCCAATTGTTCTTCTAGTTCCACAGGCGAGCCTAGTTCCTGTGGGACAGCCTAGGTCGTGGTACTAGTGGGCCTTTCTGTGTCAACTTCCGCATCTTCCATTGGTTCCATGTTTTCAGCTTGCTCTTGGGGAGCAGCCTCTTCCTTGAATGCCTCAGCTTCCATCTCCATCTCTTCCGGTTCCTCCTGGTCAACATAGTCATCTTCACTTGCATTTTCCTCCTCCATGGCTTCTAGTTCATCTCCCTTACCAGCCACAACGGCTGCTACTTCTTCCTCTATGGAGTCTCGAAATAGTTCCCACGTGATTGGGATTTGTCTGATGGCATTCATTACTAACATCTGAACCAACCCATGGTGGGTGATGGTCGCTAATAACTGTCATGACTCTTAAGCCGAATGTGCCATTAGGTGAAGGCTTCTCAATAAGAAATAAGGCACATTCCGTGAGAAAGCCTCTGCTTGAGGAAATCGTAGGTGAGTTAGTATTCGAATATGGTATTTGAAAATGGTAGAGTATCTTCCTTCGCAAGTCATATATCTCATGACGAATTATGCTACTTCCTTCCATGGATACGACAACAAATTTCAGTCATATCCTCGAACCTTTTGCACAATGGTTTCTCCTGCATGTAAAAAGGATTCAGGAAACTCTAGAAGGACAGACCTTCTTTAAAACCATCACTGTCCGTTTTGAGGGAGTCCACTGACTTCTGCGATGGTTTCCTCTGTCACAGGAATTTCAATTCCGGGGACCCGAGAGCTTCCTTCTCTCAGGTGGAGTGCGAATTCCATCGTGATTTCTTCGTTCAACCCTTTCAATCTGTCAAAGTAAACATTCCATCCCACATTCTCAAAGACCTACCATACCTCCTGATTGTTCCAAACTCTCGTTGTATCTTCAAGTTCATGTCGCACGGATTGTCCATCCATTGCTGCAGAGGCAGAGTCAGCACGACGAATGCAGTTAACTGGTAGGGGAAAATGACAGGGCTCCAAACCGTTGGCAATTGAAATAACGTCATATCGCTTTCGGGGGTGGTGGATAAAACAACACTGGTATGTTTGGAAATGATGACAGATTGTGGTGGTACTATCAGAAATTTAATGCAGCGTGTTGGGGAGGTGACCTGATTATGACTCTACGCATACGAGTACACATTTTGGCATATCAAGTTATGATTATGGAGTATCGAAATCATTAGATTTTTTTTGATGAGGATCATGTGCCATAAATGTTTTTCGTGGTATGTCGTCATTTGTTATGATGGTTCCCCCCCCCAACTTAATTACGGCCGTCCACGACACGTTTTGATGTCTTTTTGGAATATTTTAATTAAATCCATAAAAGTCAGCAGAGACGTACCTGGGGACCTACCTTATGGTGGAGTAGCAGAAAAAGATCTGACGGAGTAACGACAACCGGATGTAACGACAGCAAGGAGTAACAACAACAGCGAGTATCAGCAACAACAGAATAACGACGACGGCGGAGTAGCGACAGTTGCAAAGTAACGACAGTTGTGGAGTAACAACACCAGGGGAGTAATGACAGTTGCGGAGTAATGACACCGGCAGAGTAACGGTAGTTGCAGAGTAATAGCACCGGCGGAGTAACGACACTGGCGGAGTAACAGGACTTCGTGAAGTAATCAGTGCACACCAGTGGAGTAACAACAACGTCTTTATAGAAGCACTGGTGGAGTAACAACACTTCATGAAGTAATCAGTGCACACCAGCGGAGTAACAACGTCTTTATAGCAGTACTGGTGGAGTAACAACACCGAGTGTTACATTTCTCCTGGTCATATTTGTTTGTTATCCCTGCAAAAATACAAACAAGTAAGAAATAACAATTTTTTTTTTCTATATATATATATATATATATTTATTATTATTATTATTATTTTTAAGACAGAGTGAGAGTGTCCTTCATTCCAATAATCATTAAATCAGATGAGTCAGAGAGGTGTTTGACAAAGGCATTTCTAGAGGCTAGACGATGGTATAATTTTAGACGGTGTCTGTTTACTAAGAATGAGGTATGATTCTCATCTATTGTAATTAATCTAACCATTCCATTATCGAACACTGCGTCCACTTGGTATGGCCCCATCCAGCGAGTGCAAAGTTTTCCTTTGAAATCCTTAAATCGGGAATCGTAAAGTAATGCCCAATCTCCCACAAGAAACACCTTACTTTTGATAAACTTATCATGCCACTTCATTCTCTGCTGTTGAAAAACAGTGGTCTTCTGGACAGCTACTAACCGAATCTCATCTAACTCATTCATCTATTCCAGTCGATGTCTCTGTGCTTCTGATGGGTCTAAGCCTACTTATAGAGTTGTCCTGAGTGTACTGATCTCAAATTCTACTGGAAACAAGGGGACTTTCCCATAGACTAATTCAAATGGTGAAAATCCAGTTGTGTTTCACCATGTTCTGTATGCCCATAAATCTTCTGAAGTTTCTGTGCCCGGTCTCAGCGATGACTTGCTACTGTCTTTGTCAAGATATTTTCCAATACCTTGTTTGTGCTTTCTACTTGCTTGTTTGCCTGGGGGTGATAGGGGGTTGTCACTCTATGTTTGAATCCATATTTTTGCATCAACTTTCCTATCATGTGAGATGTGAACTGTGATCCTCCATCCGACACAATTTCCCTTGGAGTACCGTATCGGGAAAAAAATTCTTCAAAAAGAAAGTTTGCCACTACTTGTTCTGTTTCTCTTGTGACCGCTCTAGCTTCCACCAATTTAGTTACATAATTAGTGCAGACCAGGATGTAAGATTTCTGATGAGAAGGTGGGTTAAAGCATCCAACAAAATCAATGGTCCATTTCTCAAATGGTTCAAGGACTATCTGGGGCTGTAGAGGCATTTCATCTGCTTTCCCAGATTGTCCCATCCGTTGGTAGCTATCACACCTTCGGACATAGTCTTGGGCATCACGAAAGATGGAGGGCTAGTAATATCCCATTTGTAGCACTTTGTGACCTATTCTTTTATCTGCAAAATGTCCTCCACAGGGTCCATCATGTGCAGCCTTCAGTATCTCATAGATATTATCTTCTGCCACACAACGTCGAATCTGTTGATCAGCCCCTGTATGAAAGAGATATCCTGCCATCCATGAATATCGGGTACTCTGGTGAATAATCTTCCTTTGCTCTTTATATGATAGATGATGAAGCACCTTCCCTGAAGCAAGATAATTAGCAATATCTGCATACCACAGAGTGTTAGCAGATACTGCAAAAAGATGTTCATCTAGGAAATTATCTTCAATTGGTGTATCCTTACCCTCATGTTCTATCCTAGATAAGAAATCTGCAACCACATTGTCCTTCCCTGGTTTATCTACTATCGTGATATCAAATTCCTATAGTAGCAGGAGCCATCTTGTGATATGAACAGGGGTAACAAGTTTATTCATTAAATACCTGATAGCTGCATGATCAGTATGCACCAAGGTAGGATACCTGGTAATGTAGTGCCAGAATTTATTGATGGCGTAAATGACAACAAGGAATTATTTCTCAGTCACTGTGTAGTTTAATTCAGTAGGAGCCAAATTCTTACTAACATAGTAAATTGCGTATGGTATTTTGTCATCTTGTTGTCCTAATACTGCACCGACCGCTGTTTGGGAAGCATCTGTATGAATATGGAAGGGTAATGCCCAGTCTGGCCCTCTAAGGATTGAAGCGCTACAGACCAATTCCTTAATTCTCATGAAGGCTGCATCACAGTCCTCTATCCACACAAAATCTGAATCTTTTATTAGCAGTTGAAAAAGTGGATGTGCTATTTTAGAAATTTTTTCTATAAAATGCTTGTAATAACCAACACAACCAATAAAATTGCGTACCTGCGTGGGTGTTTTGGGTGTCGGGAAATGATGAATTACCTTTGTCTTTGCTGGGTCCATCCGGATTCCTTCAGCTGGGAGAAAATGTCCCAAAACGATTCCTTCTTCCATCATCATATGACATTTTTCCATACTCAACGAGACACGTGCTTGTATACACCTTTCGAAATTTTTTTCTAAATTTTTCATCCCTTCAAGAAATGAATCCCCATATGGAGTAAAGTCATCCATGTAGATTTCAACACTGTCATCTATCAAATCAGAGAAGATTCCCAAAATTGCCCTCTGGAACGTTGCAGGAGCATTACACAGGCCAAAAGGAAGGACTCGGTATGCGAATGTTCCCCAGGGGCATGTGAAAGTGGTTTTATCCTGATCTTCAGGAGCTATCTGGATCTGGTTATACCCACTAAACCCATCTAGAAAGGAATTTTTTTTTTTACTAGCCAATGTGTCCAGAACTTGATCAATAAATGGCAAAGGAAAATGATCTTTCTGCATTGCCTTATTCAATTCTCGATAATCCACGCATATTCTCCATTTACCATTTTTCTTAGGGACGATTACTAATGGGGAGACCCATTGGCTATCTGAGACAGGGTAAATAAAACCTACGTCTAGTAATTTCTGAAGTTCTTCTTTCACAACATTTTTCAATGCGGGGTTCATCCTTCTCTGAGGTTGTCTCACAGGACGACAATCCTCCTTAATGTATATATGATGGGTGCATGAATTAGCAAGGATCCCTTTCATGTCTGTATAATCCCAGGCAAAGGCCTCTTTGTGTTTCCGAAGAACATCCACAAGTTGGTTTTTCTGGGGTTCTGACACGGTTGAATTAATATTCAGGGTTTTCCCTAGTTCTAGTTCTACTGGGAAACTTTCACTGGGTGCATCAACATGTAGTTGTTCTGATCCTTCTACTGTTTCAATTGTTTCTTGAGTCTCATAGCTTAGGATAGATTCTAGTAATTGTTGATTTTTTTCAGAAACGGAGCAAGGATCATCCATAAAAGGGGTGATTACATCATCTTCTGATTCTATTTTCAACTGAAGGGCTTGTCCAATAGTGAGAACTGGCCTCAATTCCTCATTTTCTATTTCGAACTCTTTCCTAGGTAAGATTTTCTTGCTTCCTGCTGGCTTTATGGATGGGTTTGGTTCTGCAGGTGGGTATAACACTAAGTTCTTAATGTTGTGCCCATTGGAAATAACCATGTGCCCTGATCGACACCCAATGTAAGCATCTACAGTAGCCAACCATGGTCTACCCAAGATTAAAGGATGGCCTCCCATCGAAGATTGCATCTGTAAGACCAGGAAATCTACGGGATAGTGCCATGAATCTACTGAAATTGTTACATCCTCCAATTTTCCTACAGGTTTGACTGTGGATCGGTCTGCCAATTCCAATACTGTAGGTGTATGTTTTAAGTTATGAAGACCTAATACATGCATTGTTTCAGTGGTGATAATGTTGATGGCAACACCCAGGTCTACCATCACATTCGGAATCTGTACCCCATTAATTTCTACTGTTAGAATTGGGTTCTCCGGATCTCCATACTTTTCAGGCATTGACTTTCCCGTCATGAAATCTGATAATTTTCCCATAACATGAATGGTAAGGGGGTCTTTGGGTTTCTTTGCAGATTTCTTTGAACAATATTCCCTAAGAGTCTTTGCATATATTGGCACATCCTTCATAGCTTGTAACAAAGGAATTTTAACAAATAAATTCTGCAATTCTCCTAATAAATCAAATTCAGCTTGAGGGCTTGATTTACTCAAAGTTAGTCTCTCTGGGTAAGGTGGTTCATATTGCTGTTGTTTTACAGGAGATGCCTGATTGCTATTAGTTTTTTTTGGCTCTTTACTAATCGGTTCTGATTCCTTACCTTCACTGTGAAGTCATTCCATGGTAACTGGAGGGGGTTGAGCATCAACTGTCCGCCCCGATCGTAGATTCATTTCATACAACTCTGCAGTGGAAATGCTATATGAAGGTAGGTTAAGAATGTCAGTTTGATGAACTCCCTTGTTATTAGGATTTAGATCAGGTTGGATTAGGAGATGAGGACGGGCAGGTTGGTTACCCAGAGGCACATTAGAGGGTAGTTGGAGTTGTTGCTGTGGCATCGATTGAGGAAACTACCCAGGAGGGGATCCTCACCAAGTTGGAGCCCATGGGGAGCTTGAAATGGCTTGAGAGTTCCACTGCTGCCACGGTGGAAACTGATATTGTGGCCACATGGAAGGATAGGGCATGGACTGAGGATTCATATTGGAATTATTGAAATACTGAGATGGATCTGAGTACATACCTTGATTTCCCATTGGTGGTCGAGGTTTCCATGGATTTCTAGACCCCATGAGGTACAATTGCTCCATGTCTTTCCCCATTCCTTGAAATACTACTTTCAAACTTGGGAGGGAGGGGCATGAGCTTGTTGCATGATTTAGCTCGCAGATTGCACATTCCTCTATGGAGTTTAGTGGACATTCCCTCTCTGGATGCTTCTTTCTACACGTCGGGCAAAATATTGCCATAGTCCTGTCCAATTCCATCTACTTCTGCTTTACGTGCAGTGTATCCATCTGTGCTGACAGGGTGCTGAGGATATCCGTCCTCAGATTGTTTAGTAGGTTTCCAATTTCTGCTTTCGTAACACCTCCACCAGACCCTTTTACTGAGCGAATCCCTTGTCTGTTTCTTGCAAGTCCTCTTGAGCACTGAATGCATAACTCACAGATACCTTCAAATCTTTCCTTAGAGATGTCTCCTTTTCCCACAATGTTCAATAGTTCCATTGAATCCTCACAGAAAGATCGGAGGAGGATAATTTTTAGAATTTCCTTATCCAGGTCAGAGTGACCCGACCTCTGTAAGGTGTACTTGAATCGTTCCACACAATCTTCCAAACTCTCGTCTTCTTTTTGTGCGAACTTGAAAATTTCTTTCTTAATGTTTTGGGATTTATAGTAATCTTGGTATTTTTCTAGAAAAGCTGTCCGCATATTATCCCATGTGGAAATAGTGCTTCCTCCAAGGCCCATGAACCATTGTAGAGCCGTCCCTTTCAATGTAGAAGGAATTTTTTTTAACTTTTGGGCTTTCGTCATGTAGTCATACCCTCGGCATACTATGTCGAATTCAAATAGAAATGTGTCAGGATCTTTTGAAACAAGCCCATGAAAGTTTGGTAAGGCTGCTAATGGAATAGGCTTAGTGGGCGCACCAACTCCCAGTTTTCCAATTGGAAATTCGATAGTAGAGGTTGTGGGAGCCATAAATATCTTCCAATAATCGCTGGGTATTTCACCAGACCCTGTAGGAGATGGATGAGGCTTTTTTGCCCCTTTGATTTGAGTTGCTTTAGCAGCACTTCCCCAGTCTCTTGGTGATGCAAATACTCCTTTGATCCTTTCTTATGCATTCTAATGACTTGATCCCTCTGCTACAACCTTCTCTCTCTTGCTGGAGTGGTCTGACTCTATCGAGGCCCTTCTTGTGACCTCTTCCCCTTCTGCTATCAGCATAAGATTTCCTTGTTCAGGTATGCCACTAGATTCTTCTTCAACTGCTAGAGGGACCTGTTGTGTTGTATCACCCAAGAATGTTGTAGATAGCACTGGTTGATCTACTGATTGTCCCTCAGACTTTACTCTTTGTGCCCTTGGTCTCACGGCTGCACGAGATGATGTTTCTGATTCAGCCTTTTCTATAATCTGCTGGATGAAGGTCTTTCTTCCCAAATCTGGTCCTCCCTTCTTTGGGGCTTTCCCTCTGCCCCCATTATTTGGTTCTTTGTTCATACAAGTGACGGTTTTGGCATGAACCTACAATGCTTTAGTCTTGAAGTAAGGTGTCAAAGGACCATTCCTTCCCTAAGACAAAAGATCTTAGGAAAAAGAAAGGCAGCTACAAAAAAACAAGAATCTAGGGTTCAGGGCCTGGAGCAGGGCGTCAAAGGACTCTTCCCTCCCCTGGACAAGAACAAAACACACCACAGAAAAGACCTGATACCTTTCAAACCTGAACCAGGGTGTCAAAAGACTCCTCCCTCCCCAGGGTAAAAGCTAGAGTTTCAATAAAAACACAAGGGTTTGAAAGAAATAAATCCTAACTCAGGATCTGGAGCAGGGCGTCAAAAGACTCCTCCCTCCCTAGGACAAGAGATTGACAAAAACGAAAAAGCAAAAATAAAATCAAGCGGAAATACCACCTATGCTCAGTACCTGAAGCAGAGTGAGAAAACTTGTTCTCTCCCCAAGACGAGAGATTGACCCTCTGGTTGGTCTGGATCGTTGTCTTGCACCTTGTTAGCCTCCCTGACAACGATGCCAAAATGTTGTGGTCCAGGTATGAACGATTTATTCACCCTTTTCCTACATTAATTTATCAATCCGAGTGCGTATCATTTCAAGGCAACGCACAAGGTATATGCAGGGGCAAGAGTACAATTCGTTTTGGCCAAGGGTTCACAATATTAAGATTCAAAACATTACTATTAACTGGATTAACTACAGCTTCCGAAAGATACTCATAAGAATCACACGCTGTAGCAGCAAGCATAAACTAAGAAATAACATTGTAACAGCAAGAATAAATTACTAAATGACACACTGTAACAACAAGCATAATCGGCTAAATAACACACTGTAACAACAAGCATAAAACTGATAAATAACACACTGTAACAGCAAGCATAAAACTGATAAATAACACACACATGAAGACGCAACACCTGATCAGAAGAGCGGGCCCAGCTCTCTGATTAGGGCTGCACTAGTTACAGCGAAGATGAAGACAACAAAATAGGTAGTGCTTTATAAATCTGAAAAAAGGTTATTACAATATCAATGGGGACATCCCCAGTTACAGGAATAAACTGTCTTTTATACATCAAAGGGGGGAACAACCTCTTTCCCCAAAACATGGTAACCGTACCCTTAAAAATATGCATTAGTTGGAACGACACCAGTACAATATCAGCGAAATGCCCAAGATGGTCCAGGGATCTGCAACTCCAGCTGTGCAGCCTCCTTTTGGCTTAATCGTTGTTGTCCTCAAAGCAGTTGAACATCAGATCTACCGCGAGATGCTGAGGCCTTGATTCCTGTTCTCCAAAAGCTGCGGTCAAACATCGTTTTAGTGTTGCGAATAGGAAAAACTCTGTGACTTCACTTCATTAATAAAATATTCCAATAGACAAGGTAGGGGTATTTACTTCACAGTTTTAGCATAGTAAACATAGGTAATTAAGTGCAAAAAGGTAAAAAAGGTAATGTAAATGTAGTAGAAAGATAGCCCGATTTGGTGCCCAACAGTCCTTTTCCACCATGGAGATCTTCTACTTGTAGTCGGGGAGGGTCATCAACTTATCATTTAAAACCTGTAAACTCGGAAGACCCTTCTTCTGCAAGGCATTGATCTTGCTAAAGAATATATGAACTCCACTATCCATGTTCTGGACTTTCTCCTCCAGCTGCAACATTAATCCTCTCTTAGTCAGAACTCTTTTAACCTTGAGGATAGTTTATGTCCTATATTCAACCTTTAGTTCTTCCAACTCTTCCTTTGTCTTCGAGTTAAGAAACATGATGACTTCATTTGCCTCTGTAGGCATTTATCCTATCTCTCCCTTTATCCTGTCGATAGCCTATCTGTTCCTCAACACCAATTCGTTTTGCTCAAACATGATTTGCACCATGGGACAGATTTCATTTATGGATTTGGAGATATGCATCCAAATGGTCTCTTTTGCTTCTGCCAGTGTTTTTCCCACCACTGTCTGATTTTGTAGCTGATGTAGCTCCTGCTTCAGTTTTTATAATGTGTATCTCTCTTTATTATAGCTGGCTTGAAAAGAAGATTTTAGCTCCTAGCGATTCTCTACCTCTTTTTCTAGTCTTTCGATTTCCGATTCTCGCAAGGTCATCTCCTCCATTGATATTGCTAGCTCCATAGATTTTTCTAAAGCTGTCAATGGGGTGGATGGTGGAAGTTCTGCTATGGTAGTAGCTGATGTTGTTATTGTGCTAACTCCTATGAGGGGAACTGCACTCAATGGGATGACCTCCATGGGTGTTGCTTGTTCCTTATCCTTTACTAACCTTTCCATCTTTGCTTCCATCTCTTTTATTTTTGCATTCTGTTCCATGATCAACTTTAGCATCTCCTCCTTCTCACCTTCTGTCTCGACCATCTCTTTGGCCTAAGGGTCTTCTGTAGGTGGTAGTTTTAGCTGCTTCCTTAGAGATGTTATGTCATCATTCTTTTTCTTGAGCATCTCTTCAGCTACTTTCACATTTGAGGGGTCATACCCAATTTTGAGCACCAATTCTTCTAAAGACCTGATCCTATTATCCTTTGCAAAATATGACATCTTCTCCAGTTTTAATTGAGTTTGAACATTGTTCAGAGAAACCTATAATTTTGATGCAGTGGCAGAAGCATTGGCCAATGTTGAGAAAACCATTTCTTCGGTCTACCTGTGTAGATCCATCTGATCAGATGGATGTACATCTCTGGTGTTAAACTCAAATGTTTTCCTTTTGTAATCAGTGATTTCCTTTGGATGGGGCACTTGTGCCTGCAAAAATTCCATGTGCATTCTCCCTTTCTCTGAATCAAAAGACAATAACAATTTGTGTTGGGCTATGGATGTTTTCTTTCAGAACTGAGCATAAGTGCTGCTGGTCAACATTTCATTTTTCTTCTTAATCAAATCATACTTTTCAAAAATAGTTAGTTTGCAGCCATTGGTGGAGGTTGGATGATAATAGTGGTATCAGTCTGGTTCTTTGAGGAAGAAGTAGACATCATCTGATGACTTCTTGAGAAGGGTGATGAATGCTTCCCTTCAATTATTGTGGTAGACTGAGTCTCTTCCTCTCCCGATCTGTCAGTATTTTGAGTTGTTTTAGGCCTTTTCTTGTATACCTGGAAATCCTCTGACACTTATGTGACTGAAGGCGAGGCATCCTTCCTGGGTATTTTCTCTTTGAGCATCTGTGGTCTAGTTTTTTGTGAAATAAGGACTGAAGGGGATTGTTGTTCTACTTCTTCCAAAGTGTTCACCTCCCACTCTGTTTGATTCATGAATTTCTCGATCTCTGGTTTGGGTGCATGAGCGTATGGGGAGCTTTTATTCCTGAATCTCATTTCTACAATAATCTCACACGGATCATAGTGCCAAGGGAAACTGGTGTCAAATTTCATTTCCTTAAGTAGTTTGTTTGCCTCTTCCTTGACAACGCGACTGTTGCAAATAAAGGATCTTATCTGCCCTTTAATTCTCAGCTGTTGTTTTTTCTTCAGAGATACAAAATGTATATCGTCTGAATTGATCATTTGCTTGATGTACTCCAAGGAAAATATCCTAACCGAAACATATCAGGGAAGTTTATAGGGAGCCAACTCACATCCATAAATTTGGATTTCCGTGTGATTATAATACAAATACCAGTCTCCAGAATTAGCGAGGTCTGAGAGGTGCATAATTCTTTGGATATCCTCATTTATCCTTGGCTCTTGTCTACCACTGAGCATGCTTACCACTGGGTGGTAAAAATGCTCAATAAATTGCTTGAAATTAAACTCAGTGGAGTTTCTTCTAAGTAGCGAAGTCCAAGAGGTGATGGGCTGCGGCTTGCTATCCTAGTCCATTTAATGCATGGAGAATGAGAACTTGTTTTCTTGAAAGAAAATGAACAAGTAAGCCAGTATTGAAGAATATCGGAACATGCCCTTTGTGAGAAATTTGAAAAGATGCTCGTGGATGTTCTTGGCCAGGAAACTGCTGTAGTCGAACTAGATGGTGGGTTTTTCTTTGTTAGAGAAAATGGATAGGAAACCCAAGATAGGTTCGTCCACCCATTCATCTGAGAAATAACCAAGCAAACAACATAACAATGAAATAATCTGGTTACCCTTTTCTGAAAACATGGAGGAATGGTAAGGGGGGTGTTTCTTGGTGAATTGGGCATCTTGTGGGCGAAAAAGCTCAAAAGTCTGCGCTCTCTGTGGAAAAGATAGATTCTGGTACATTTCAGTCAGAACTACAATGTTGAAAGGAGAGGGGGATTAGGCTCTGGATATTTGCATCATTTGGTCAATGGCCTCAGGTGTAATAGTGAAAATGGTTTCTGCAGATGATGAAATAATGACTCTCTAATTGGGGAGGTAATGTGCCTGGCACTTAGGGAGAATTTGAGAAAATGATGGATTTGGGGAAAACGATACAGGGGAAGATTGGACTCCCAGAGCCCAATCTCGTCACCTTGTTCTAGGAGGGTGTCCCTAAACCATGACTGCAATTCAGAAAAATCAGACTCACACCTGGTCTCTGAGATCAAATAATCTTTTTCATCTAGCGGGATCCGGTCGAGATCGATAGGAGGCTGGAGGAATGGATTTTCCTCGACCTCTGATCTCTTATATTTTAGCGCCATCAATTTCAACTGGTACCTACAACTGAAAATAGAAAATGTTAGTGGGTAATGGCTATGGTTAGGTCACTAACTGAAATGGTGAGGAAACAGAGCTTCTGGTGTGTGGAGAGTGTGAACAGTGAGAAAATGGCCGAGGAACAGGATTTAATTTGGGCGAACGGGTATTCATTGGGCGCAGCGGACAGGTCAACAAACTAACAGATATGTTAGCCAGTAATAGATGGCCAACGGATCATTTGAGATATGAAGGTGGCAAGTATAATATGGGTGATGGGCATGTCAGGATGACGTGGAGGGTGGTGACTTGAGGATAGGAGAAAAGGATAGGGCATGTGGCAGGTGAATGGAGGGAGTGCACTAGTAGAGTAATGAGACGAGACTTATACGGGGATATAGTGGAGCATGACATCACAAGACGGTGGGATAGTGGAGAATGACATCATGAGGTAGCAGTGGTATAACAATGTTGGTATGGCAATATGTCGGAGGGGGGGTATGGCAATAAATGGTTTAAAGCATAGGGGGTCCGACGTAAAGGATTGGTGACATGTTAGGATGGGGACCGTCGATGAAAACCACCCATATCGGACCCCCTCCCACCAATAAAGATAGAACGGTTGGGGGGGTCCGGAAATTCTTGTCAACTGTTGATATGGGTGTCGCTAGATCAACCGTAGATCTATGCACGCTCTTTAGTCTTCATATCGACCCCCCCCCGCCACCGTCAAACGTAGAACGGTTGGGGGAGGTGGGCGGGGTCCAGAATTTCTTATCAGCCATAGATCTAGGCGCCATCAGATCAGCCGTAGATCTATGCACACTCCTTAATTTTCGGGCTTGAATCAAAATGCACAGCTAAAACTTAGGGTACTTCTTCTTTTGTGGGTTTTGCACTGCTCCCTTACATTTTGTCATCAAGGGGTTAGGAGAAACACTTCAAACATCAAAATCATGAACTTTCATTCGACATCATGCATGTTTTATTGAAGGAAAAGTTGGCTAGCCTATGTCCTATTCTACCTACCTACACATTTATCCTAGATTAGACTGTTGGGCTAAGGGATTACTCTAACCTAGGGTTATTTGACCAAGTTTGAACAGTTTGGTCAAATTTATTCACTAACTAACCTAACTACTTGGCTAAGATTAAACGGTTTAGCCAATCCTTATTCACTAACCCTACAAGCATAAATTCAAAAGACATTGACCAAGATTAAGCAGTATGGATCAAGTCTAGGTTATTGCATGGGGCTTTCTTCTTTTCTTTTATACCCTCTTTTATTATTTTCTTTCTTTTATTTTTCTTTTTCTTTTCAAATCAATTTGCAGAATGAAACATCGATTACATCTCAAAACACAGTAAAGGAATAAATTCCCAGTCATCAGTTGATTCTATAAATTATAGGGTTATAACACCCCATTCATGGTCCACAAGCCCTAAAAGAATTAATTATAAAATAATCCCTAGTTTCATCTCCAAAGAATAGATTGGTTTATGAGGCCTATCTTAATGCATCTATACATCAAAATTGGTATCGTATTTCTCTTAGAATCCTATAATACTACATATAGGACTTGTATGTTGTTGCAAGGCTTCATGCATGGTGCATGAACCCTAAAATCATTGGTTATGGATTAATCCCTTAGTTTTTATCCCAAACCATGGCTTGGAAATTGTGACCCAACTATATCATGATCGAAATTTAAAATTGTGCCCATATTCCTCTTGTATGCCAAAGATTCATTTTATAGGCCTTGTTTCATGACCAACAACCACATGCATGGCCCTTGAGCCTTGAAGAAACGATTAAGGCCTAAGCCACTAGTTTTCTACCATAAACAATTGCCTAGGCCATGAGGCTCATCCTTGCTACCATAAAACCCCAAATCAAGCCCATATACCCTACTAAAGACTAAATATTCCTACTCTATCACCTTTGAAGTGCTTTGAGGCACAAGTGCATGGCCCATGATTAAGCTAAAATAATTAGTTGGGCACCATGTCCCTAGTATTTGGCCTGAACCATGGCTTCCCATGAAACCTATCCTTATTGCCCTAAAACCTAAAAGGTAGCCATGTACTACTCTTGTAGGGTAAATATCCCTTTTATAGGGCACGTGACATGGTCTAAGGTCTAGTCAGAAAGAATCAACTAAGACCAAGTTGACTAAGAAAGTAGACTCATGTAGAGTTGATTGAGCTGGAGAATTGGGTAAACTAAATAAAACACATTGTTGACTTAAGCAAGACTAGCACAACCACCTCACTCACGGCTGGTGAACATTGATAGGTATCGATTGGTCACTATTTTTTTGCATGCATTAAATTTGTTACTCTGAACAAGCCAAAATGATTAAAGATTCATTCATTAAACTTTTTACTTTGATCAAAACAATATTTTTTCGTTAGGACTATTGCTCAGTTGTTAAAAAATGTGAATTAAGTTGTGCACAAACTTTTGCTAGTACAACGTTGCTGAAAATAGTTCCAAACACAAATGACAATTTATGGACATCAAAATAATTCCATAATTTAAAATAGTTTAGCCATATATTAAGATAATTTTGAAACCCAAATGACAATATTATTTCGGAACTCAAATGACAATATCTGGACATCAAAATACCTTGAATCCAAAGTAGTTTGGTTGATTGCAAAAGCGTATATTTTTTTCAATAACTCTAGGGTTTGAACATAAGTCAATGCTTACTAGAACAATTTAGACATTTCCATGTGACTAGATCACTGTGATTTTCCATTAAACTCTCGGTGCGACGACTGATATGAGAAAAATTAGTCTACCTTTCCTATGAAAACCTGATCGACGAGAGAATCTTTTATCTACCACTGATCTTGTTAATGAATGCAATAGAAATAGAAAATAAAGCAAAACATTCTATCAAAACATGAATGGAAGAAAAATTTACAGAAATAATGTATATTACATCTTCTTCATCAAAGAAAAGCATCTAAACGCAATTTGGTTAAATTTCTTTTCTTCCTCAATGGGAAAAGCACTTGGAATTTTTATAGGCCAAGGTGTGGGAAAGTTGATCTATTGCTAAAACCGCTCCATATTCAAGTTGAAGGCCATAATTTCTCATGCAAATACCTGGAAATTAACCATAACTACAGGAACCCATCAAGGATGGTGAGGAATTGGAAACAACAATGAACGTGGTCCTGCTGGAATACGAAGGAAACAAAGAGTAAAGCGAACTGGTTGAGGAAGTGGAGAGTAAAGGGATATGTTGTTGGAGAAGTGGAAATTAATAATCGACATTAATTTTCAAATTATAAACAACCCGAACTTTAAGCCATACAATTTTGATCATAGATGTGAAGTAGACGATGAAGAATATTCGACATTAATCCATTTCATCCATTGATAACATTTTTCATTAAAACAATTATGAATGTGGCACCCGTTTCCAATATAGGGATGCCTATCAGCGTAATCAAGTGACAAGTGGTGGTTGATGAAGCACATGGAAAAAAAAAGGTTGTGAGATTTTAGACAAGTGTCAAATTGACATTTTTTTATGTATACATGACACTAAATCTTGATGACTAGACCATTCTCAATGATTATTAGTGATTGAATCATCTGAGTAATTGAACCTAGCAGTGAGCACACAAGCATTGTAACAAACTCTTAGACATATGTCATAAAGAAGGTTGATTGCAAGAGGGTTGGGAAACATCACAAATAAAGGGTTTGCATTAAAAAAGAAAAAATACTTAAGAAAAAGAATAATTTAAAGCATTCATCAAGAATGTTAAGTATGGTAAATGTTGACTTATGAAAAACAATTCATAATTTTTTTTTTTTTTTAATAGAGAATAAACATTTTATTAAGAAATCAAACTCATTATTAATTGACCTGAGAGATTTTGTGCTCTAATTGTATAATATCCATCTAACGATTCCATGAAAAATAATTTTCTACTACCTTTTATGAAAAATCTGAATTATCATGTAAACCCCACTAATAAAAAGGACACAAAACATTTTACACAAGGGACCGTACATACGGGTGATTGTGGAATGGAAGGTCCTACTTCCCAAATAACCCAAAATAAAAATGACATCCGGTGAGGTTAGTTGGATAGCATGATGAGTTCAATGATGAAGAGGAGTGGAGGAAGTAAATGGAAATGCTCATTTAGTTACCTAGCAATAAAATTCAATAATGAAGGACTTAATGTGGGAAATGCATGAATGTGTGAGCAATTACTAAGGAGGAAATCACTCTTATTGAAAAAATTGTGGTTATTGAGGAGATGATTGTAGAAAAATCTGCAAGTGGGGAAATCTTTATGATTGGGATAAGTTGAGAATGCTTACACGCCAATACATTGAGTCCTCCATTATTGAATTTTGTTGCTGGGTTATTAGTTGAGCATTTCTTATATTATATAATTCCAACTTGTCTCAATTATGGAGATTCCCCACTTGTAAAATAATTTAACAACCATCTCCTCAATGGCCACAATTTCCTCCATGAGTACATCATTGAATTTTGTTGTTGGGTGATTATATGAACATTTCCTATATATATATATTCCCCACTTGTTCTTATAACATTCCCCCCACACACAAATATATATATTCATTGGTTTGCTTCACTTGCAGATTTTTCATTCCCCACTTGTTCTAATTATGGAGATTTCCCGACTTGTTTTACTTGCAGTTTTTCCTTTCCCTACTTGTTATATATATATATATATATATATATAT
>ML788434.1:227456-243879 GCA_009831015.1 Picea engelmannii
GGGGGGGGATATGTTGTTGGATATAGTTATTCCATGAATTCAAGTTTGAGGTAGTGGTAAAACCTGGTAAGTACAACGTTGGACTTGATCATTTATCTATAATAGAGATCGGGGGAGTCACTGAGATCTTAGATGATTAACTTATAGATGAAAATCTATTTCGCGTGGAGGTAGTTCCTAATCAGTTGGCCGAGATTTTTTCTTTTCTCATTTTGGGATAGGCCCCAACAAAGTACACACATGCCCAGAGATGCCAACTGGTTACGCATAGTGCTAACTATCAATTGATTGCTGGATGATTATGTAAACTAAGGGTTGATGGAATTCTATGTCATTATGTATTAAAGCATGAACGTGAACCCCTATTGTCTAAAGCACATGAAGGAATTGCGAGATGTCACAACGTTGGAAAGGACACAATGCAGAAAGTTATGTGCATTGGGTTGTGGTGGTCCTCACTATTTGAAAATGCTAAAGAATATTGTAAATGGTGCAACATCTTCCAGTGCATCAAGAATCCCTACAGATGAGATGAAATGTCATTGTTCCCCATTAGCACATTAGAGCCATTTGATAAGTAGGCCATTGATTTTGTTGATCCTATCAATCTGCCAGCGGGCAGGACAAGTGCATGCTACATCATTACGACCATCGAATATTTAACACGATAGGTTGAAGCTACCCTAATCAAGAATTGCATGAAAGAAATGGTGGTCCAGTTCATCTTCGAGAATGTGATCACCAAATTTGGGTTTCTTAAGGTGTTAATGAGCGATTGAGACTCACACCTTCTGAACAAGACCATCCAGGTGCTCACCTAGGAGTTCATGATCCACCACCAGAAAAGCACCCCCTATCATTTGCAATCTAATGGTACGGTTGAAGATTTCAATAATATTTTAGAGTGTGCTTTAACTAAAGTTTGTAATGTGCAATGCAACGAATGGGACCAACAAATCCCAACAATTTTTTGTGCCTATAGAACAACCTACAAACATCCGACGAAGAATACTCCATTTTGATTGGTGTACATCAATGAAGCATTCATGCCTCTTGAATTTATTGTTCCTAGCCTTCAGATTTCCATCACTACACAAATGACAGATGAATAGTCACTGCAACACAAGCTTGATGAACTTATGGATATGGAAGAGGATCGAATGGTGGTCAGATTTAGCCAAGTGGTCAAAAAGCAGAGACAAAAATCCTGACACAATCAAAATATCTATCACAAGATGTTGCAGCTAGGAGACATAGTGTTGTTATATGACAACAAATACTTCCAATACCTTGGTGAGTTACGCATGCAGTGGTTGGGCCCATTTTTATTAGTCTACATTACTAAGGCTGGTGCAACCAAGCTTTTCACATTGCAGGGCCAACCTCTCAAAGGTTTGATCAATGGAAGCAGGTTGAAAGTGTACCATGGCCCTCAAGGGTCCAATCCCACTTAAGAATTCGTCATCCCAATTGGCAGTAGAATAGGGTATACATAGAGTAGAATTTACAATAGGTAGAAAGGTACTTAGTCAATGTAATTACACCTTTTGGCAGCATAGGCGCAATCCAGTCACACGACTCGATGAGACATATGGATAGGTTTTTCATATTTCCAATATTTCCACTTTTGGGTGAAGTCATCACTCACGTACAGTATAATGGATCTGACATGATATTCACATGAAACTAGGCCAAAATATCTGGCGTTATGTCGCAGGGAAGGGTCAAGCAATCCAGCTCCGCCAAATTACACATGGGCCAGTTAAGTCCCTCAATTATGATATCCACATTCCACAAAGACCATCATCGGTACGACAAATCAAAACCGTTATCTGCTCACTTGTGGGAAATAGCCATTGACCCCTAGTTCTTTTCTGGCCATCCACATTAGTCGACCTTGTTCTTTTCAACAGGTAACCCCTCCTCATTCCCACTTTATTTATACACCTCCCCTCCCCACCTTATTCCTTGGATAACTTCTCCATCCATCCTTCATTTTCTCTCTCTTCAGTTTTTTTTTCACCAGTTCCCGTTGTGCCCTCCACAATTGTTTTGTTTTCCCTCTCCCTTCTCACTCATCAACCACAATTCCCTATAATGGTTCAGTTTTGTAGATATTCAATAACCAATAATTCCTTATCAAGACAGGTCAACAAGCATCCCATGGTTCACTTTTCCCAACAGTTTCCTATTCGAGTCACCTTTCTAGGTCATGGTCTCAACATTTTATTGTTCAATCATCCTAAGTAAGTCGTCCCACAGTTCCTTGAACTGTTCTTTAAAGATGCAGGAATTTTCCATCTCTCCAAGACTTGAGTTGTTGAGTCTGTCGCCATCAGTAATTATTTTTCTTAATCAAGGTAATCTACTACTACATGTTACTCTCTACAACAGTATTCATGGTTTTCATCGACCTCCATTTACCCCTAACTAGACGATACAAGAGGTAGATGATAGACCTAGCTGATGGCACTTCCCCTCAAGACTAATCCTTCGTTGGTCACCGAGTAACTGGGCCATGTTTTAGCTGCATCGCTTGGCCTAGCTGGAAGTTATTTTTTTAGGTGGAGCATTTCATAAATATCTCTCACTTGCCACTCCAGAAACCCTCGGAAGCAGCAATCTCAAAAGTATGGACTAAGGAATCCCAAATCCATTTCTTACCTTGAGGATTGCTCGACTCTTATTGTGATCTTTGCTTGGTTGCCACAACCTCAACTGTTGATTTTCTCTTACTCAATTCCCACAACTATCCTTCCATAAGGCAGTTGGATCAAGGATGATCCAAATAATACTGGTGGGGGCCTATTGGCACCCATCATTTTGGGTTAATTGCGCATGCACACATAAACAAAGTCATTTGTGTTGATTCCAGTTTTGTGTGCAATAAAGAAAATGCAAGACGATTGACAGAAAGTGTGCATGCCAGGCATAGGTTTGTAATGCGTGCTAGCCTGATTTTTCCTTTGCATGTCGGTCCAATTTTTGCAATGCGCACTAGAAATCAATAAGATGCCTCATGCACGCCATAATAAAGAAAAGATCTTCGGGAAATATTCCCGAATGATCAAGTAAGACAACATGGAATATTGTGGACGCAGTTGAGGAATGAGTTGGTGAGTTAGTTGATATTTCCACGATTCTAGAAATGCTATTGTAATGCCCTTCCAGGGATTCATAGCTAAAACTAAATTTGTATTTCTATTTTACATGGCAGTAAACTTCTATTTCTGATTATTTCCTGGTTTTGTTTGCAAGACAAAATGTAATTTTTGTTTACAGGATTGAACACATAAATTTAAGTGGTCACATAATGCATTTTCCATGCATATAAATATCATAACTTGGAATTAGAGTAAAACAATAATATTTTTGAATTACCTCTTGAAGAAGAAAGTTGTCCCTTGAGCTTCTCCCTGTTGAGTTAGTCCCTCTTGCTTGTTGCTAACTGAAACTTGCCTATTGTTAACTGAAATTACCCGAAAATGGATATTTTCCTTCCAAAAATCTAGGAACAAAGCCTCTCTAGATCCCTAGCTCCAGGAAATCATATTTCCTGGCCCCCAAGCCCAAAATCCTAGCGACATCGCCCCACTAGTAAGCCAACCAAAAATTTCCAACAATTTTCCCTTCTCAGATTTCTCCTTCTTTCTCATGAATCCCCCCAAATGTCCAACTCACCCTTCCTTATTCTTCCATCCACCGTCTCTCCCCCTCATAAATTTTCCATCTCCCCTTATCCTTCGTCATAAATTCATACTTACCTCTAAAATAATAAAATATTCAATTCCTTGTTTGTTGCATTACTTAATTCTAAAAAAAATATAAAATCTTATTAGCTCAATAATTTATTGACTTAGATAGATTAATGATTAGAATTAATTAATTAGTTTTTATTACATTAATGACTTAATTTAAATTAATTAATTATAATCATTAATTAATCTAACTAGGTGTTACATACACCCACCCTTCAAGAAACTTCGTCCCGAAGTTATAGTAACTTACGATACAAGGATTATAATAACATGATTCATACATCTATATTAGATAAGTACATCATTAATTTAAACATTCATATATACTAATGTACATGTGCAAGGCATGTATGCATAGCTAGCACATACAGAACTCGTGTGTGTACTAATGACAATCATAATCACATCTAATGCAATTCCTATATGCTTCCAATCCAATCAGCAATGCTATTAACTTCATAAAGAATAAATAAATCAATTACAATATTTGAAGAATCCTTCAATTATAATAATTTAACACAAACAACATTTAACAAGATAATTGTAATTCAATTAATCCCTTTCTTTTTCTTATTTTTTTTTTAGCAAAAGAAAATCAGACACTTATGCTATAAGATTAAAAACCCCACACACTCTCATCTATTTCTAATCATCCTACCTCCCTAACCTACTTCTATCTTCCATCCCTATCCTTCCTCTGGTGGACTATTTTGGAGCGTCAACTATATTGACCTAACTCCAGGTAGAACCTGTAAGTGGAAGTTCCAACTACTTTGACCAAAATTCCCCAACACGCAACTAGCAATCATCATCACATGTCTAGGGGAGTGTGACCTAACACCACCTCCCATGACTCCAGGTTTCATAGAATACACAGTGGGAAATTCCTCCACCCCTCTCAATAGAACTAGGGTTAGCACCCTATCATGGACCATATAGTGGCACTGTGTTGCTGGGATTTTGCCATCGTATATTTAGTTTCAAGCAATTCCTCTACCTGAAAAACCTGCACTTGCCCACATGTGACAACAATGCATTTTAACCAACATAATTTTACATACAAAGTTTTATACCATATTATTTCTCGGTCAATGTTCATGACATCAACCATTTATTACCATCATCCCTTGGCTATTTCATAGCCCATTAATCTGCATATCAGTTTATAACACAACTCACACATATCCATACACTATTAACATGTAAATGCTTTTAATCATATCATTAACTTAGTATCCACGTACCAATATCTTTCAATTCCAATATTCTCAAGTTAAAATATGTCGCATAATATCCATCATAATTGACATAATGATAAACATTCATAGTATTTGCATTCACATATATCCATATGTCCAAATTTTAAAGAGTCAAGTTAATAGTGTTCCAAAGATAATAGGCATATAAAGATATGACTAGGCCATAAGTAATTCTAGATGTCTAAGTCAAAATGTGGCATTATATACACCCAATATTTGGGAAGCATAGTCCCGAGGTGGTAAAAAAAGTGAGGGATTATCTTGTCGTAAAGTCTCTGCATCCTTCCAAGTAGCATTTCCTCGACTATACTTGTCCCACTAGACCTTAACTTGGTCTACCAAACGTTTCCTAAGTTTTCGGACCCTATGGTCCAATATGCATAATGGTTCAACCATGATGGTTCCCGCATTTGAGACCTGCAATTACTTCCAATTTAGTTTGTGATATTTGTCAACAACGTAATGCCATAGAACAGATACATGAAAAACATCATGATTTTTTTATGCAAGTGGGATGGCAGTACAAAGCAATAAGAAATGGGTCCAATTCTCTCTTGAATTATAAATGGTCCTATAAATCGAGGTGAAAACTTTGTCCCTTTTCCAAACTGAATGGTACTCTTATTAGGCTTGATATGAATGAAAAATTGATCTCCCACTTTATAACTTTGTTCAGTCCTATGTGCATCAACATAACTTTCATGTCTATCTTGTGCCTCCTTTAATCATTGTCTCATTTGACTTACCCGCTCCTCCATCTCTTGAATCAATTATGTCCCGACTATCACTCAGTAGTCTAACCTTTCCCAAATCAACGGTGTCCTGAATGGCCTTCCATATAGAGCTTGATAGGGTGGAATTCTGATTGAGCTGTGAAATTTTTTATTGTAGGAGAACTCTACCAATGGTAGGTACTTCTCTCACTGGGTTTGATTATCCATAACATACATCCTAAGCATGTATTCCATAACCTTATTTACTCTTTCATTATTCTCATCCATTTCAGGATGATACACTGTGCTTAAGTTCAACTAAGTCCCTAATGCTGAATGAAAACTTGTCCAAAATCTAGAGGTAAATAGAGAGTTCCTATTTGAAATGATCTTCTTCAGTAACCCATGCAGATAGATGAATTCACTTATAAAAACATATGCCGCATCAATGATATCATAAGTGTCTATGACTAGAATAAAATGTGCGCACTTGGTCAACTTATCAACTATGACAAGAATGGAATTATGCCTCAGCGATGTGAGTGGAAATCCCACAACAAAATCCATAGAAATTACTTCCCACTTGAATGTAGGAACATCATGAGGTTGTAGGAGACCTACCACGTGGTGATTGTTGATGATTACAACTGTGACATCCTCCAAGACACAGACTGAGTGAGTCGGCCTGTGAGAGAGCCCATGATTTGGGTGTGTGTTGGCATAGGGAAGACTCAGGGTTCAACGCTCAAGAGAGCACCAACAAAGCCCTAACTACCGGCCCTTTCAGCAACACCTGCAAAGTAGATGAAGTCTCACCCGAGGTAGAGGCAGGGGTGGTTGCAGGAATCCAGTGTTTGCAACCTTAGCTGGGACACATATTTGTGATTATAAAACTTTATCAAAGCACTTCATCATTTCTAGTTCATGAGTATTATACCAATATACACTTCGCAGATGAACCCCTAATTACATAGCATCGTAGTATTCAACTAGATCTCACACTTAGAATATAGAAACAGACCAGATCTACCAGATTCAAGCATTGAGCATACTCACATAGGTCATATCTAGCATTCATTCAAATTATTAAGCACAAAGCAATATCAGATCTATCTAATAGTCATCTATATCAAAGCACTTAAGAAAATCACACATAAATACATCAACACATCGCACAAATCTGGGCAACACAGCATGTGCGTGGTTCACCCCCACCCTGGGGCTACGTCCACCAACTCTTCTTCTCTTCTTATTATCTTCTGTCAATCAGTTATAGGCACAAAGCATCAAGATCCTTACTCCACATAGGACAAGAGATCTGTGCGCACTCTGCTAGATCCTCCTTCCTCGAGTATGTCTAACACACAGTCTTTACACAGTCCTTCACAGTTTGTTACAATCACTTGCACTTAGCCTCACAATTATTACTCAGTATGCACATAGCCAAATCACACAGATATACCTTTTCACATAACAAATATGGATATTCCTTAAATCGCCTAGACTTATATTTATACATTACAAAATCAGGCCTAAACATGGGTAAAACCATGGGCCGACATTCTCATACCCGTTACATTATCCCAAAACCCAAAAATCCCTAAAAAGGGGCCAAGATCCTGCGATCTCCACTTTGTCTTGCACTCCATCTTCGACAACTTGTCAAATTCCCAAAAATAGGTCAATCCAAACCAAGTGTCCTCAAAACTTGGTCAAGGGACAACATGCCCCCAACACTCACCTGTAACTCATCCAGAGTCACTCTACCTCGAAGGCCTCAATCTTGTATTGAGATGCTTTGACTTGTTGTTGTGCCATGACCTCTTTCTCATCTAACTCTCGAATGACTGCTTCACTGATAGGTCCTTCTAGTCATTGTTCGACTACAACGACTACTTGTTCTAGCTTTGTTCCTTGACCTTCGATCTCCTCAAATAGCAGGAAAGCTGCATCCTGGGTCGGATGGAGTTTCTGAGTGACCTCCATAACTCTACTTTGAATGGCATGAAATTGTTGTTGGGCAGTGCGCTATTCTTGAGATCTCTTCATCCTTTGGATGGGTGATAGGAGATTCAACTGCACCTGTACTGTCTCTACATGTTGCTTTGCCTCCTGGAGATAAGACTCCAGTTTCTTCAATTTTGGGTCCTTGGATAGTCACTCATATGTTTTCACACTTCGACTACTTATCTTCTTGCATTCAACAGCTAGTGCTTTAATTATTTCGACTGTGCTCCAGGCAGTCACTTCTTGTTGGTCGCGCACTTCCTATGGGGTACTTGTGTTGTGGGGCAATCCTTGGTGCCCACCACCGAGGATATATACTTTTTGACGGGCCTCTCGAGGAGAGGGGAACCCGTCAACTTCCAGACCTTTCCTGCGGGGCCGAGCAAAGTCTCGGAACTGATAGCAGAGTATTGTGTGGCTGGGACCAACCAGGCGACCTCTTCGGTGTCGGTTGGCAGTATCACTAGCCTCACCCTGTAGACGATCTTATCGCTCATTGGGCGAATTACCGGCTCTGCTGTTGTACATCAGGCGTCGTGCGCACATATGAACTGTACAGGTCAGTACATGAACGCACAAATCTATGATTGGAGTACCACTTTGTTAGAGAGCATGAAAGCTCAGCTAACAACATGCAGACAGCGGACACACAGGAACTTCGGGTATGGGACTATCCTGTGTTCCTTTTTCTTTGAGAGAGTTCCATGCTTTAGTCCTCGGATGACAGTGCGAGGGCATCTAGCGACTTTCCCTGCGGTATGTAGATGGGAAGCATTACTGTCACGACAGGGTGGTGGAAGGACCATGGAGGCCTTCAACGATGACTTCTTTGCTTGGCTGTCACGGTAGATCCCCGCCATTGAGGACTAACCATACGCGGGGATCGACTTTTCTAGAGATCCAGCTATACCAGTGCCACCTGGCGAGGAGTGAGGGGAGATGGGTAAGTCTCCACCTGTACTGTTTTTTTGTTTGCATATGTAATTTTTATGTCTTTTTTGATATATATCATGTTTTTGGATAACAGAGTTTCTGATGGGTGAACTTTGTGTTGATTGCAGATGTGGGACCTGTGCGGCCTGCCAACTTTGCACAGAATAGGCGCCGTCCACGGCCAGAGACCGCAGCTGCCGCCGCCAGAGGAGTAGCAACAGCAGGGAACCCTCCAGCGGGAGAGGCTGAGAGGGCTCTTGTACGGATTGAGCGGAACTTTACTGAGCTCACGCACACAGTTCCCATGATTGAGATAGAGGACTTGCCACCCTCCATGCAGACTCATATGGTGGGGTTACCTCAGACCTGGGTCCGATTATTTAAGCGTTTGGGTCGGGCTGTGTATGACTATAACAGGGCCCACAGGCCCTGAGCCGACTTGTAAACTTTTTATGTGCCTCGAGCACTTATATGTATATATTTTTTGAGGGCATAAGCCCTAGTGACTCGTTATGGCTCCCACTTTTTGAGGCGCTTGCGCCCATCTATGTACTCTGAGGATTTTATGATGTATATATATGGTTTTTATTTCTTTTTTGTGTCTTTATGGATTATGTGTACAAAAATGTATTTACATGTGTTTGATCATGATCTTCTTATATGTGAGCAAGATGCCAATCTAAAATGTGATTAGCTAGAGTATCCGTTATTTGATTTAGACTCCTAGGAACATGAAAATATGTAATATAATCAAAGTTGTGTTCCAAGAGACGTACCCTAAGGAATCTTCGGTGTAAAGTAGGATCGTGCACCCGGTATATTCTGTTCAGCTGCGACACAACCAGTTGAGCATCTAGATAGACTCGAAGATGAGAGATACCCAATGACAAAGCGTCACGAAGCAACTCAATAACTGTGCTATACTGAGCAACATTGTTTGTGGTGTCACCTAAGCATATCCCTCCGGAAGATAACAACTGACCCTGTGGTGAAAAGATTACCCAAGCTGCGGAGGCAAGCCTCCGCGTGTGTCGACTAGCACCGTCTTCATACCCAATGAACACCTCAGACTCACTTGATATCTGCCAAAGTGACGAAAGATAACATTAATGACACGTCCATGACACGTTTTTCAAAAGAAACTAAAGAAAGTAATAGCACAAAGACTATACATATGTTACAAAAAGTTACCCACAATGACCCTATGAGTAGTACTTCTTGAGGTAGAGCCCATTTCGAGGCTCCGCCAAAGCATTCCCTTCAAAATTGACCAGATGATAAGCGCCCTTCTTTAAAACCTCCTTGACAATGAAGGGTCCGAACCACATGGGTTTAAACTTTCCTGCCCCCAGGGGGTCCTTATCTTGGTCATAAACCAAGACAAGGTCGCCCTCAGAAAAAATCCGAGGACGAACGGACCTATCATATTGACACTTAACCCTATTCTTATGAGCCTCATTGGTCATTGCCGCATCACGACACTGTTCATAAAGCTGCTTAAGGTGTACTAACCGTTCTTCAAGCAGAGAAGTGTCTGGCAGTAACTGTACTGCCAATTTCAGAGATGGAATTTCACATTCGATGGGAAAGACTGCCTCCAGCCCGTAAACGAGTTGGAAAGGTGAGAAACCGGTTGCAGTCTTAACTGATGTTCGGTAAGCCCATAATGCTGAATATAACATCAAATGCCAGTTTGACTTGGCTGAGTTGATGGTTCACTGTAGCATTGTCTTAAGCGTTTTGTTAACACTTCCACTTGCCCATTGGCTTGGGGATAGTAAGGTGATGAATGTTCTTGCTGTAACCCAAGCTTTGATGTTAACTCAGACATCATTTGATTCTGAAAGTGACTGCCATGGTCAGTGACAATCTCTCTCGGGATGCCGAACCGTGCTATAATCTGGTTAAATAAGAAGAGAGCTACAGTCTCTCCATCATCTTTGAACATCGGCATGGCTTTGACCCACTTAGTGAAGTAGTCGACAGCCACAATGATATAGCGGTGCCCCCTGGCTGATGGGGGGTTGCAAGTAGTGTAATCAATCCCCCACTTGGTGAAGGGACCAACGGTGATAACAGGAAACATAGGAGCTGGATGTGCCCTCATCTTTCGTGAAAAGATTTGGCACAGATGGCACTTCTTGACCGCTTCGATACAATCTTTTATAAGCGTGGGCCAAAAGTAACCTGCTCGTAAAATCTTTTGGGCTGTTGCCAACTCGGATAAGTGACCGCCACAAGCTCCTGTATGAAAATCGTTGAGCACTATGAAGGCCTCCTCATGAGTGAGACATCGACACAAGATACAGTCTACACCTCTCCGATACAAAGTATCATTGAGGATAAGATAGTTCTTGGCCTGATGGCGTATCTGTCGACGCTCATCACGAGAAGCAGAGGTAGGACACTTCAAAGTCTGGAGATAGATCAGTATATCTCTGTACCAGGGGTCAAACAATTCAATTAAAAACATATCCCCCCGGATAGGCGATTCCTCAGGCACAACGTCACCTGACTCAACTGGAAGTTCCGAAATAAGTTCTGCGAAGACCAGTGACTTTTTGGACTTCGCTGAAATGAAGTCTAAGTCAAATTCTTGGAGGATGACCATCCAACGACTTATTTTTCCACCGATAACTCGTCGTGTCAACATGTACTGAAATGGATTCATGACGGCGACGACGATGGTCTTGGGAAACAGAACATAATGACGGAACTGTTGAACAACATGAACTGCTGCCAACACAAGTTTTTCGAGATGGGTATAATTAAGTTTTAGTCCTACGAGGCCTTGGCTCAAGTAATAGATCACATATTCAGAAAATGAATCATCTTCTTGAACTAAAACCATGCCTATGGTTGACTCTGCGGCAGCCAGATATAATAGGAAATCCTTGTTATAATTCGGTGGCCATAGCAGAGGTGCGGTTGTAAGGGCGTGTTTCAATGTGTCGAAAGAGCGCTGCACGGCTTCGTCCCAGAGAAAAGGAACATCTTTCTTTAGTAAACAAATGAAGCCCTTGGTGATTTCAGCATAGTTGGCGATGAAGCGTCGTAAGAAGTTCGCCTTACCTTGAAGACTCTGAAGTTGTAAAATTGTGTGTGGGGGGGGCAACTGGACTATTGCCTCCACCTTAAGAGGATCCACCATGATCCCCGTGGTTGAAACGATGAAACCTAAAAAACGTCCCGACGTGACGCAAAAGCTGCACTTGTTGGGATTCAAGCGAATCCGGAAGTAGCGACAGCGCTCAAAGATTAGTCGGAGGTGCGTAGGATGATCCTTTCGCTTGCGAGAGCGTGATGCTAAATCATCTAGATATGCCTCAACTATATGTTTGAGGTCATGAAACGCAAAAGACATGGCCCACTGGAAAGTGGCTCCAACATTCTTGAGACCAAAAGGCATTTTTCGATAGGCGAATGTACCCCACGGACAAATGAATGTCGTTTTGTGTTGGTCCTCAGGTTTAATTTGGATTTGGTTTAATTTGGCACACTCATCAATGATCCGGTCGATGAATGGGGTTGGATAATTATCCTTCGAACATGCCTTGTTCAAATCACGAAAATCGGTACAGACATGAATCGTGCCTTGTTTCTTATCGACTGGCACGGGATTTGACACCCATTGAGTTAAGTGGATAGGGTATATGAACCCTACCTTAAGCAATTTCTCAACCTCAGCTTTGATGGCTTCTACTTTCCTAGGATTAACTGGACGAAGTTTCTGTCGAACAGGATTAGCATCAAGATACGTAGTGATCTCATGTTCAACTATTTTTGGATCGATGCCTGGCATTTCCTCATAAGACCAGGCAAAAACGTCGTGGAATTCCTTGAAAAGATCTGTGTAAATTTGAATCTCTTCGGGGGAGCAATCCACCCCGACGAAGACATTCTCCATGACGCCAGGGGTTCGAGAGATGTTGATAGGTGTCGTTGCAGTGATAGTCACCATATTGCCCTCAGCATAAATGTCCTGAGTAGCTAAGAGGTTAATGGGACATGGCTGATCTCCCGTCATGGTGACAGTGAATTCTCCTGCCTCGATTCGGTGTAACTCTGGGAGGAAATATGATATGTGATGAAGATCTTCCCAGGGTTTGTCCGAACCAGTCATTGCTTCGATTATAGCTTCGTCCGAAGGCAAGACTAAATCTAATGAATCGGTGTTGGCAAGGGAATCCTGAGCCCAGATAGGCTCAAAAGGTGGATCCAACTCTTGTGCGGGAATCAGATCAGGAGTAGCTGAAGCTTGCTGAACCAAAGAGTACGCTACTTCAGTGGCTGACAAGGGCGAAGACATGCCCGCATGCCCTGTCGCATCCATCGTATCTGATGGGGAAGGAAGAATCCACGGATCCTCGAAATAAGTCGTGCGGAACGACGAAACATGGAGAATCTCAGCCTTGTGGTGAGTCGATATAAACTTGACATCGCCTTGAGGAGGTGGGTAATCAAAAGTACCCATCAAAGATGGGCACAAACCAACTCCTATGTTAATGACACCGGCTTGAGGATTGTCTACCATGGGAACCGTGGATGCCCCCAAGGCTGGGTCAGGCCGAGAGAGGGACATCTGATCAATGGTCACTATCCGGCCCTCATGTGGAAACAATAAGACGTGGAAAATTGTAGCAACCACCGCTTGCATAGCATAAGTCCAACTACAGCCTAACAAGAGATTGTAATCGATGGGGGCATCGACTACCTCTACTTCGATGCACACGGTCTTTCCCCCTAACTTCACAAGGAAAGAAGGAATGATGCCATGTGGTCGGAAAGAACGACCATCGAACGCAGTAAGGAGAGTGGGTGACGGAGACAACTCGGGCTGACCAATGGCTTTCCAGCATACCAACGACATAACGCAAGTCGAAGCACCCTCGTCGACCACCGTGCAGTAGATGTTTCATGTAAAATTTTTCGTGGGGTGAGCCACTACTATCTGAAACGCGACGTGGTAAGGCAAACAAGGTTTCAAGTCATTCGTATCTAACATGATGGTACCCGGGTTATAAGTCTCAGGAGAGCCTAAAGCATTCAACAAGGCTTTCCTCTGAGCAGGGCAACTTTGGAGGACCTCCAAAGCAGACATAGCACAAGGGGTTTGTGATAAATCTTCCACCACAGAGTAGTTCTGGGCGGCCCTTGCATTTGGATTGTGAGAAGCCCTCTTAAACACACCCTTTGGGATGCATGTCATTGTTTCCCCCAATGTCTTCTCGATCTGTAGAGGAAGAGATGGGATCTCGGCTTCTTTGCCCTTATTAGAGGCACTTGGTTTGCTATAGTCGTGTGCTCTATTCGTTATGAAAGAATCACTTTTAACCATATATACGTTCACGGAAGAAGGATTATTTAGAGGAGGGCAATTTTCTTGGCTGCCTCCTTCGCCACTTGCAGAGGCTTGAGTTAAATTTTTCCCATGCTGAAAGGGATTAGTCAACACAACTTGCTGTTGCTGTGTGACAAACTTCTGGGCCTCCGCAAGTCGAGGGCATAAATGGGTTGGGTGATCTTCCACGCATAGGTTGCATGGATACCTCGCCCTCTTCTTTTCCGTGGTGCCCTCGCCAGCATTATCAGTTTGTTATTTACCCCCCTTACTCTTCTTGCGTTGTTTCTTCTTCCCTTCGGGCTGCTGGTTGGCCTTGGAGTTAGTCGTCTGTACGGAGTGTACTTCCGACATTTGAGTAGGAGGAGCAGCCAAAGCAGTAGTCTGGCTGGCCGCTGAGTACTGTATGGATAACTGCTACAATTGCTTATTCAATTGCTCAGCGGGCTTAGTGTGTGCCGAACCAACGATACCGTCGACATGTGGTTCGGCTCTCTGTCTGGTTTTCTCCAGGATTGACCGTGGCGCATCTGGTAAGATGGTGTATAACAAATCGGACTGAGAATAGATAAGCTCAAACTGTTGAGCCCTCATAATGGCGTCTTCTTCAGAGAAAACTCCGGACGTTGCGACGTCTTTGGATAACTGTGGGACCAAGGACTTAATGAACCATTCCAGCGGGAATGCTGGTGGGACTGGTACTTTGATAAGACTCTTTTGGCGTCGCCACTCTCGAATATGATCCAAGATATGGTCCGATGTCGTCTGCTCGAAATTGGCTAGCAATTCTGTGCCAGTGTCGTATCTTACAGGTAACTGGAAATGGTTAAGGAAGACCATCGCCAGTTTGCCAAAAGTAGAATATCGTGAACGATCAAGCTCTATGTACCATTTCACGGCACTCCCAATAAGAGTGCGTTAAAACAATTGCAACTGGACAGAGTCATCTTTTAGTGAATTAGATGAACACCAGAGATGGAAAGTGGTCACGTGATCACCTGGATCTTCGTTAGGCTTGGCTTCGAACTTAGGTATGTCTGAAGGCAACTTCGTTGGCATAGGAGGCCAACGTGGATCGTGACAGATAGGATCATTTAACAACCGTGTTAAATCTGGCAAGTGTAATGTTGCCAAGAATGGTAGTTTAGGTTGCTGCTGATAGCCTGGATAAAAGGGTCCTAGAGTTTGACTGGTACCAGGTTGCCAGGAAAAGTTTGGTTGTTGGCCCGGGTTCTGGTAGAAACCATTGCCCTGACCAACGAAAGGGTTTTGCATCTGAGGAGACATCATTGGCTGATTCCCCATAAAGGACATCGGATGTTGGGTATTCATCGTGTTCGACGGACTTTGGGTAGGATTACCCCATGCCGGTCCTGTTGGGAGAGGCATAGCAGTCTGTCCGGGGTTCCATTGGCTATGGAAAGAATTACCCCAGAATGACAATCCAGTGGAGGGAATGGATCCTTGTCCTGAATTCCAAGGTCCTGGTATATGTGCCCCCGGTGCCGGAATAGTACCCTGCGCCGGAGTAGACTGTCCAAATATGGGAGTGCCCCCAGATGCGAAAGCAGTAGGTGTGAAAGTGTTGTTACCAAACGTCCCGTTCCAGACAAACGGTGACGAACCTACCGGCTGAGTTTGAGCAGGTTGTCCTTGACTCCCGGCTCCAAGTGAACTTGTGTGTGCAGGCTGCCCGACGGACTGCTGATGCGGACCACCAAGCGAAGGGGACGAAGGAGGAATATGACCTCCAGCGTGAGGAACAACATTGAAAGGGACATGAATGCCCCCAAGTTGACCTTGCAGAGGAGCGTTAGAGCTCCCTGCCCCCAGACCTAAAGTTTGCGAAGTGGAGGAAGTGAGTGCAGGACTTGTTCCTGAACTAGGTATACCGTATGAAAACGGAGTGCCTGTCGCACTAGTTGTGTAGGGATTTGTGGCCGCCATGATGGATGGGATTGGTCCACTTTGCGACGAAGTTGCGGCCAGAGCCATGGTGGTCCGGACCGACGACAAAGGCAAGTTAGGAGAATCTTCTCCTGTGGTAACAACAGTGATGGGAACGACAGAGTTCCCAGAGGAAGTAGCAGCATTTGTTGCCATAGTCGTATGAGGCCCTGACATAAATTCAGTAAATCGAACTGGTACGATCACTGGTGTATAGATGTCAGTGTTTTGGGCTTCAACTGATCCAAGGTTGGCGATTGGTTCCTTGGGGGGTTGTTCGGGCTCAAAAGCCCCAGTTGCTTCGAAGGACCCTTGATGGTCCAGCTTCCGCCTCAATGGTGGCGGGGGTGGCTCCAGTATAACCGGTGGCAGGCCCAGAAGCCTTCGTGACCGGCGGAGCTCCGAATCCTCCACTGTGTGAGAAGATTCACGACACGCTAAGGTATTCTACATGAACAAACAGTA
>ML788434.1:251155-299143 GCA_009831015.1 Picea engelmannii
CATGACGACATAGATAACATCTTTATAATAAGGTCATATGTGTATAAATGTTTTCTTTATATAATAATGACATATACACCTAACATAAGTTTAGGGTTAGTGTTTATGTATCTTATTAGTCCCTACTAAAGCAGGGAATATAGCAATCAATTACTATCATTTAACCAATTAGGGTTGAGTTTCAAGAGAAATTCCATATCTTTATCAATGAAAAGAGAGAGAGAGAGAGAGATTATAGCTACAATTGAAGGGAAAAGGGTATGTGGATTCCATAAACCTAGAATATTATGGAGTCCACATACCCTTTTCCATAGAATATACTAACTATATTAAAAAACCAAAGATATGAAATATGGTACTACACATATTATATAAATATATTATCAAGGAAAAAATAAGCTAAATGCAATTTGGACATTTGAAAAAAAAATTACAAGTTAAATTAGTACATCAATAAAAAATAACATACTAACCTTGCAAGTTCAAAATCCGAGCTATGTAGATCAAGAATTGGATTTGTTCAACCAGTGGGTGACAGAAAAAATAAATAGCTCAAACAAAATCCAAGAACAGTGTCACAACTATAGCAATTGTGTCGCAAATTCTCTTAAAGTCATGTATATATAGATAAAATAGTCAACTAGCCGTTAACACCGACCAATGAGATAGGCAAAATTTTCGTTGCTATTTCCACGAAAGTTCGTTGCTATAGCGACGAAAATCCCAACTAGGTTAAATTAAGATTTTCGTCGATATTGCGACGAACTTTCATGGCAATATCCACGAAAATCCCACCATGTTTAAAAAAAATATGAAACTAGTGGAAGCGTGGAAAATTTTCGTGGAATAATTCGCCCATATGTAGTAGTGTGTATGAGACTGGGGCATGGTTGGATATGGAAATGTATGGATATGGAAAGTTTATGAGACACATGGGTACTAAAATCTTCCTACTTTTAATTAAAACTTGGGCTGAAACCTTTTTGCTACCACTAATGAACACCGCACAATTATATTCTTGGTGTAGTGTTCAGGTCGAAAAGGAAGACATCCAATTAATTGGGAAGACAATAGGAAGTGTGTGGAGAATGTGTCAACACATTGTCCATAATTCCAACTCATGGATGGTGAGATACATGACTGAGATAAAGAGAATTACGTAATTCAATGCAAGGAGCACTGAATAAGTATGCATTGAGAATTGCACTCATGCATAGTAAGGGATATAATTGTATGCTAAATGCAATGGTTGAATATGTTTTGTAAGTACATGCATATATATTATTGCATGGAAATAATTATACTAATCGCTGAAATGTTGCTCACTCATGAAGTTGAGAACATTTCAGGAACTGTTAAACATTGCAACAAGAAAGTTGCAAGCCAGGTAGTCACAGGAATAGAGACTACAACAAATTTTGTGTTCAGAAAATTGAAATAATAAACTTATTGTTATTAATTATGAACATGCATATGCATAGAATGATGAGTCATTCTATTTGGTCAAGTTGTTTGGTAATTGTGATTGAATTGCTAGGTGCAAGCAATTCTAAGATCATTGCATAAGGTGTTGTACATGTTGAATTATGATGTACAGAAAATACTGACAATTTGTTGGTTGTATGCAATAGGAAGCATTACAGGAAAAATGGTATGTAGTTTGGTGCCTTTGGAAAACCACAAGGATGGTTGCATTCATAATATAACAACATCCAGGATTAATTATGAAATGGAATTTCCTGTTTTGGGGAAAAAGTTGAATTCCTTTTTGAACTAATTGGAGTTCCTAAATAAATTATTTTATGTTCCTCATGATAACTGCAAGTGGGTGATGCAGATGAGATGATGTGGATTAAAGTTGGAATGTTGAATACAAAGAGTAGCTCAGGGAAGCTACTGTTTGGAAATCTCTGAGGGCAGTTGGAACTCCAGGAGCCACGATGCTCTAAGACTTCCTGAGTCGGCTTATTGTTAAATCCCAAGGAAAGGGAGGTGTAGCAGCCGATGGATTGTGTGACACTGAAGGTGTACATTTCTAGGGTGGGACAGGCATGCGGGGAATGAGAGACCATTGGTTGGAGTGCTGCTAAGGTTTGGTTCGATGGAGTGTTTCCAAGGTTTGGTACCTTGGTCTAGACCATGTGGGTATGGATTGTGGACCATGGCTATCTTGGGAAGCCATTGCCCTGATGGAGTCATAACCCTGCTAAGGGGTGGAAGGTCTACTCAAATCAAAAGATAAGTACAATTCTCTATTTATTGTATGTTGTATATAGGTTATAATGTTATTAGAATTGTCTATATATACATATATATACAATTGAATATATGCTTGCATTACCTGCACCCATGACTATACATAATGTGTTTCATATTTCATTTCTTAAGAAATATATACCTGATGCTAATCATGTAATCGATTGGAATGTGATTAGGTGGAGCAAGAAGGAATCTTGCGAGTGCATCTGGTTCTCGTATTGGAACGGAAAAGAAAGCAACTCTAGAATCAAGCCATAGGGCTTGTAAAGGTCCATTGGACCTGGTACCATCCTGAGGATGCGACATAGGAGCATAAAGATGATATGCGAGAAGAATACCCACATCTTTTTGAATATTTTGGAAATCTTGTTGATGTTGTGTGAAAGTTGCATTGAGGACAATGCAAAAATAAGGGGAGAGGATTGTCATATCCCTCGGGACGAGCCCCAGTTGTATTTATAAATTGTAAACATGTTTTGTAGGCTGGTGAGCTGAATTATAATAAGCTAGGAGGCTTATTTGGTGATTAGGTCGGAGAGCCTAGGTGTCAAAGGCCAAGAACCTAATTTTGTATATGTATTTATGAAAATCATTAATAAAATATAAACATCGCTGCGTGCAAACTGACCACGAAGAAAGAGTGATGGGGGACTAAGATTCCACAAAGTGGGTAAGGGAAAATGGGCTGAAAGGTTGGAAAGAGAGGCTAAGTGTTGAGCCTAGGGGCTAAGCTTGGGGGCTTAAGTCCTTGGGAATAATAATTTATTATTATTCCAAAAGCTATGTGACAAAACATGTTTTTATCCTAAGTTCATGCAAGGGGAAATGTGTGAAAAATGGAACACAATATGATGGAGCACATGCAGCCTCATGGGCGACATGTGTCGGCCCAGGCATATGCAATTTAACCAAAAGGTTGAGCCATGGAGGGGGTTTGTTCCCCATTCTACCATTCGTCTGTCTAAATGGAGAAAGCTCTGTGTTTGAGTTCAGTAAGCCTCACACGATTATGAAACTAGAAGTCAGTGATGTTTTCTTGAGGAGTCGATACACCCTCTGTCTGAAACCGTCGAATTTCATTTATTGTCACACATCCCTGAAACTAGAGTCGTGAGTTTGTCCTGTATTGCTGGTTGGGAAAAATGAATGTCTCATAATTGTTGAGCCTTGTTATGTTGTAGCGTTTGTTTGTCACTAGTTTTTCGAAGCCTGTGTCTGTGTTTCCCATGGACTATTGTGGTCGTGCAGTGCTTGACTACATATGTCTTGCTGGCCAGTCTATGTTCCAATTGAGCCTCGTGGTTGCCTGACTGCATTGGGAATGGAGTTGAAAGAAATAGGTTGTCTGGCCTATGTGTAACACTCTCTCCAGGTGAGGGAGGTGGTTGTGGTATAAGAGGCAGGTTGTCAGGCCTGTGAGAAAATCTCTCCAGGTGAGAGAGTCTGCTGGGAAGTGTTTTTCTCCCAGAGAGACTCCAGCACCAGCTACGGAGCTCTGATAATTCATGATCTGGCCTTCCGATACCCACAAAGGGAGGTGAAGCACCGATGGACTTTGCTTGTGAAGCTGTATACTCCTAGGTAGAACGAGCATGTGGGGAATGAGAGTTCATTAGTAGTGGGTGTAAGAAGCCTCCTGGAGAGAATCCTTCTGGTTGCTTTGTGCAGTTTTCCTGTAACCTCAGCCTAGTCTAGGAATCCCTTGCCTTGGGTGGAGCTTAGTCCCAGCTTGGGGGTGACCCGCTGCTAAGCGTGATGAGCAGCATGGTCTATGGATGGGAGGTTCATGGGAGGTTTGCACGTAGTTGGTGGTCTTCTAATAAAAGATAAGTACCACTTTTATGTTCATTTACATGTTGTGTAATGGTACATATGTTGTAATTGATGAGTATCGCCTGTATATTTTGTATATGTTGCATGTGTAGGCTTATTTTTATTTCTACATTATTATGTTATATATATGTAGAATAGTCATTCTCTGTTTATATGGATGTGTATGTTTTTCCGCAAATATCTCTGTGTGGAATAGCCCAATAATTTAAGGTTGGAGTTGGCATAGATCATAATAGAGCAATAGAGCCGCAGGAGTAGTGGCATTGCCTGGCCTGTTGGTGGTCAGGGATGTTACAAATGATGAAGTGTAGTGCAGTTTATTTTACCCACATCTATGAATGAAAGAGGTGCTTGCCTTCCTCTGGCTCATTAGGTTCACTGGGCTAGATCTTGGTGGTAGACACAGTGACACTAGGTTCTGCATCAATGATCTGTCTCCCATTTTCTAGCTCTAACTCATAGTTGGAACCCTCATATGATTCAGAGGATTTTACCTTAGCCACTAATGACTACTTTGAGCAACAATCAATAGTGTTATGCCAAGGGATGTTATGGAAGTCACACCACTTCCCGGTAGCTTTCCTCGTCTTCTCGTTGTCCTTCTTTTCTTGTGGCTTGGAATGGTTGTCCTGTGGTTTCCCATATCTTGTCTGTCCTTTATTCTACAGGTTGGGGCTTCCCTTTCCCTGCTTGTGTTGTGAGGGGTTCCTAGACCCAAACTGTCGCATCTTTTGTTTCAACTTTTGCTCGATTTGGACGACATATCGATAGGCTGCGCCCAAGGATGAGATGTCCAAAAACCCAATTTTTTTTGGATGTATCTATGGAGACCATTGAGGCACTTGAGCACCATTTTCACTCAGAATATTTGATACCCATCTTGGTGTGCAAGGTATAGAAGAAATTAGTGAACTCTGACATTGTTTGGTCTCTTTCCTGCTATAGTGTGGTCCATCTTGTATACATGTCATCATAACTTCCAACAAGGTAGTATTGTTCCTTAATATCATCCCTGAAGAAACCCCAAGTGGGTGCAACTAAAAATAATGTAGATCCCTCTATTTCGTTTTTCTCACAGAAAGTATCCCACCAATCTATGACATGGGGGACAGCCATGAGGAGCGCAAATGTAATCTTTTTTTTATTGAAAAAGTTGTGGATAGAAAATACCCTTCTAGAAGGTTTAACCATTTATCTACAACATACACATATATTTTACCTTCAAATATAGGAATATAAAAATTGATTTGTACCTTGAAAGGGGTGACACCTCTGGTTGAGGTGGATACATCGCTTGTCGACAGTCGTCGAAGGATTTGTGCAAATTTGTCCATCATCTTGCTCCTCTGTCACTCAAGGGATTCCTCGAGAAACATTTTGAAAGGATCTCTTGACCCTTCATATTTATTTTATCCCTCCATGGATGGTTTATTGGGCATGTGAGAGAAGTTTTCCTCAAGAGAAACAAGCTCGAGAGTTAATTCTTTATACCCTGACTACGTCAGGGACATGCATTAAAAAACAATGACAAGGAGAAGACCACTCTGATACCACCGATCCATATTTATGAGAGGAATGAAATGAAACCATAGATTTATAATATTAACACAGAGACATAGTGATCAATATAGAGATACAGTAAAACTTGATTTCTATTAAATATGAAATATGTTGAACACTGTAAAATGTAGACTGAAAACAAGCTTGCTAGAATGGCGACAACTTATATTTGAGAAGAGATGTGACGACCACCCTCATTTGCAATAAGATGAGTAACATGAGACACTCAAGGGATTTTTACATTAAACATGAATTCCAAAACCCTAGACATCCAAAAACCTAACCCTAAGAGATGAAGCGTCAAAATTCATGTTGGCCCCATTGGGGTAAGTTAGTACATCAACTTCCTAGGGTCGTAACTTTTTCATATGATTTTCGTTTAAGGTGAACGATAGCTCATTGGAAAGGTATTGACGAGGATATTATTTTAAGGGGATGTATTTAAGAATTAATACCTCATTGAGGTGTCAGATCACGAAAAAATGTTGTTTAGGCCCTCAAAATGGCCCCAAAAGTTTAGGAACCAAAAAACTGCTAAACAAAGTAAGTTGCCAAAAAATTGTTTTGAGCAAGTTGGAAAAGGTGGGTTTCCATCAAGATCCTCCTAGATCAATACTCCCCCCTTATGAAGTAATGGTCTCTGTTTATTTGAGTTCCGCCATCATATGAATAAATTTCTTCTTAATTTGGCTCTGGGTGAGCCAGTTGCCTTGGTGCAAGAACTTCCTTACTTTGACAACCTGATAAAGATGGATACTCTAATGGTGAGTGCCCTTGACATGTGTGTACATGATATTATCAGTGGATGCATGCTCCATGCAGTCATGGTTGAGCTCTGTTGGTTTCAAATGTTCTATTATCTCCGAGGTTTCCAATAATGGTGGAAAATAAGGTCGAAGGAGGTCCACATTGAACACTGGGTGAAAGCCAAGGAAGGATGGAAGGTTGATCTCAAAACAATTGTTACCCACAGACTTGGTGATGGTGTACGGTCCATAACAAAGTGGGCGAAGCTTCTGATGAGGCCCTGTAAGGCGTTCTTTCTGCAAGTGAAACCAAACTTTGTCTCCCACCTGAAATTGGTGTGGCACTCAGTGTTGATCATGGCACTACTTGTACTTGGAATTGGACTTCTGTAATATATCCTGAACCTAACGACAGATGTGTTGGATCCACTCAATGAATCGAGTAGATTTTTCAGCTCCACTTGGAGCATGTGATGAGTCTTCCTGGGTGGCTTCCATGGGTAGTGCAACATCCATGGGACCCAATGGTTGAAAACCCAACCCCACCTGAAATGGATTGTGGCCAATTGAGCTACGCATGTCTCTATTGTAGTTGTGATGAAAATAGGGAAGAATCTAATCCCAAGCGCAGTGGTTTTTGGAATTGTACATGAACAGGAGTTTCACAATCATCTAGTTGACGGCCTCGGTTTGGCCATCTATTTGGGGGTGGAAGGCAGTGGAATTGGTGAGCTTGGTGTCCAGTAGTGACCAAAGGCTCAATCAGAATGTGTTGAAGAAATGGTTGTCCTGATCTGAGATAATGGTTTGTGAGATCCCAAAATTTACCCACACTCATTCAAACAAGAGTTTGGCAGTGGCCTTCATTGTGATGCTCTTCTTGCAGGTGACCAGAATCTCCATCTTGGAAAAGCGATCAAGAACGAAAAAAACACAATCATTTCCATGCTTGGTGGATGAAAGGCCCAAGATGTAGTCCATTGAGATGGATTCCTAGGGCTTGTGAGGAGTAGGCATAGGAGTGTACATGCCTTGTTTCTTAGTGGTTGGTTTGGCAATAACGCAAGCAGTGCAGGACCAGATATACTTTCTGACATCCTGTTGAAGTTTCAGCCAGTAGAAATTTTGCTACAACACTGCCACTATCTTTGCCACATCAAAGTGTCCTACCACCTGAATGTAGTGGGATTCCCAAATAATCTTCACTTGCTCACTTTATGGAATGCAGAGATAGCCCATATGGCACAAAAACTCTCCCTGAAGATGGAAATTAGTGACAGTTGTGTTTTTTCCCAACATCTGGTAGGTGTTGGAGAAGTCAAGATCTATCTCATAGAGGTGGGGCCATCCAGAGGATTTGTGGCTGCAAGAATTGAGCATTATGGCGAGTGTCATGACTGGAGGTCAGCTGAGGAAATCAAGGACTCAGTTGGTACTTCCTATTTTATACTTGATGTTGAGGTGGAACTGTTGCAAATATGTGGACCACTTCTGATGGCAGTTGCTCTGCAATTTTCCATGTGTCTACATGAACTACAACAACTTATGATCAGTGTGGATGATTGCCTCCTTCCTGAGAATGTAATGCCTCCAGTGGGGGCAGGATTGCACAATGAAGTACATTTATTTGTTGTAATTAGGGTACATACAAATGACATCTAATAGTGTCTCACTATGATAGGCCACAAGGTGGTCAAGCTAAGTGATAACTATGCCCACAACATAGTCTGAAGCATCTGTCTTGATCTCAAAGGATTGTTGCAGGTCAGGTAATGAAAGAACTAGAGCGGAGCACAAGCAATACTTCAAATCATCGAACACTTTCTATTGGGACAAAAACCACACAAAGTTTTCCTTACCACCACCCCTGGTTATTTGGCTGAGGGCCCATGCAATATGGGAGAATCCCAACATGAACCTGCGATAGAAATTGGCAAGGCCTAAGAAGCTATGAAGCTCAGTGAGCATGGTTGGGGCTGGCTAGTCATGGATGACTTGGATATTTGATGGATCAACATGCATACCATGTGCATCAACAATGTATCCTAGCTATTGGACCCTATCCATGTTGAAGGAGCATTTTTCCAAGTTGGCATATAGCTTGTGTTTCCGCAGAGTGTGCATAACCTGTTGGATATGCTGCAAGTGTTATGCCCAAGTCTTTTTGTAGAAGAGGATGTCATCCAGATATATCACCACAAAATAATTAGTGAAAGGATGCAAGATATCATCCATCATCTTCATGAAAGTTGCTATGGAATTTTTCAAACCAAAGGGCATGACCAACCATTCAAAAATAACTTCTTTTGACTTGAAGGCATTTTTCCATACATCTATCTATTCTATTGGTACCTTATGGTAGCCAGACTTAGATCAATCTTACTGAAGCATTTGGCCCCCTTGAGTTGATCAAGGAGATCGCTAATTGGGGGAATCAAGTATCAGTTTCTGACTGTGATTTTATTTAGGTCTTGGTGATCAATGTAGAGTCACCATGTCCCATCTTTCTTATACACCGACACGATTGGGCTTCCACAAGGTGATGAGCTAGATTAGATATGCCCCTTGTGGAGAAGTTATTGAATCTGATGTTTTATTTCCTCATTTTCTAGTAGAGAGTGGAGATAGACTGGCCCATTGGGTAGCGGTGCATCGGGGGTCAGATAGATGGGATGCTTAACTTGACAATGCAGAGGTACCCCAATAGGTGATGAGAATATGTCTTTGTATTCTTCCATGATGTGGGGGGGTCGATCATGGAGGACATCGATGTGGCTACAACCTTTCGCTCACTCTGAGAGAGAATCATGAAGAAGAAAAAATTCCCAGCCTGAGAAATGACATTCTTGCATTGATTGGAAGAGATCAAGGAAATAACACTAGGTGGGACTACCTTGGGAATCCTATACAATTTCCTGTTCAAAGTAATAATAACATTGTGAGGTCTAGACTCATATACAACATGATGTTTCCATAAATAAGGTTGGTCCAAAAGAAAATCACAAACTTCAAGGGGAGAAACATAACAAAATACCTCATCTTTTAATGGTTTGATTTTGTACGACATGTGACACTATTGGATGATGCGAAGATCGATTCCTTGATGGAGCCATCTAATGGTGTAGGGATGTGGGTGCGACGTTGTCAGTAGGGTTAGATGCTTGATGACCTATCCTAAGATGATGTTCTTCTAGCTACCTCTATCAACGATGAATTGCAGTGGAGTGCCTTTTACCCACATTTGTGAAAGAAAGAGGCGCTCGCCTTCCTCTGGCCCATTAGATTCATTGGGCTGGATCTTAGTGGTAGCAACGGTGGGACTGGGTTCTGCATTAATGATTTGTCTCCCCTTTTCTATTTCTGACTTAGATTCGAAACCTGCATATAATTCAAAGGATTTTACCTCATCCACCAAAGACGTTTTTGAGAGGCAATCAATAGTGTTATGCCAGGGGCTCTTATGGAAGTCGCACCACTTCTCAATATGTTTCTTTATCTCCCCGTTGTCCTTCTGTGCTTGTGGCTTGGACTGGTTGTCCTGAGGTTACCCATATTTCCTCTGTCCTTTTTTCTACGGGTTGGGGCTACCCTTGACCTGATTCTACTGTGAGGGGTTCCCAGACCCAAACTGTTGCATCTTTTGTTTCAACTTCTGCTCGATTTTGACAAAACATCAATAGTATGCGCCCAAGGATGGGATGTCCAAAAACTTGATTTATATCTGGATGTATCTATGCATACCATCGCAGTACTTGATCACCATATGTCACTCATAATCTTTGATACCCATATTGGTGTGAAAGGTATGGAAGACATTAGTGAACTCTGGCACTGTTTGGTCTCTTTACTGCCGCAGTGTGGTCCATCTTGTATACAAGTCGTCATAATTTCCAATAGGGTAGTATTTTTTCTTAATAGAATCCCTGAAAGAACCCCAAGTGGGTGCAAATGCAAATAATGTGGATCCCTCTATTTCTTTTTTCTCACAGAAAGTCTCCCACCAATCTTTGACATGGGGGGCAGCCTTGAGCTCCATGATCTTCTCCTTGGAATAGGCTTGAATTATCTCCTCAAATATTGAAATGGTGGAGGAAGTATTTGAGAAGTCCTTTTGAATTAATCCTTCACATATTCCTACACATTACAAATCTCACACATTTTTTAGATATATATGAAAATATGTCGATTTTCGAACATTTAATCACAAATTCCCTTTTAATACTAAAATGAATAAAGTAGAGAATAATAAGGTGAAACCCAAGTATATTTATTAAAATGATATCATGAAAGGTTAATGGGGCGATGAAATGTGAAGAATTATGAAGGGAAAGGTGGATGAAAATAGGACATTTCTGAGCCCCAACAACATGCATTAAACAAACGACAAGGAGTAGACCGCTCTGATACCACTGCTTCGAGTTTATGAGAGAAACAAAATAAAACCATAGATTTATAATATTAACACAGAGACACGGTAAACAATAATAGATATACAGTAAAACTTGACTTCTATTAAATAATAAATATGTTGAAAACTGTAAAATGAAGACTACAAACAAGCTTGCTAGAATGGTGGCAACTTATCTTTGAGAACAGATGTGACGACTAGAATCATTCGCAAGAAGATGAATACCATGAGGATCTGAAAGAATTTTTACAATAAACATGAATTCCAAAACCCTAGACTTCCAAAAACCTAACCCTAGGAGATGAAGCACTAAAAGTCACCTGGGCCCCGTTGGGGTAAGTTAGTACATCAACTTCCAGGGGTCGTAACATTTGCATACGATCTTCGTTTAGGGTGCACAATAGCTCGTTGGAAAGGTATTGATGAGGAGCTTCATTTAGGGGGATCAATCAAAGCCTTTGCTGATTTTGAGGTGCTCGATCATGAAAAAGAGTCATTTAGGCCCTCAAAATGGCCCCGGAAGTTCAGGAATCGAAAAACTGATAAAAATAGTAATTGCCAAAAAAATGTTTTGAGCCAGTTGGAAAAGGTGGGTGGCCACCGAGATCCTCTTAGATAAAAAAAATCTAACAACAATTGTTCCAGTTAGTGCGTTGTTTACTTAGATGTCACTTATGAAAATAAGACTTGTGAGCTCCTTTCATAATCTTAACAGTGTTATAGATTTCAAACCAATTATTAACTTGATGGATTTCTCTCACATGAATTCTCACCTGCATGCATTTAGATTCCTCATTGAAATTTCAACAACAATTTTTCTAGTTAGTGCATTGTTTAGTTAGATGTCGCCGATGCCAATAAGAGTTGTGTGCTCTTTTCATAATCTTAACAATGTTATAGATTTCAAACCAACTATTAACTTGATGGATTTCTAGCATTTTTGTTCATCAAATTTTTGAACAGATATAAGTCAATAGCATGGGTAGATGATAATTTCAGCGACAATTTTTCCAGTTAGTGCATTGTTTACTTAGATGTCGTTGATTCCAATAAGAGTTGTGAGCTCCTATCATAATCTTAACAATGTTATAGATTTCAAACCAGTTATTAACTTCATGGCTTTCTAGCATTTTTGTTCATCACATTCTCGAACACATATAAGTCAAAGGCATGGGTAGATGATACCTTAGAGAATGACTTTTATAAGTGGAGACATTGATGGTAGAATATAGACTTGTAATATGGCATGTCTTCTATAAGTGGAGACATTGATGGTATAATATAGAATTGTAATGTGGCATGTCTAATGAAAAAGATCTAGTGAGGTTAATCGCCATGCTAAATGAAAAAAAAATGATACATTACAATTTATATTGCATGTACAACCAAACCATTAAACTTTTGTCTTAAAATAATTTAAGAAATGCCTCAAGTTAAACAATCTAAGGTTGTTCACACTGAGTATCATAATCACAAGGGACGAAAAATTAACAAATCTGGTATATATATATTTGTCATTACAATAATTTCGCATTAATTGAATACTCCAACTTCACATTCTTTATTTCACATTTACAATAAATAAGTTGGTCAATTTTCCTAACTATCATATTTCATGATTGTTTCTAAATTCTTTATGATGCATTCTCTATCTTTTTTTTCTCAATATCTTGTACACTTGTCTCTCTCTTGTCCCTACTTTCAATAAATAAATTGGTCAATTTTCTTAACTATCAATTTAAAAAAAAATTATGTTGCTTTTCATTCTCTTTCTTTTGTCTTTTTCTCTGTATCATGTACACCTATCTCGCTCTGGTCCCTACATTCGATAAATTTCAACCTACATAGAATTCTACGATAAAGTTTATCATATGTCATGATTGTTTCTAAATTCTTTATGTTGCATTACATTCTCTTTTTTCTGTTTGTTTCTCAATATCATGTACAATGTCTCTCTCCCTTGTCCCCACATTCGATAAATTTGGACCTCATGGAGTTCATTCCAGTTGGGATTTAGTACTAGATTCACAGAATATGGGGCCACTTTTCAAATCCCAACTCTGTGTATGCTTATTCCATCCCACCTCGCATAAAATAATGTAGCCAAAATTTAGATTAGTATATTACAAGGATCCAAACACAAACCCGTCTATTAGACCAACTCTGTTTTATTTTTCTCATTATAATCGCCACAGACACATCATGATTTTCACTTATGGCCACACTTGGAGTAATATATCCTACATTGTATCCTTATCGTACAACTTTCATTCCCATTTCTCTCGATGGACATAAATGGATGTTTCATGATAAAACCTGTGATTGGTTCGGCAGTCTCCATCTCTAAATTTGAGCCACTAAATAAAATAGGATGTGCAACAAGAAATTCTAGATCAAAGGGCATTTGACATTTTTTTATTAATAACATTCATCTTGTAAAAACTAACTTCATATATAATTCAATAGTTATTCTAACTGCTAGCAATCTGTCACTTTGTGGAGAACATGTTTATCGTACAACTCTCACTCCCATTTCTTTGGATGGACAGAAATGGATATTTTATGATAAAACCAATAATTGGTTCAAGAACCTCCATCCCAAAAGTTTAGCCACTAAAGCAATAGGTTGTGCAACAAGCAATTCTAGATCAAAGGGCATTTGACATTTTGTTTTATTAATAGCATTTATCTTGTAAAAACTAACTTCATCTATAATTCAAGAGTTATTCTAACTAGAATCTGGCACTTTGTGGAGAACATGTTTCCAAAAATGAATGTGAATTAACAAAAAATAGTGTAGAGGAATCCAATCCTTAGGCAAAAAACTTCAACTATTTCAACTATTTAATTGTCTTAATTTATGAGATACATAAAACTTTTAATTTTATAAATAGAAAAAATTTCAATAAAATCTATAAATGAAAAATTAGAAATTTATTAGATTTTCTGATTGTTTTGATAAACATATTCACTATATACGTTTAAAAAATTATGATGAAACTATTTAATATATATCTTTAGCAGATTATTTGAGGGGCCAACATTTCAACCATAACCCATGGGCATCTGAGTAGTCAAAATCACACTAGCACACCTTAAGAGTATTGAACTTTGGTCACCAGTATTGAACTCTAGTCGCCTAGCAAACGAAACCCACAACTTAACCGGTTAAGCTAGCGAGAATTGACTATTTTAGTATTATACTTGGAAAAAATTCCACATTTAAATTTATTTTGGTTTTTTATTTAAGGTCGACATTGAAATATTTTTTATTATTAATATTTATATTGTTCTAAATGCTACATGTCAACTCCACATAGAGCACAAAGTTACACTTCTTCTTCATACTAGGAATGTCAACTCAACATAGAGCACGTAATTACACTTCTCCTTCATACTAGGGTTTAGAAAGCGCCTCTCTATACAATGATACATCAGCATTAACGAAAATAATGTAGACAAATGGGAGACTATACATGGTTTCCACTTAAATCAAAACTTTATTGAGTGATCTATTCAACCAATGTAGCATACATATATAAATACATCTCAACCACACACCAAAATAGGAGCCAACTACTTGGAGGGAATTTATCATATCCAACTAGATCTAACAACCTCATAAAACTTAAAAGCAAATTATTCAGGTACTCTACCTCATAACATGACCAATACAATAACAACCACAATATTTTTGTATAATCAAGTATTACACATTACTATAAGACAAGTAGGAGTTAATAACTCCAACACTCCTTAAAGAGTACTTGTCTCAAAATCTCTATTAGGTCACATGCTTATCATCATCTAGTCCTTTGCAACACATGCTTCACCACGAATTGATGAAATTATTGATCAAAAAAGTCTATATGTTGTCCTACCTGGTGTTAAAATATTCGATGTGCTCGTTTTACCATAGACAATATCACAATATTGTCACCTAACCATAGGCACACAACCACCCCCGAGCACCTTTAACCTTTGACAAAATTATTCTAGAAAGCCATACTAGAACCAACAAATAAACCATAGTTTCTAACTATAGAAACAACTCAATACAAGTAGAGCACGCCTTCACCAAGGGTAGTGCACAAGAGAGAGATTCTTCATATCCATAGAAAAAGTACCATGCACAACTACAAGAGTTGCAACTAAAATACTCTCTCAAACTTGCGCCATACTTAGCCAGAATATCACCAAGAGTATCACCAAGAATATCACCAAGAGAATCACCAAGAATATGACTTGATAGCACTAGAGAGAGACCAATACCAAGAGATGACCATATGCCCTTATTCCTCCTTCCATCTTCAAATGCATCTCTCCATAAGACTTGCGCTCTGATTGGGTGTACAAATGAGCTAAAATTTCCTCTACTTATATTAATTTGTCTAGTGACTTTTTTGGCTGGGCCAACTTGACTTTCTCGTAATTATTATTTTTGTTTATATTTTTATTGTGGAGCCGACTTGTCTTTTTGGAAGATAATATTCTAATATTATTTATTCTGCTAGGTCGTCTTGTCTTCTAGGGTTTTCACACATCTGTATAGGGTTTCCTTTGCTTCTGAAATATTCCATTCTAGTCAAAGGTTACACGTGGAGGTTAATATCTCCCATGGCTACCATAACATCAATACTCCCTCCTAGCTATGGATTTATTAACGGTAATGGTCTTGAGAACACACAGACCATTCTATCGGTAGCATAATCATAGCCAAACATGCTATCTCATGATCATGCAGATCAAGTCACGAGCATCATCATCACTATCAGTATCATCTGATAGCATTGTGACATCAACATACATCATCATTTGCATCATCTCTCTTGGCCATACTCCATCTGAGTAATCGGGCATGATGCTGAATAAGTCATGTGTTGAACTCAATGCACTCAACAAAGTGTCTCACATGAGTCACCCACTCAATAGACTGATATAGGGACGACTCTTCTGATCTGAACATACATCCTAGAGGAATAGTTGTCCCAACAAATGTTGGAAGCCACGCCATGGGCTATAGAGACCATTCATATAGGAATGTCAGTCTCAGACTATTTTCTAATAGAGTCATATGTACCATAGAGATAAATATCTACCCATATGCCTTATAAAATATTGGTCTCATATCAACTACCCCAATTGGGACGTCATGTCCTTAGGGGGAGGACTATTCAACCTGATCAAGCCAATAACTGTGCCTTAGGATAATATCTGTCCAGAACCATTTTCCTAATCAAGACACAATTTGTGACTTAGGAAAATACAAGTCCATGATACATCAAAAATATATCAACCTGGACCATTCTCCACAGGGAGAATGTCTGTCCACCAACAATCTATTCTTCCTGGAGAATGTTTGTCCACTAGCACACTAACTATCCATATAGTTGGCAATCATCTCCAACACTAGTGATAGTCTCCATGGCAATCATATAGTAGCATACAACTGCTATAATTCCATCCAATAGAACACAACTCTGTCTATCCATAGTAGTACATAACTACTGCCCAGTGGTAAACAACCACTCCTAGTAGCACATGGATACTAACTAGTGACACACACTCACTACCATTGGAACACATCCACCACAATAGCATATAGCTACAGTCCAGAGACATACAGTCTCCACAAAAATCAAATCATATCATCTGATATCATCCCGCATCAACAATGTCATCAGCAACATCCTCTAATCCGTATTATCATGATGTGAATGCATCATATCTAAGTTGTATTGGCATGATCTGGAGTATCATCTACATCATCTCTAAGCCATACTAGCATGACATATCTATCATGATTCCAATGCCTCATATCTAAGTTGTATGCCACCTTTAAGTTGTACTCACATGATGTAGATTAGTGCCTCATTGTGTCATCTCTAGGTTGTATGATCATATCTAAGATGTACTACCATGGAATATCTTTGAACACTACCATTCCTATAAATTTATTTTTTCCATCAAAAACGAGAGGAGGGGAAGCATGATGCACCTTGTTTATGGTGTTTGTCCAAGTCGCTCCAATCCGTGAGCTTGATCTTCACTCTTGGTGCAAATCCATACTTGCAATGAAAAACGAGAAACAAATGACTATCTCCTACTCTAATGGATTAGACAAAGAAAATTCATCTATGTAAATTAAGTCAAACATAGACAAGAACATGAAAACATACACTTGAAGGAAATAGATCGAGTATATTAATAAGAGCCAAGAAAACTTACAGACCACGAATGATGTCATCTACAACTCATCCAAGCTCTCATTTCCCAAACCCTCTCATGAATCCCAAGATCATAAGTTTGATATATATGTCTGTCTCCCTTTCACCATGGAAATCCCTAATTATATAGGATTTGGAGGCTTAACCACCATGGAGAAGATCACTCACTAGATCCACTAAAATGGGATCTTTAAGATTTTTAGGGAGAAAATATCTCTCAAGGATTTTAGGGAGAAAATATCTCTCAGGGATTTTAAGGAGGAAATATCTCTCGAGATCCACCAAATTAGGATTTTGGTTTGAGAAAATATCTCAACCATCCATGAGACTCTCAAATTCTCCTTGAGATTAGGAAACTAAATGTGAGGTGTATTCTCACACTAAATTAATTTATTTTTTTATAAATAATAATGATTAATTCACGTGCACATAGTATTTTGACCTTCATATGATATATTTCTCCTCCACATTGACTATGGATTGTCACAAATGTTCTTTTATGGTGTCAACGTGAGAAAACACATAAAAAAGTGCATGTGACACTTAGCAAGGTGCATACGACACTTGACAACACTTGCGACACTTAGGGTGAGACACTTAAATGTGGCATTTTGATGTGTAATAGATGCCCCCTAAAGTGTGAGGTAAGAAGAGAAAATGATGGCCATAACACTTTACAAATTGTTCAATGCAAGGGTGTTGGAGTAGGAGAACCTGGAAGAAGCTGCAAACAATAATCAAACATTATTAATACATGTTCCATTTCCGAGGCACGAATACCTATCCTTAGAATACAAGTTGACTCAAAGCAGGACCACTGACCAATACATTGTGGATCCATGAAAACACTGACTAAGGATATGGCCACTAGACATACAATATGGATCCATACCTCCATGACATGAACTAATCTCAGCCACGAAAAATACACAGTGGAGCTACAAGATGAAAAAACATAGCCACAGATCAATACAAAGTGGATATATGTAACATTATATATATCAACATGCTCAAATGATCTCCTTCGCATCCTAGGGAAAGCAGATAATAGAGTGAATGCTCAACCTAGGGCCTTTGTCCCAATATCGATGTGGTATGAATCTATCCATGTGAATAGATGATTTCATGTCGAACATGGTAGAAACCACTTGATTATCATTCATTGAGGTAAATCCTCAACAAGTGTGAGGGAAATCACCAATGATTTCAATGAATCCCAAGGTACCCTAGTACATTCCAGTGAATGTGAATAAATGAGCTGAGGTCAAACATTTGTGGAATCATCTGATCAAAGGTCAATGATGTAAACATGTTGTCGAAAGCGAGGATGCCTGCCATTGAGGCATGCAGGTCCCAAGGTACTAACCAGTTGTTGGTTGTGGACCTTGATTATCTTGATGATTTAGATGTTTGTTTTAGTTGTTCTTGGACCCCATTCCCTAACGACAGGTGTGGGGGGATTTCTCCCCCAATACTGTCGCCAGGGGGGTCCAAGGAGGGGTGGTGAAATTTTTTTTATCCTCCCCTAGAGGAGGATTCAGGGGAATCACCCTCGAAGTGAAATATTGGGAAAAAATGCCTTGTAAAATATTATAATTTCGTAGTCAATATGGACCGTTCATTATAAGGTCACAGATCTGACGATAGAAGTTATTTTAGGGATTTTTTCCTTAGAAGGTAACCATCTTTTATGAGGTAATTGTTGTTAAGTACCTGCATAGATATACAAATATAATCATCACAAATACTGAATACACAATAGATCCAGAGAGAAATATAGAAGAAACCACACTTTTATTATAGAAAACCCTTGAGGTAGGGAAACACCATACAGTGGATCCTATTATGGAAGGGATCCTCTCTTGTGCATTTGCCTCTTCAAGGGGGAAACCTCCTAATGAACTTCAGCTCCAAATAAAATACTTCTCTTCATATCCCATTACATTGCTTGAACCCCTTTATATATTTCTACCATCACCTAAGAACATTCTAGAGAAGGAACCTTCTAGTAATTCCTCTTACATTTATTATATATAACTAGCATAGTTGGAATTATTTAATAATATAGTGGATCTAGTCCATATTAGATCGAGTGGCCTCCACTATTAACATTGTGGGCCCTGCAGGCCCTCCACTACCTCTCTAGATACCTAACATTCCATCCCCCTTATGAAAGCGTCGTTCTCAATGCTTGTTATGAGGGTGTAAAACCATATACCAAGGTGCCATGGATAAGTGTGGACCGAAGTGTTGAAGTAGAATAGAGAACCAGGGTCCCATGTAGAAATTAAAGCCACCATGCTGAAGTAGTCCAACCACCATTGTGAAACTAGGGTCCCATGTCTGGGTGCTAATGTGAACTCCATGTAGAAGGTATCAGAACCCAATAACCAACTGCAAATGATGCTCCAAAGACTAACACCTTTCATGTGGATCTAAATAAGAAGATCCATCCACATAGTGGGAAAGGGTCATAGCTGAATCTGGAAGGAGTAATACCACTATAAAATATGCAGGATGGACACAATCATCAAATAAAACATGGATACCACTATAGTAGAGTCATCAAATAAAACATGAAAATGGTTATCATCCAAAAAATGAGAACTATACATATACCAAGCATCACAATCGGCCTCAACATCATACCAAGCATATACTTGATTATATTCATCCCTGATGTTTTCCATAAGATATCCCTCCTGTAGGAGATCCAATGATCGTTGAATATTGTCATAACTGTCTATGTGGTTGTGTAGACTAGCCTTGATGCTTTGCAGGTGGTCATGCATATCGACTTTGAGGGCTTCAACTTTTCATAGAATTTCCACGAGTTGAGAGTGCATATCCATTGGAAACACCATATATAATGTAAAAAAAGAAAAATATTAAAATAATATATCCAATGGAATTTATCTGGTAGCAATCTGACACCTTGTGCAAAGTTATGAACTCTGCAATCTTGTTGCCGTCACAGAATCCCCAAAATTGACTGATTTAAAATCAGTGATATCTTCACTTTCGAAGCCCCAATTTGGGTGATTTGTTTTTTTAAATCAACTATTTTTGAAAGAGGATATCAAATATGTAATTTGTTTTAGAAAAATCGGCCTCTAGGTGCTACATAAATCAAAAAATCGCATTGTCGTCCATGGAAAAAACCCTGAAATATTACAAATTTTAAAATATCTTGACTTCCTGAACTCTATTTCAAATGATATTTTTTAAAATTGGGTGATTTTATGAGAGAAACTCATATATACAACCCGTTTATGCAAATGTTGCACAAAAATATACAGAAATTGTCCAGAATGTAGTGGCCCTCTTTTTCTTCTTCGAAAAAATATGCAAAAAATAATTGCCCACACATCTTGCCAAGGAAAGTGATCTGATACCACTTGTTAAGTACCTATGTAGATATACAAATATAATCGCCACAAACCTTGAATACACAATATATTGAGAGAGTAATATAGAAGAAACCACACTTTTATTATAGAAAACCCTCGAGGCAGGGAAACACCATACAATGGATCCTATTATGGAAGGGATCCTCTCCTGTGCACTTGCCTCTTCGAGGGGGAAACCTCCTAATGAACTTTAGCTCTTAATATAATACTTCTCTTCATATCCCACTACATTGCTTGAACCCCTTTATATAGTGCTACCATCACCTAAGAACATTCTAGAGGAGAAAACTTCTAGAAGTAGAACCTTCTAGTAAGTCATGTTACATTTATTATATCTAACTAACAAAGTGGGCCTTATTTAATAATATAGTGGATCTAGTCCACCTTACATCAAGTGTCCTCCACTATTATCACTATAGGCCCTTCAGGCCCCCTACTACCTCTTTAGTTACCTAACAATTGTATTGCAGTTGTGTATGTGTGTGATTTTTGTATTCTAAGAGAGGAGATTGTGAGAGGAAGAAGAGAAAGTTACAAAAGTTGAGTTATAGGTTGTATCCCTTCCTTTTGCTAGATAATAAAAAGGAAGGACCTGGAAATTTCTCTGGTGGACGTAGCCCACACTAGGTGAACCATGCATATCTGTGTCTCTATTGTATTGTGTATCTTCTGTGTTTTATTTATGCATTTGTTTTATTTATTTCTCTGCGATCTTGTTTTTCTAACACTGGTTTCTAAGTCTAATTCTTGGAGGATGTGTTGAATTCAATAGGAAGACTCATTGAAGGAGGGCCTTAATATATACCCCATCATAAAAACGAAACTGACATAGGAAAGTGATGTAATATGGTGAATTAAATGAGTATGGACTGACACATGAACTGGAAACTAGTAATATTGCAGATGGATGGTTTGAAGTGAAACTTCCCTTGAACATGATGAAGCAAGAAAATTGACTTGGAAACATTGACTCGACAAGTACCAAGAATGTAATGTGATGGAGATAAGAGAACTCTTCAACTGGAAGAAAAAGTATGGCAACACATGGAATTGGTATGACAAAGAGACAAGCGGATTACCCAACTATAAGACAATATGAAAACATGTGTCATGTTCAAGGGCAACAATAGCTTCCATAAAGGAATCCCAAAAGCTTGAGCCACTTCCTTCAATTTTTCCCCCAACCGTATAGATGAGTACTTCTTTATTTTTAATGATCTTGAGGAGGATAAGAGGTGCTCGATATAATTTCATCGTTTGGATGAGTCCTTCGGAGTATTTTTAATGAAACCTAGGAAGGAGTGGTTCAGTCCTAGATGAGTCCTGGAGATTGGACTCAAATAGGTTCTTCTATGTATATTTTTACGATCCAAGAGAAGGTAAACTTGTTGGATTACTGAGAGGGTGGGTGAATTAGTAATAGATAAATCTAATCATTTTTAACCATATAATACAAGTGTTATATTAATGTAGAATTATCATCCAATATTTGCAGAGTAAATAAACAATGAACAAATGAACAATCATACACATACACAGTACACCAGTGTTTTTACGTGGAAACCCAAAGTGTGATAAAACCCCAGAATTCTTTTTCTTATATGTCATGAAGAATTACATTCATTGGAAGCACCAACTTCCTTTGTTTTCCAGTTGCAACTGGAAGGAGGCTCCAACCCCCTAGTTTATCAGGATACAACCTGAGGGAAGCTCCAACTCCCCAATTCTCTAGCTACAATGAGAAGAAGGCTACAACCCCCTATGTTCTTTAGCTAACCGGAAGGTGGCTACAACCACCTTTCCTTGCCCCGTCCAACTGCCCTGACAAATAAGTAGAATGATGGAACCACTATCACACTATGAGATATACTTCTATAAACCTGTACCAAACAATTTGTGCCAATAACCTGAACCATGCATCAACCATGCATCATCCTGTACCTCAACCTATAATCAACCTATACCATAAATAAGAGCATCAACCATGCACCAACCTGTACCTCAACCTCAACCAAAATCCCTCATCAGTTTCATCATCCAAATATGATTTGTAACTCTATAATAGACCTGGTGTATATGATCACATACCTACAAACATTCCTTAACTTTAACAACAAGAGACTAACATTTTCATCAAAGTTTACTTTAGTCTCACATGACTAATTTTGGATTAGTCAACAACCTTAACTTGAAATAATCATAACTATGTACCTGTAATGAATAAAGATCTGAAAATTGTACACATTGTTCTTCAGTGTGTTTTATGCAATTCCTCCAGGTGTCACTACTTGGAACCTCTTAGAAAAGGAGTTATAGCAAAAATTACATACCTTGTTGAATTATGGATTATTCTAGAGAGCAAACTTGTAGAGTGTGCCCCGCACGGAATATTTGTTGTGTGGATCTAAAAATTGTACACAAAATACTACAAACTCCACTCTAACCAACACATTTTGTCTTACTGAATTTGGATCTGTTATGAAGAAGTTATGACATTTTTACCCGAAACACATGTTTTAGACTAGTTTCAGGACTAGCCACAAACCCTATTTTCCATGGAGTGTAACTCCAAAAATACAATGACCCGCAAGATAAAATTCGCACCACAAATACCTTTATATGTTTCCTCAATGGCATCCAAATTTCATGGTCTGAATCATTTTAGAAAACACGTTAGTGTGAAAATTGTGAGATGACCTGTAAATAACATACCTTAGAAAGCATCATCAAAAGAATTTATCCTCCCTTGAATTTCGGCCTTCTTTACTTCACCTTCCCTCTGAAATTTGTCTTAGATATCCTTTGGTTACCTCAGTCACCTGTAGATATTCAATATGCTTAAGTGTGATTGAAATGAGAGAGCCTTGCCTCTTATTTATACTTTCATGTAGCTTCCTTAGAAGCATCTTCTAAACCACTTTCTCCACATAGTCACCTATGTCCAACTTTTCCCAATTTGTCACTTGTCCATATATCCAATAGCCACTTGACTACTTAACCCATTTTCCTCATTTTAGGATTAACCTTCTTATAACCACTTTCCATAATTACAAAGTTCTTCATTTACTTTATTATTTAAATAATTCTCCTTGACTTTGTCACTTCACTTTATTATTTAAATATTCCTCTTTGAATTTGTCACTTCACTTTATTATTTAAATAATCCTCATTGACTTTGTCACTTCACTTTATTATTTAAATAATCTTCTTTGACTTTGTCACTTCACTTTATTATTTAAATAATCCTCTTTTCAAGCACTTTGACTTCTTTGACCTTTTGGGGCTTCAAGCCAACAAATGAGGGTCCTCCAACTTCATAAGGCCATAACTCTCAAACCGTGAGGAGTTATGTGACGTTCCACATACCACCAGAAATGGCATGACATGTACTATCCATCTAGAATAGTATTACCTGCAAATATATCAAAATGCATACCATTATATATAAAAAAAAATTGGGTCCATTACCCAAACCTTTGTGCTACCGGAATTTGCTACCAGACTTTCTTCAAGGGTTGACATCAATGAAAACCAACCCAAATAATCAACAATATCCCTCTTTGGCAATATCCCCCTTTGGCATTGATGGAAACACTCTGATGAAATACTGAAATCATATCACTCATTCTCCCCCTGGAACCATGTCTACATCTCTGTGACCAACTCTCCCCTTAGAACCATGCCTCTTTCCTATGCACTTGATAAATCTCTCTCCCTTTGTCATCAATGGAAAATGTATATTTCCATTCAGGTCTGCTCCCCCTAGCTGACTCGTCTAATATCTCAACCTGAAATGTCCTCTTTATGGCACTTCCTTGTGTACATATAAGACATATAAGATAATAATTCAAAAGCATTCATTTTGGAGTAGAAATAACTCTAAGTCTCTGGCGAATATACTCAAAGTCTTCCCGTGGAAGCGGTTTTTTAAAGATGTCTGCCACTTGTTCTTTTGTGCCCACATATTCAACTCTGATGTTCTTTTTTGCAACCTGTTCCTATAGAAAGTGATACTTGATTGGAATGTGTTTTGTCTTTGAGTGCATCACCGAGTTATTTGAGATACTGATGGTGCTTGTGTTATCACAACAGATTGGAATGGGCTCATCATACTCAACCTATATATCTGTCAAAGTTTTTTTCATCCATAGAACCTGTGTACAACATGTTGTTGATGCAATATACTCTGCTAATACATGTGATTCCTTTGGTGCCGCTTGAAATTATGCCACCTGTCCAACTACCTGCATTACATCTGGTCTATATGTTGTCAGATATAGTAGGCTACCAATCATTGACTTGTATTGCCTCTGATCTGTAGACTTTGAATCATCATATTTTCTCAACTTGCAACTAGTTTGCATGGGAGTGATAACTGATTTGCAATATTCCATTCCGAACCTCTTTAGAATTTCTCTAATATACTTGGTTTGAGAAATAAAAATTCCTTGGTTGCTTTGACATATCTGAAGACCCAGAAAAAAGGATAGTTCTCCAAGTAATGACATTTCAAATTCATTCTACATGTCCTTTGCAAATTTCTGTCTTAACATGTCATGAGTACTTCCAAAAATAATATCATCAATATAAACTTCAATTAATATAATACTATCTTGAGTTACCTTGATGTAGAGGTTGTTGTTTGCAATTCCTTTTCTGAACCCTACCTTCTGTAGATATTTATCCAATCTAGATTACCATGCTCTAGGAGCCTATTTTAGACCATACAAGGCCTTCTTTAATTTACATACATAATCTGCATTCTCTGACAACTGAAATCTTTTTGGTTGTTCAATGTAGACTTCTTCTTCAAGTTTCCCATTCAGAAAAGTTGATTTTACATCCATCTGATACACTTTAATATTTTTGGAGCATGCATAAGATAAAAGAAATCAGATTGCTTCCATTCTGGAAACTAGGGAAAATGTCTCTTCAAAGTCGATTCCTTCAAATTGTTCATATTCTTTACATACCAATCTAGCTTTGTTCCTTGTAACATGTCCATATTCATGCAATTTATTCTTGTATACCCACTTTGTGTGGATCACATTCTTATCCTTTGGTCTTGGAACCAATTCCCAAGTGTCAATTTTATCTATTTGATCCAATTCTTCATCCATGGCCTTATTCCAAAATTCATCCTTGCTGGCCTTTTCAAAACAGGTTGGTTCAATCGTAGATGAGAGTGCTAGGTGTGTTTGTTCTGGTGAACAGATTCTTCTTCTAGTCTCAACTCCTGCATCTTCGTTTACGATAATCTGATCTGAAGGATGATTCTTTTGTACTTGTCTACTAGGTGTCATTGGAGGCACTTGATGAACTTGCTCTTTTTCTTCTATCGGATCCTCTTCATCTTCCCCTTCTACTTCTTTTTCATCTTCTACTTCTTCTTCGTAAAGTTGTTCCATTGATTCATTTTCTTCTTCCTTTAATTCTTGTCTACCTGTTTCATGAATTGTTATGTTGATGTTTTCCATAGCTTTGTTCAATCTCAGGTTGTAACACTTGTATGTTTTCCTTGTACTTGAGTAACCAACAAGTACTCCTTTGTCCACACGAGAGTCAAACTTTCCCATTCTTCCATCTTCTTTTTTGATGTAACATTTCCTTCCAAAAACTCTGAAGTGCTTCACATTTGATGGTCTTCCTTTCCATAGCTCGTAGGGAGTTTTGTTAGTGTTGTTTCTGAGCATTACTCTATTTTGAATGTGAACTATTGTAAGAATTTCCTGTGTCCAAAAGATATCTGTCAATTTGGAATCCATTAGCATTGTTCGAGCCATTTCCTGTACTGTCTTGTTCTTTCTTTCAACAACTCCATTCTGTTGAGGTGTCCTAGGAACAAATAATTTCCTTTTTATTCCATGCCTACTGTAGTAGTCCATAAATTCCTTTGAAGTGAAATCTCCTCCATTATCAGATCTCAAGCATTTGATTTTTTAATCCATTTCATTTTCAACCATTTCCTTGTAGACCTTGAAGTTTTGAAAAGTGTCTGACTTATTCCTGAGAAAGAAAACTACAATCATTCTTGTATAATCATCAACTAATAACATAAAGTATTTCTCAACTTTTAAATCCTTTGTTGTAGTTGGTCCAACTAGATCAATATGCATAATTTATAGTGGTCTTGTCGTTGAACATTCTTTTTATTTAAACCTAGTCTTTGTTTTCTTTCTTTGTTGACAATGCTTGCATAAAGTGTTGGTTGGTTTAGTGATCTGGGGAATTTCTCTAATTTCTTCCCTTTTGCTGACTTTGACAAGGTTATCAAAATGTATATGACCCATTCTTCTATGTCATAGCCAACTTTCATCTTCCTTTCCTAGGAAACACTTTTCATTTCCAATTTCACTTAATACATATATGTTGCTTGAAGTTCTTGTAGTTGTTGCAATCATTTTTCCTAAACCTTCTTTTCTTATCTCACACTTTTGTGAATCGAAAGTAACTTTATGAACTTGGTCACACATTTGACTCACACTTAGAATATTATGTTTCATATCTTTTACTAGTAGAACATTTTCTGTCTTGGTATTCTTGTTCCCAATTTTGACTGTGCCTTTTCCAATGATTTTATTTGAATCGTCATTTTCTAAGGAGACTGATCCATCTCTTTCCTTTATTAATGTAAGAAACTTGTTTCTATCACCTGTCATGTGTTTTGAACAACCATTGTCAACATACCAACCACACTTCTTCTACTTAGCTTGTAGAGCGAGTGTGCATTCTTCATTGCTATATTGATTCTTCTTTCTTATCCATGTCCTTTTCTGAGTTTCTTGTCTGTGACTATTGGTGTTATGTTTTGGTTCTCTAGGAGGGACTATCGTTCTTCAATATTTGGCCATGTTTCCAAAGTTGTTACATTTGTAGCATTCCACTTCAATGCTCAAAGATTCAAAACTGTTGTAACTTCTTCTCTGTGTTTCACTAGGCCTTCTTGGATAACCCTTTTGTGTATGACTTTCAAAGTTGTTTATGTTCTTGTTGTTAGCTCTGCAAGTCACAACTTTATGTCCAAAATTATTTCATGCATAACATAAAATAAAAAATATAGTTTGATACATGGGAGTTGAAGATATTATGAAAGGAGGTACTCTTATGAATCCTTATTCTTTCTGAGACCTATATGTTTATGTCGATTGTTGATTCTGAAATCTGAATCTTCTCGATGGAGGAGTATCCCTATAATTTTCTGTGTATACCTTCCTATCCCCTTCGATTGTTTCTGCATAGATTTTTGGATATGTTTCGTGTTCTGTTGTTTTGGATCTTGATCCCTTTTTCTGTATGATTGTATTCAAGTCTAGACTTTTCATGATGAGGTTTTGACTATTGATAATGTCATTCAAAACTTTTGAGTTGTTCTGCATATTTGTCTTTTGAAGATCCTTTCTTAATGTGACAATTTATTCTTCCAAATTTCCAATGATCTTGTCTCTTCCTTCAAGTTGTTCTTTGAGTGCTTCTTCAATTCTTTTATCTTCTTCAATTTGAACCTTCAAATTTGTGATCATTTGTTCTAGTTCCTGGCTGTCTTCTTTCTTGTCTAGTTCCTCTTGTAGTTTCTTTTTTTTCTTATGTTCTCTTCTGATAACTTCTATGGCACACAACAATTCTTCTCAGTAGTCAACTTCTACCTCTTCATATTCTTCTTCAACCCCTTCATATTCTTCTTTATCAGAGCCTTCTATTTCCATGAATATAACTCTTTTTGTTTCACTATCACTGACTTCATCTTCATTTGATGATGAGATGTCTTCTTTGGTGCATAAGATTTTCTTGAAAACTTTCTTTGTGGTTCTTTTTCCTTTATATGTTTGTTTTCTATTTGAGAAACCTTCATCATTTCTCTTTTTATTATGAGGACATTTGTTAAAAAAATGACCAATACCATCACAATTGAAACAAATAAAAGGAAGCTTACCTCTATACCTACCATTGGTTCCTTTGTTCAATCTTCTAACAAATTTGACCACTTCTTCATAATCTTCCAAGACGTCATTGTTTTTGCTATGTTATTTTTTTCTTTTTTCTTTCCCTTTTTATTTGACCTTTTGGATGCTTTGAAGGCTGCTTCTTTTATATCTGGATTTTCCTGTTCAGTTCTCATTTCATATGCTATGAATATTCCATGTAGTTCACCCATGCTTATTGAGTTTAGATCTACTCTTTCTTCTAGTGCTAATATCTTAGGGTCAAATCTCATAGGAAGAGATCTTAGTACCTTTTGAATAATTACAGATTCTTTGATTTATTCTCTCAATCCCAAGATTGCATTTATTGTTTCATCAACTCATAAAAAGTAATCTACAATGTTCTCATCTTCCTTCATCTTTAGTTGTTCGAACTGACCTTTGTAAGTTTGAAGCTTTGTTGCTTTGACTTGTGAATCTCCTTCATAAATATTTCGAATTTTTTCCCAAATCTCTTTACCGAATTTACAATGTGAAACTTTGGTGAATATCGATTCTCCAAGACCATTCAGAAGTGCATTTGTGGCTTTGGAATTATTCTGACCGAGTTTCATATATTTGTCATTTGTCGGTGGAACTACTGGTGTTGTTTATCCATCTACAATTGATTGCCAAAGTTCAAATCCATGTGCCTATATATATGTCTTCATCCTTATGCTCCAAATGGCATACTTATGTCTATCAAAATGTGGTATTCCATTTTTATACATGTTGTTTCTCTCCATGATCTACCTTTCAGTGGTTAAACTAATTTCTAAAGGAACCTTCTCTGATACCAATTGTTGGATTACTGAGAGGGGGGTGAATCAGTAATAAAGAAATCTAATCCTTTTTAACCATATAATGAAAGTGTTATATCAATGTAGCATTATCATCTAATATTTGTAGAATAAATAAACAATGAACAAATGAACAATAATACACATACATAGTACATCGGTGTTTTTATGTGGAAACCCAAAGCAAGAGAAAACCACAGAATTATTTTTCTTATATGTCTTGAAGAATTACATTCATTGGAAGCACCAACTTCCTTTGTTTTCCAGCTGCAACTGGAAGGAGGATCGAACCCCCTAGTTTCTCAGGCTACAACCCGAGGGAAGCTTCAACTCCCTAATTCTTTGGCTACAACTAGAAGGAGGCTACAACCCCCTATGTTCTCCGACTAAAATCGAAAGGTGTCTACAACCACCTATCCTTGCCCCGTCCAACCGCCCTGACATATAAGTAGAATGATGGAATCCAACTCCCTAATTCTTTGGCTACAACCAAAAGGAGGCTACAACCCCCTATGTTCTTCGACTAAAATCGAAAGGTGTCTACAACCACCTGTCCTTGCCCTGTCCAACCGCCCTGATGTATAAGTAGAATGATGGAACCATTGTCACACTGTGAGATATACTATTGTAAACATGTACCAATCAACTTGCACCAAACAACCTGTATCAATAACCTGAACCATGCACCAACATCTACTTCAACCTATAATCAACCTGTACCATAATCAAGTGCATCATCCATGTACCAACCTGTACCTCAACCTCAACCAAAGTCCCTCACCAATTTCATCATCTAAATCTGATTTGTAACTCTGTAATAGACCTGGTGTATATGATCACATACCTACAAATCTTCCTTAGCTTTAACAACAAGAGACTAGCATTTTCATCAAACTTTACTTTAGTCTCACATGACTAGTTTTGGATTAGTCAACAACCCTAACTTGAAATAATCATAACTATGTACCTGTAATGAATAAAGATAGGAAAAAAGTACACAATGTTATTCAATGTGTTTTATGTAATTCCTCCAGGTGTCACTACTTGTAACCTATACATAGAATACATAAATACTATAATCTAACCAACACATTTGGTATTATTGAATTTGGATCTGTTCTGAAGAAGTTATGACATTTTTACCCGAAACACTTGTTTTAGACTAGTTTTGGGACTAGCCACAAACCTTATTTTCCATAGAGTGTAATTCCAAAAAAACAATGAATCACAAGTTTAAATTCATACCATGGCTACTTGGATATGTTTCCTCAATGGAATCCCAATTTCACAGTCTGAATCATTCTAGAAAAAACATTATTGTGAAAATGGCGAGATGACCTGTAAATAACATACCTTAGAAAGCATCATCAAAAGAATTTATCCTCCCTTGAAGTTCGACCTTCTTTACTTCACCTTCCCTTTGAAATTTGGATTAGATATCCTTTGGTTACCTCATTGACCTGTAGATATTCAATATGCTCAAGTGTGATTGAAATGAGAGTCTCATGCCTCTTATTTATACTTTCATGTAGCTTCCTTAGAAGCGTCTTCTATACCACTTTGTCCACATAGTCACCTATGTCCAACTTTGCCCAATTTGCGAATTGTCCATATATCCAATAGACACTTGACTACTTAACCCATTTTCCTCATTTTAGTGTTAGCCTTCTTATAACCACTTTCCATAATTACAATGTAGTGTCCTCAAGGCCGAGCCCTGTTGTAAAGCTTACATTATGAATTGTAATTATGTTTTATAGGTTGTTGAGCCAAGTTTATATAATCTAGTGGGATTATGTGATTATGAGGCCAGAGAGCCTAAGTGCTGAGGGCCAGGAGCCTGATTGTTGTACATGTAACTAAGCACAGTATCAATACAAAACATCTCTGTGTGTGAACCGACCACGATGAATGAGTGATGGGGAACTAAGCATCCACAAAGCCTAGTTAAGGGATTGTGGACTGGAAGGTTGGGAAGAGAGGCTAAGTGTTGAGCCTAGGGGATTAAGTCCTTGGGAATAATATTTTAATATTATTCCAAAAATCCTTGTGAAATGTGATGTTTTATCCTATGTTCTTTGGAAGGACGAGTGACTTCCAAATGTGAAGGAATGAACTTCATGGGTGACAAGTGTCAACCCAAGCGCATGTAGTTAAAAATGTCGAAATGAGCTGTGTTGGGAGTTCCTCCTCCATTCGACCATCCACTGTCTGAACCTGTGTTTCCTCTATGTACCCTCATGCAACTCTGAAACCCAAAAGGCCTGTGTTGATTTCTGGAGGAGCTGGTACACCCTCTATCTGAACCGTCGAGTCTGTGTCCGACCTCTGTCTGGGGTTTTGTTCTCAGATCCCTTGCCTCAATAGTTCAAGCTTGTGTGTGTGGAATCTTTGTACACCTTTCACACTCCCGAAACCATAACCATGAGTCTATTCTGTAATTGTTGAGCCTGGTTGGGTTGAAGTATGTGTCCGTCACCTATTTGGGAAGCCTGTGTCTATTTTTTCAGTTGACTGTTGTGGTCGTGCAATGCTTGACTGTGTGTGGATTGTTGGCCAGTGTATAAAACACTCTCTCCAGGTGAGATAGGTGGTTGATATTGAAGGGACGGGTTGCCTGGCTTGTGAGCGATATCTCCAGGTGAGTGAGTGCGTGGAGGAAGGAGACAACTCCTAGAAGGAACCCTGTAGCTGCCACAGAGCTCGAATATTTCTAGTTCAGTCTATTTCTAAAGCCTAAGACAAGGGAGGTTAGCAGTTGAAGGATTGTCTAGGTGAAAAAGAAGGTGTATACTCCTGGTGTGGGATAGGCATGTGGGGAAGGAGAGTCCGTGGGAAGTGGGCATAAGTGGTTCCTGGGAGAGAATCCTTCCTTTGTGACTGTGTGTCTTCTTGTATTCCCTGCCTAGCCTAGGAATCCCTACCTGGTGGAGCTTAGCCCCAGCTCAGGGGTGACCTACTACTGAGAGTGATGAGAAACATGGTCTAAGGCTGGGAGGTTCGTGGAAGGTCTACACGCAGTTGGTGGTGTGTGACAATTTCAAAGATAAGTGCCACTATGTTTTGTAATTCTGTAATTTAATAAATTGCATACCTGTGATTCTTGCAGTGTTATCATGTATTTTGTTGCACATATGGATTAATGTTATTTCCATTAACTCTGAAATGGTAGAAGTAATTCTATGTTTAACTGTAATTATGCATTTTAAGTTCATTAGAATGCATAATGTGTTACATAAGTGTTTTCCGCACAGTAGCATTTGCCCGACCATGGGGTTGATGGTTGGGGGTGTTACAGTATGGTGTCAGAGCCTGGTTTCAATGCTGAGCCTGGATGGGCCGAATAAGTGGTCTTTGGACCTAGGTTTTGAGAATAAATTGTGTCTGGAGGACTAATTTCAGACCTCAGAATGTTTCTGAGTGTCAACGGCCTACTTGACCATGTTACAAAGCTCAGGAGGTATAGAGGTATTATAAAACTGCAGTCGGTGTGGTATGTGGCCATAGGGAGAGAGAGAACTCCACACCAAATGTGTTGGAGCCATAGGATATGTTCAAGAGGAAAGGATAACCCTCATGGCCGTCAGATCTGGAGAACGTGCAAAAGCTTTAAAACGCTTTGGAGTTGCACAGGAGTGTATAAATTGTGGTACGCAAAATCTCGAAATCGTGAGGACCGTCCATCGGAGGGACATGTGGTTGTCGGCCGGCAATTCGACACCCAAGAAACCAAAGGGAAAGACCCCTTGTTTTTGCAAGTCACAAAATCCAGGTTACCGAAAACCCAAAAACTCGAAGTCCCAAAATATTCAAACATGGAAGAGCTGACCCGAAATCCTGAAATGATCTACACCATAGATCGTAGGAGAGGAACTTGAACCATTGGATCATTTCAGAATTTAGGGATTGAAATGATGAGAGACTTGGAGTCACTACATCGTTAACTCCTAGTTCCTGAAAACCTGAAACCCCAAAATCCTGAAATGCCGAAAGGATCTGCATCATAGATCTGAGAGAGGTTTAACCGTTGGATTTCACTTAGAATGGACGTGGACACATGGGTGTGTACCATGTGCCAGTGGGTCGAAATGAAAAGTTAAAGTGGTGGGACCCTATGACATCGCCGGAAGTGATGTGGACCTTTTTAAGGACACCATGTGTCACTGCCTTGGTTTGCGACAGCTGTGCTGTGGGCCCGGAGGGTAAAGTAAATTGGAATTTCGAAAGTCAGGAGTTGGAGAGGAAAGAGAGTCCGAGAACCCTCAGGACCAAAACCCCGAAACCCAAAACCATGAAGCCCCGAAATCTTGAAAACTGAAGTTTCATTTGGAGAGAAGTCAGAATTTCAGAATTCGGGAGTTGGAGAGGGAAGCGAGTGCTAGAACCTCATGGACCGAAACCCCAAAACCCGAAGTCCTGAAGTCCCAAAATTTTCGGAGACAAAAGAACCGTAGAGGATTTTAATTGTTGGATCCTTGTGGACCGAAACCCCGAAACCCAAAGTCCCGAAGTCCTGAAATCTTTGAAGGTCGAAAGCCTAAGTGGCACCTGGTAGTCTAGCACTTGGTCACAACCTTTGGTTACGAGGGTAGGGAGAAAGAGGGAGCTACCACCCGAAAATTACAGAGCTGAGCAGAACTTAGAAAAATTTATGAAGTCGAAGTGTTTTCTTAAAATCGGAATGGTTTTGAAAGTGTGGAATTTGCTAAGAATGACGACCTGACAAATCTCTGTTATTTGCACGTGTGTTTGCAGAAGCTTAGCAAGTGCCAAAACTGAATAGGGTTGTCGTTGAGAGCAGAGACTGGAAGAGGTGTGGATTACCTCCAATTCAGAGAACGAAAGAGAAGGAAGGAATGTCGACTTGGGAGTCAAAGGATCGAACTCCAATGGGCATGGAATGGAATTGGATAAGGAATGCCATATGATGAAAATCATTGAAGGATTGCAGAAAGAAGCCCAGGCTCACTGAGCCGATAGTCAAAATCTCATGAGGGTCAGGGATCGGCAGGGTGAATTCAACCTAAATATGTTGAAGAGTCTGGAAAGAATAGAAAAGAAATTGAAAAAGGAAAGTGACTCAAGCAAGACAGAGAGTTGCAGGACCCCTAAGAGGAAAAGAAGATTGAGGAGTGTCAGCAGACATCATCGTCGCTACCCAAAGCATTCTGGTAAGGAAGCACATAATAGTTCAAGCCCATCTCCTACCAGAAAGCACAGGAGATCTGGGATGGATGAATTGAAAGGGGAAATGAACAAGATAAAGAATCCAACGTTTGATGGAGAACATAAGAAGGAGGAAGATGTAGAAACTTGGTTGCTTAGCATGAGGAAATATTTCCAACTACAGAATTATTTCTCTCATGAAAAAGGAAGAATTGCAATGTATCAACTAAAAGGAAAAGCATCCATGTGGTGGGATCAGCTTGTGCAGGTGCAACACATTAGAGAAAAAGATATCACTTGGAAGGAATTCAAGAGGTATTTCAAGAGGAAATACCTGACTAAAAGATACTATGACAAAAAGATGGAGTTCTTCGAACTCAAGCTAGGCAGCATGACCATTGATGAATACGAATGAAGGTTTTTGGAATTACTAAAGTATGTCCCATTCATCAAAGATGAGGCTGTCAAGATTAAAAGGTATCTGAGTGGACTACCACCTACCATTAGTGACAAGATTCAATATGATGATCCTAAGACTATGGAAGAAACAATAAGAAGGGAGAAATGCTTGTATGAGAAGGAAAGAGAAAAACCTACTTTTCGGAAGTCTTGGGATGATCAGAAGAAGTTCAAGAAAGAGAAAAGGCAAAAGGGAAACAAGCCTCCCTTTTTTTGAAACAGTCCTTAGGGATAACCATCTTTTAGAGAGCCCAGGAAAGTTGAAGTGGGTGGGCAAATTCCAAGACCGCCACCTATGGAATGTTGGGGTTGTAAAGGAAACCATAGGTACAGAGATTTCCCCCACATAAATGGAAAATCAAAAGTTGTCCATAATGTTCAACAAGCTGAAACAGTGGTGGACATGGGCAGTAAAATGCCAAGGATCTATGTAGCCCTGGAAAACAAGCAAGCTAAATTTCAGTCGCACATGATTGAAGTGGAAGGTATGATTAACAACCAACCATTTATTATTTTAATTGATTCAAGGGCTAGCCATAGTTATGTATATCCTAGGGTGCTAGAAATTTTGCATTTATCAAGAAGAAAACATGAAAAGTCTTGGTTAGTGCAGTTGGCTAAAGGAACCAAGAGGAAAGTCACTGAGTTGGTTAAGTCCTGTCCTGTGGACATGAAGGGATTAAGCACAAAGGATGAATTGAATATTCTGCCTTTAGGCTCTTATGACTATTTAATTGGGATGGACTAGTTGGACCAGCACCATGCCCTCCTGGACTGTTGTAACAAGGAATTTACATGCCTAGATAAGGAGGGGAATCGGAAAACCATCCAAGGAATTTCCAAAGCTATGGTTGTTAGAGAAATCTCAGCAATGCAGCTGAAGAAGTGCTACAAAAAAGGTTGTCAATTGGTTGCAGCCCATGTGGAGGAAGCATCCAGGGATGAAGTCTCAAATATTGGAGATCATGCAGTACTAACAGAGTTTGAAGACATATTTCAGGAGGTACCCAGACTACCTCTGAAGAGAGACATCGATTTCTCTATAAATTTGATGCCTGGAGCAGCTCCAGTGTCGAAAGTGCCTTATAGAATGAGTACGCCAGAGCTGAAGGAGTTGCAATTGCAATTTGAAGAGATTCTAAAGAAGGGGTACATTCGCCCAAGAGTGTCACCTTGGGGTGCCCCGGTCCTATTCATGAAGAAAAAGGATGGGACGTTGAGGCTGGGCATTGATTTCAGATAGTTGAACAAAGTAACTGTCAAGAACAAGTATCCTCTGCCGAGGATCGACGATCTTTTCGATCAGTTGAAAGGTGCGAAAATATTTTCGAAGATAGATCTCAGATCAGGATATCACCAAGTAAGAATAAAGGATGAAGACATCAAAAAGACCACCTTTAGAACAAGGTATGGTCATTACAAGTTCACAATAGTATCGTTTGGGTTGTTGAATGCACCTGTTGTTTTTATTTTCTTGATGAATGGTGTATTCAGGAACTATCTAGACAAGTTTGTCATAGTCTCCCTGGATGACATTTTGGTGTATTCCAAGTCAGAAGAAGAGCATGAAAAACACCTGAGAATGGTGTTGCAAGTGTTGAGAGAACACCAGTTGTATTCCAAGTTGAGAAAATGATCATTTTATCAAAGGAAGATCCATTACTTGGGGCACATTATTTCAGAATAAGGGATCATCATGGATCCTGAGAAGGTTGAGGCCATTAGAGAATAGTCAGCACCAAGGATTGTGGTGGAAGTTAGATCCTTTATGGGTCTAGCGGGCTATTACAGAAGGTTTATCGTAGGGTTCTCAAAGATATCTCACCCTATCACTTCCTTGCAAAGGAAGGAGAAAAAGTATCAGTGGACTGAAGAATGCGAGGAAAGTTTCCAGTGATTGAAGCAGTTGTTAACCAGTGCTCCAATCCTAAGGATTGCAAATCCAAATGCAGATTTCATAGTATGCATTGATGCATGCAAAGAATGACTACGAGGGTTCCTCAGTCAGAACGGATTCATAATATGTTATGAGTCTAGGAAATTAAAAGAGCACGAAAATAACTATGCAACCCATGACTTGGAGTCGTCAGCCATAGTTCATTATCTAAGGAAATGGAGGAATTACCTCATGGGAAGTAGATTTTAATTGAGAACAGACCATAACGGTTTGAAATATTTGTTTGATTAGCCAAACTTAAACGCTAGACAAAGCAGGTGGTTGGAATTTATGTGTGAATATGACTTTGATATCAAGCATATCAAAGGGAAGGAAAACAAGGTGGCTGATGCACTTAGCAAAAAGGTGCATGAATTACATGCTACAACCATTAGCATGTACAGGACTGATATTAAGGATAGAATTTTGGAAGATGCAAATGCAGATTTTCAGTACAGAGATCTGGTAGAAAAGATACAACAGAGTGAGAGATCACAAAAAGAGGAAAATTACACCTTGGAAAAAGATGGAATACTTCTCTACAAAAACAAAGTGTATATACCCAATGTCCAAGGTTTGAAACTTGCGATTCTAAGAGAAATGCATAACGTAACTTATGTTGGACACCCTGGATATCAGAAGATTGTGGCAGCAGTCAAAAGCCATTACTTTTGGCCAGGTAGGAAGAGAGATATTGTTGAATGCATCGCCAGATGTATGGACTGCCAAAAAGTTAAAGCTGAGCATAGGCACCCAGCAGGGTTGCTGCAACCTGTACCCATTCCTGAGTGGAAGTGGGAAGTGGGGACAATGGATTTTATTATAGGATTGCCCAGAACAAGCAAGTTGCATGATTTGATCATGGTGGTGGTGGACAAGCTTACAAAAGCTGCCCATTTTATTCCACTGAAAACTACTCACAAGGAAGTAGATGTTTCTGATATTTTCATAAAGGAAGTGGCATGATTGCATGAAATTCCTAAAATGATTGTGTCCGACAGAGACCTGAAATTCACCTTGAATTTCTGGAAAGGATTTTTCAAAGGATTCAGAACGAATCTGAACTTTAGTACAGATTATCATCCTGAGTCTGATGGATAGACAGAGAGGGTGAATAGAGTAATATAAGACATACTAAGAATGTATGTGATGGATAAAACATCAAGATGGGAAGACTACCTACACTTGGTCGAATTCACCTACAACAATGGCTATCATGCATCGTTGAAGATGAGCCCATTTGAAGAACTTTATGGAAGAATGTGCAATACTCCAGTGAGATGGGATAATCCAGCTGATAGAGTAGTAGTTGGGCTAGAATTGCTCAAGGAGATGGAGGACCAAATGATAAAAATTAAGAAGAATTTGAAAGTTGCCCAGGACAGGAGGAAAAGTTATGCTGATAAGAACAGAACCCACAAAGAATTAAAAGTGGGTGATCATGTTTTCCTGAAATTTAAAGCTAACAGGAGTTCCCTGAGGCTAGGAAGTTGTGCCAATTTGGCAGCCAGATTTTGTGGGCCATTTGAAATCCTGGAAAGGATTGGGCCAGTTGCATATATGCTTGCATTACCTGCATCTATGACTATACATAATGCATTTCATGTTTCATTGCTTAAGAAATATATACCAGATGCTAATCATGTTATCGATTGGAATGTGATTCAGGTGGAACAAGAAGGTGTCCTGCAAGTGCATCATGTGCGCATATTGGATAGGAAAAAAAAACAACTCCGAAATCAAGCTATAGGGCTTGTAAAGGTCTAGTGGACCTGGTACGGTCCTGAGGACGCGACATGGGAGCATGAAGATGTTATGAGGGAAGAGTACCCACATCGTTTTGAATATTTTGAAAAGCTTGCAGATGTAGTGTAAAGTTGCACTGAGGACAGTGCAAAAATAAGGGGAGGGGATTGCAATGTCCTCAAGGCCAAGCCCTATTGTAAATATTGCATTATGAATTATAATTATGTTTTATAGGATGGTGATACAAGTTTATATAAGTTGGTGGGCTTATGTGATTATGAGGCCAAAGAGCCTAAGTGTTGAAGGTCAAGAGCCTGATTGTTGTACATGTAATTATGCACAGTATTAATACAAAACATCTCTATGTGTGGACCGACCACGATGAATGAGTGATGGGGGACTAAGCATCCACAAAGCCTAGGTAAGGGATTGGGGGCTGGAAGGTTGGGAAGAGAGGCTAAGTGTTGGCCCTAGGGGCTTAAGTCCTTAGGAATAATATTTTAATATTATTCCAAAAAGCCTTATGAAATGTGATGTTTTATCCTAAGTTCTTTGAAAGGACAAGTGACTTCCAAATGTGAAGGAATGAGCTTCATGGGTGAAAAGTGTCAAGCCAAGTGCATGCAATTAAAACTGCCAAAATGAGCCGTGTTGGGGGTTCCTCCTCCATTCGACCGTTGATTGTCTGAACCCGTGTTGCCTCTACATACCCTCATGCAACTCTAAAACTTGAAAGGCCTGTGTTGATTTATGGAGGAGCCGGTACACCCTCTGTCTGAACTGTTGAGTTTGTGTCTAACGTCTGTCTGGGGTTTTGTTCTCAGATCCCTTGCCTCAACAATTTGAGCCTGTGTGTGTGGAATCTCTGTACACCTTGCACACTCCCGAAACCATAACCATGAGTCTATTCCATAATTACTGAGCCTGGTTGGGTTGAAGTATGTCTCTGTCACCTGTTTGGGAAGCCCATGTATATTTTCTCAGTTGATTGTTGTGGTCGTGCAGTGCTTGACTGTGTGTGGCTTATTGGCCATCATATAAAACACTCTCTCCAGGTGAGAGAGGTGGTTGAGATTGAAGGGATAGGTTGCCTAGCCTGTGAGCAATCTCTTCAGGTGAGAGAGTGTGTGAAGGAAGGAGACAGCTCCTGGAAGGAACCCTGTAGCTGCCATAAAGCTCGGAGATTTCCGGTCCGGTCTGTTGTTGAAGCCCAAGGCAAGGGAGGTTAGCATCTGAAGGACTGTCTAGGTGACAAAGAAGGTCTATACTCCTAGGGTTGGACAGGCATGTGGGGAAGGAGAGCCTGTGGGAAGTGAGAATAAGTGGTTCCTGGGAGAGAATCCTTCCTCTGTGACTGTGTGTCTTCCCGTATTCCTTGCCTAGCCTAGGAATTCCTACCCGGTGGAGCTTAGTCCCAGCTCAGGGGTGACCTACTGTTGAGAGTGATGAGCAACGCGGTCTAAGGCTGGGAGGTTCATGGAAGGTCTACATGCAGTTGGTGGTATGTGACAATTTCAAATATAAGTGCCACTATGTTTTGTAATTATGTAATTTAATAAATTGCATACCTGTGATTCTTTCATTGTTATCACATATTTTGTTGCGCATATGGATTAATGTTATTTCCATTAACTCTGAAATGCTAGAAGTAATTATGTGTTTAACTGTAATTACACGTTTTAAGTTCATTAGAATGCATAATGTCTTACAGAAGTGTTTTCCGCACAGTAGTGTTTGCCCGACTGTGGGGTTGATGGCCGGGGGCATTACCTACAAAGTTCTCCATTTACTTTATTATTTAAATAATCCTCCTTGACTTTGTCACTTCACTTTATTATTAAACTAATCCTCTTTGACTTTGTCACTTCACTTTATTATTCAAATAATCCTCTTTGACTTTGTCACTTCACTTTATTATTTAAATAATCCTCTTTGCAAGCACTTTGACTTCTTTGACCTTTTGGGGCTTCAAGCCAACAAATGAGGGTCATCCAACTTCGTAAGGCCATAACTCTCAAACCGTGAGGAGTTATGTGACGTTCCACATACCACCAGAAATGACATGACATGTACTATCCATCTAGAATAATAGTACCTACAAATATATCAAAACTCATAACATTATACATCAAAAAAACTTCAGTCCATTACCCAAACCTTTGTGCTACCGGAATTCACTACCATAATTTCTTCAAAGGTTAACATCAATGACAACCAACCCAATTAATCAACAAAACTCATTGTTTTTTCACATTTAGAGAGTCTAAAAAGAACTTAAAGGCAAATCCATGGATGACTTTTCGTAAGTTTAGTCTCCCAATCCCGAAAAAAGTGTAAAACAATACAGGGGATAACTCTTTTAATCATGCTTGATTAGAGTGTTCATTATTCGTAATTGGTCTGACGAGGCCGAAACAGAGATAAAATACCACTCGAAAGATTCCCTTTCAAAAATTTTAATGAGTGTGAAAGGAAGCAAGATCACTCGACAATCTTTTCATGTTTAGGGAGTTGAAAAAGAGCTTAAAGGAGACTCCAAAGAGTTTATTATTCATATAGCTTTCGTGAGCCCAAAAAATAGATAAAAATATACTCGGTAACATGTTTGCATGTTTTAATGAGCACGAGAAAGAAAAAATTCTAAGCTCATTCCCAGAAAGAGTTACTACGTCACGATGGGGACGACCCTCGAATGAGGATCACTCCTAGTAGTGTGTCTCTCCATAGGTGGTTTGCCTCTAGCTTGCATGATAGAAGTTAGCGGTTTTTCTCCATCATGATGTCTAGAGGCTGGAGACCTTCTCCCCAAGCATTGTTTCCTCCAACGACTCTTCTTATTTTCTAGTTTGGGCATCTGGTTACTAATGGGAACATTTTCATGAGATAGAGGAAAAGAAGGTTCAAGCATGTGATCTAGAATGAGACTTGATTTTAATGTAGGGGGGTCTATTTCATTTTTTAACAAGCTCAACAGAGATAATGAACTATGCTTGCTAGAGTCTCTTTCATTTTTTAGCGAGCTTGGCACAGGAAAACAACTATCCTCGACGAGACCAGGTACTCCCAAAGGTTCATATAATTCTAAGGATTGTCGCACCTTAGTCGAAATCATATTTAATGTGGTAACCCTTGGGGTGGTGAGAGAGGGAAAGCAAATAACTATTATGGGCATGGAATCCTTAAGAATACCTACTCCTTCTCTTAGAAAAGGGAGATTATTCGTTTTAGTATTGTGGTGATCTCGAGTTGTATACTCAAGTTGGTGAACAGTGATAATTTTTCCTTGATGGGGAAATCGTAAGTTGTGAAACACCAAATATGATATGACAGTCATCGCATAAAACCAACTATGACCAAGTAGCAAGTTGTAATCCAGGCGCACGTCGATCACTTCAATTTTGACCAAAATGGTTGGAAACCACAGCCATCAAATGCTTTCAAGGTTAAAGGAGACGGGGTAAGTTCAGTAAAACCAAGGGATTTGCAACAAGTAAAATACATGACATAGGTGGAGGCTCCCTCATCCAAAATAGTGTGATGGATATTCTTTCCACCACCCAAAATTTGAATTTGGAAGGCTTGGTGGTGTGAGAGTCTCTCTTGGAGAAAGTCCAAATTAAAGGTAATTATATTTGAATTGAAAGGGGTCTGATTACATAGAGGAGTGTCAAAATTAGTTTCTTGAGTCATGACATTAATCATCTTAAACATGCACACCTCAGAGGTGATTTTGGAAGCATCCCCGTGGTGGGAATGAGTTGTGTTTCCCCCTTACCGAGGGGCAGGGTTTTGTGCAACCAAATATTGTTGTTGAACTAGTTGGGAGATATCCTTCAAATATTTAGCTACAACCTCACAATGAGGGAAGTATTTCATGTAGTGGTCTTTCTCACAAATAATAAAAGGATATTTAGGCTTCCTTATAGATTGAGTATCAACAGACTTAGGATTATCCTGCATGTTAGAAGGTTTCTTGGATTTTCCCTTTTTTTTTTGCTTACCTCCTGGTTGCTGAGATGAAGTGGATTGGACCACATTCACCTCAGAGGTTTGAACAAGAGTGGAAGTAGTTGTGGTGTTTTGAATGGAACTAGGTTCCAGAGAAGGTTTTGCAGGATCATTTGACGAATGAGGAGCATTAGGGACCAGATCGTAAAGTGTGCCAGACTGAGAGTAAACCAAGTCCAAATACTATGCACAGCTAATAGCTTTCTTCTCGATAACTACATTTCCCATAGAAACATCATGGGTGATGGGAGGCAAGAGAAAATTTGTTAACCAATTCGTGAGGAGTTGGTCTGGAATGGGATCCTTAATCAACCATCTTCGCCGCCTCCACTCATGAATATGATCAGATATGTGGGTGGAAGAGGATTGTCGAAGTGAGGTCAAAATCTCTATATCAGTCTCATACTGTATAGGCAATTGAAAATGCATCAAGAAATTCATGGTAAGATGGTTAAAGTTGACAAAGGAGTTACGTGACAGTTCAATGTACCATTTGGTTGTTGCACCTATAAGTGTTCTATGAAAAAGTACAAGACAAATGGAATCGTCCATCAAAGAGTTGGAAGAACACCATAAATGAAAATTCATAACATAATTCTTAGGATATTCCCCTAGTTTTCCATCAAATTTCGGTATTTCGGATGGTAATTTGGCAGGGATGGAAGGCCAAAATGGGGCATGAAAGATGGGATCATTGGTTAAACAGGACAAATATGGAAGCTCTAATGTAGCCAAGAATGGTAGTTGTGGGTTAGGTTGTTGATATTGGTGATAACCATATTGAGTGGGAACACCAGTAGGACCATATCCAAGTTGTGGCGAGGTGACAAAACTATATGGTCCTCCCATAAACGGTGGTTTTCCTGGTTGTCCACCCATGTGAGGTGGTTTTCCTATTTTTCCACCCATATATTGTGATGGACTGGAAGGACCTCCTGCGTACTGAAATAGACTTGATGGCCCTCTGATGTACTGAGGTGGAAGGGACTATTACATCGGAATCGTGGGGTTGACAAATCTATAGAGCATAGTTCCTTGCGGAGGAATGCCCGCTGGATTGGGTTGAGCCCATAAAGGATTCACAACCCCTAGATATGGATGTATAGGGTATAGGACAATGGTAGTAGGGACAAAAGGGCTTGTAGGAGGGGCTTTACCCTAGGCTTGTTGATTTTGCATCCATGTAGGTTTCCCTCCAATAAAAATTTGTCCTACAACTGAATTTTTCCCCCCAATTGAAGGTTAGCCTCCCATTGAAGATTGACCTCCAATGTAGGGTGTATTAATATGAAATGTATGAGATGGAGGCTGAGTAGATTATGTAATCATGGTTGTGTGAGTGTCTTGGCTTCTATCCATTTGACCGATGGAATGACCAAGTAAGGCACTTGGTGTGTGCATGTGTAGAAATAATGTAGCAAGGATATGACCTGACTCATGTGTGAAGGGAGATGAATGCGCAAGTGGTTGAATCAGGGTTACCTAGGTCACCAATGTTTCTAGTAAAGAATAATCACGAGTAGTATCAACTACGGGATTTTTTTAAAATGATGAATTCCCAAGTCCTTTAGAAAAAACAAAAATCGGTGGGTTCATGCCAAACTATGGTGTAGTGGTTGAACCAGGCGGTAAATAGTAAGAGGAAACAACATTAGAATATCTCGTAGATGGTGGATCAGTGAGTGGTAGGCTAAGTGGATCATTAAGAAGAGTATTTTTATAAGATGCAAGGCTTTCTATGAAGGTTGTAACTATTTCTTCAACGTGTTGGCTACTTCTAGGAGCAATGCTCCTGATTTCAAAAGTCGTGATCTGTGATCACTGCTTCGTAAGAAATATTGTGTTGAGGTTCCTAAGTGTCAGGTTCCATACCTTGTATACTATGAAATATCTGATCCTAAAGTCAACTATGAAAGAAAATGAAACAAACTCCTATGAAAAATAAAAGAAATCAACCAGGATACAACATATATAAGGATCTTCCGAAGAGGTGATATCAATTTGCTAGCGAAGAAGAGAAAAGCAGTTACCCTGACCTCCATGTAACATCCCTTCTCGGTGCAATAAACCCTCGCTTTCATGGGATAACCCTCTAAGGGTACTGAGAGTGTGACATGATGTCTGTCCCAAGTACCGTGGGAATCCCCCCATAGTCACCTCTGTTGGTACCTAGGAAAGGCCACTAAGGTTACCAACTCATAGTCAACCTTTGGGCAGGTAAAGTTGATAGTCAAGACTGAATGTATGGGAAAGATATCAAAGTCTGAATCTCTTCAAGAGAACTGAAGACAAGTGTACTGGTAGGACTCCAAAGGACCCTGAATGGATTCAGAGTTCATGAAGCACCAATACCAAATGAAACCAGTGGTTTCTCAAGAAAAACCCCAATATACGATTGTCCACTATGACTGGTTAAGATTTGGAGGGGTAATATCCATTGCTCTCCCACACACGACCTCGTGTTTAGCCCTTGTGTGGGAGGGGGTTCCCAGATATGGTTATATGAAGGTTGGATTTATACGCTCTTTGGTGATCTATAGTCTATTTAGTAGTCTTGGACAATTTACTCACTTCACCTAGTCCAAATACCCTAATCCTAAGATATTGTTGGTGTGCTCAAACAAAAAAATGTTCTAGTTGATTTTATTAGTGGGTGGTTGATTTTAATGGATTTTAAATCAAAGGGTTTTACGAAGATGAAAATGATGATGTGTAAGAGAATTGACTCCAATTCATCCAGATTTTATGAGCAGAATGAAATGAATACAGATTATTAATAGGTGCTTAACACAAAATAACAGAGATATAGTAAAACTGGTTTTCTATTCAATAACGAAATAAGATGAAACTATAAAATGCACCGGAAACAAGCTTGCTAGAATGGTGGCGGCTTATCTCTGAGAAGAGATGTGACGGCAGAGGACATTCGCAAGAAGCAGGTTACGATGAGGCTCTGAAGGAATTTTTACAATAAGTAAGAATGCCAAAAACCCTAGACATCCAAAAACCTAAACCTAGGAGATGAAACGCCAAAAGTCATGTGGACCCCGTTTGGGTAAGCTAGTACATCAACTTCCCGGGGTCATAACTTTTTCATATGATCTTCGTTTTAGGCGTGTGATAGCCCGTTGGAAAAGGTATTGTTGAGGAGATTCATTTTGAGGGCTCAATCATGCCTTCATATATAATTGAGGAGCTTGATACCAAAAAAACCTTCATTTAGGCCCTCAAAATGGCCCCGAAAGTAAAAACTACTAAAAATAGTAAATTTCCAAAAATGTCAGAAAACTGTTTTGAGCCAGTTGGAAAAGGTGGGTGGCCACTGATACCCATATAGATCAATCCTCCCTCCTTAGGAAGCAATGGTCTCCATTGCATTGAGGTCCCCCATTAGATGAGGAAATTTCTGCTGAATTTGGCTTCGAGTAAGCCACTTGCCTTGGTGCAGGAGCTGCCCTGCTTTGAAGACTCAATAAAGCTGGATCCTTTGTTGTTGAGTGCCCTTGATCTATCTGTCCACAATATGATCATTAGATTCCTATTGTATGCAGTCGGGGTTGAGCTCTGTTGGTGTCAGCTATTCTTCTACTTCTGAGGTGTCCAATAATGGTGGGAAATAAGGGCGAAGGAGATCCATGTTGAACACTGGGTGTAGGCCAAGGAAAGGAGGAATGTTGAGCTCAAAAGAATTATCCCCCACATCCTTGGTGATAGTGTATGGTCCATAGCGGAGTGGGTGAAGCTTCCGATGGGGTCCTGTAAGGCATTCTTTCTGCAAGTGCAACCAAAATTTGTCGCCCACCTGAAACTTATGCGGCACTCGATGTTGATCATGGCGTTGTTTGTACTTGTCATTGGACTTATATAGGATATCCTGAACCTGTTGGAAGATGTGCTAGATCTGCTCAATGAACTGGGTGGCTTTGTCATCTTCAGTTGGAGCAGGAGATGAGTTAGTCGAGGTGACCGTAAGGGGAAGTGCAACATCTATGGGACCGAATGGTTGGAATCCCAACCCCACTTGAAAGGAGTTGTGGTCAGTTGAGCTATGCAAGGCTCGGTTGTATCTATGTTGGACATAACGAAGGCTCTCATCCCATGTGCGATGGTTCTTTGAATTATACACGCGAAGGATATGCACAATCATTCGATTTACAACCTTGGTTTGGCCATCTATCTGGGGGTGGAAGGCTATGGATTTGGTGATCCTGGTGTCCAGCAGTGACCAGAGGCTCGACTAGAATGTGCTGAGAAATCGACTATCCCGATCTGAGACAATGGTTTGTGGGATTCCAAAATGTACCCAGACTCGTTCAAAGAAGAGCTTGGCAGTGGCCTCTGCTATGATGCTCTTCTTGCAGGCAACCAGAATCGCCATCTTAGAAAAGCGATCAACAACCACAAAAACATAGTCATTTCCCCGCTTGGTGGATGGGAGGCCCGACGTGTAGTCCATTGTGAGATGGATTCTCATGGCTTGTCAGAAGTAGGAAGAGGGGTGTAGAAGCCTTGTTTCTTAGTGGTCTATTTGGCAATAGTGCAGGCAGTACAGGACCTGATATACTTGTCGACCTCCTATCAAAGTTTTTGCCAGTAGAAATGTTTCTATAGCATCGCCACTATCTTTTTGATGCCGAAGTGTCCTGCCACCCGACAGTAGTGTGCTTCCCAAATCATCTTCGCTCGCTCACTTGATGGAACACATATATGGCCCAGACGACACAACAACCTATCCTGAAGATGGAAATTATCAACAACTGCATTTGTACCCAACATTTGGTAGGTGGTGGTGAAGTCAGCGTCTATCTCATAGAGTTGGGGCCATCTAGATGTCTCATGGTCGCAAGAGTCTAGCACCGTGGTGAGTGTTGCGACGGGCGGTCTGCTGAGGCAATCAGCAACACGATTGGTGCTTCTTGTTTTATACTTGATGTTGAGGTGGAATTGCTGCAAGTATGTGGACCACTTTTGATGGCGGTCATTTTGTAGTTTTCCCTATGTCTGCATGAACTGCAGTGGCTTATGATCAGTGTGGATGAATGTATCCTTCCCAAGAATGTAATGTCTCCACTGGCGGCATGCTTGCACAATGGAGTACATTTCTTTGTCGTAAGTAGGGTACTTGTGGATAGTATCTGACAGTGTCTCACTATGATAGGCCACGAGGTGGTCGTGCTGAGCGAGAATGGTGCCCACAGCATAGTCTGAAGCATCTATCTCGATCTCAAAGGCATGTTGCATCTCTGGTAGTGAAAGTATTGGGGCTGAGCACAAGCGCTGCTTCAAATCATCGAACGCTTGTTGTTGGGACTGGCCCCACTCAAATTTCTCCTTACCACCACCCCTGTTTATTTGGCTGAGGGCCCATGCAATATGGGAGAAACCCAACATGAACCTGTGGTAGAAATTAGCAAGTCCCAAGAAGCTCCGAAGCTCAGTGAGTGTTGTTGGGGCTGGCCAGTCACGGATGAC
>ML788434.1:339356-354933 GCA_009831015.1 Picea engelmannii
CAACCACCCTGAAATATAAATCTTTTCTTCTGAAACTTATTACAGTGATATAATGTTCAACAATTACTTACCCGACTTATCACTGTTCTGCTGCATTTCGTTTCTCTGTCTCCCTCATTGCCTTTCTTCTCACCACACTTGCGCTATCTGGTCTTCTTCTCTTTATGCTCTGTGAGCTATCTCCATTCTCTACACAGTTCCTCTTCTGTGCTATTCAGCTGCTGCACTCTCCTCCTTCTTCACACTTGAATCACCTCTACCAACAACTCTCACAGCAACCTCCAATAGCAACAACAACCTCATCTCTTCTCTGTACCATGTATTTATAGCTTCTGTGCATCTTGTGCATGTAGTGTTCACAATGCCTCTGCATGCTGACTCTGCACCATTATCCTCCACCTATCGAGTGCTCTGTCTGATTATCATCGTGACTCTTCAACTTCTCTGGTGGTTCGCCCTCGCGTGTCCAGCATCACTGCATGTTATACTGAGATTCCTCAGTCTCTCTGGCAGTTTAGGACTCTTCTTCTTCTCTAAGACAGTCAAACTCTTGGTCTTCATTGACCCTGATCGACGGTTCATGATCTTGGTGAATCAACGGTCCTGATTTCTTCGTGATCTCGCATCTCGTTGTTCCTTCGTCGGAAATTTTCGTTACTTCAAGTCACGATAGGCGAGACTCCGAGATGGAGTTCAGATCAATGGTCCACATCCTTTGATGTATTGACAATCAGGATTATTTCGTGATCTCGCATCTCGCTGATCCTAAGATGGAGATTTTCGTCACCCCAAGTCGCGATAGGCGAGACTCCGAGATGGAGCTTTATGGTGCTCTGATATTTTTCCACGCGTACTCTTGATCCAACGGTCCTTGATTAACTCGCGAGCTCACATCTTGTGAATCCTTTGACTTTCCAATCAGCGACATGACGATCTTTCACCACGTGTCCTCTTGATCCAACGGTCCATGATTAACTCGCTATCTCGCATCTCATGAATTTGGAGATGTATCATCTCGACTCTCCAAGTCGTGATCCACGAAACTCTGAGATGGAGCTGAGATCAAAGGTCCACGATCTCGATGATTCTACGGTCTAGATCTCATTGTGAACTCGCATATCGCGATTCCTTCGATAGAGGTTCTTGCCTCTCCATGTCACGAGTCACGAAACTCTGAGATGAAGCTGGATCAATGGTCCAGAACAAAACTTTGATTTGATGGCTGCGATTAAATCGTGATATCGCATATTGCGAAATCGACATTCCTGATGTCAAGTGACTTTGTCATTTCAAAGTCCCGATCCTCGATACTCTGTTGATGTCACACTTGGTTTGACACGTATTAAATACTGCCACGTGTCACTCTGATTCATGACTTACATGTTCCCGAAGTGTTGAATCTACCTGACACCTGTCATTACCTGGTTATGCCACGTGTGATCCCCCGCGTAGATCCGATGGTCCTCCTGTGATCCAGATCCGACGGTTGTCCTTCTCTCGCTACCTCGCGACCTCGCATCTTGGAGTACCCAATGTTTGCACTCTCAACCAGTGAACTCCCGAGTTCGCGAGATCTCTCGATCTCTCGCCACCTGTCCCCCTAGATGGACGGCTATAAATCTCTCACCACTTCGCCACCTCGCGTCCTCGCGCCTCATGACATTGAACACCCAATACTTGGGCCTTTATCCTGTGAACCCCCGAGTTCGCGAGATCTCTCCGATATCTGCCACGCATCCTTCCCAGATGGATGGTCCTGATCTTCTCTTCAGCGCACGCTCTTCTTGTTTTTATTCAGATATGACGGCCCTCATGCTGTCGGGAATTTTGGATGGGATCCAACAATCAACGATGCTTCTCCTCCAAGTTTTGCACATCCTTCTTACTTGGAAGAATTTTGACTCTACACTAATTCCTCCTGAGCCTACATTGTTCCTGTTTGTCCATCGATGCATATTCTGATCCTGCCATATTCACTGTTGTACTTTCCATCAATGACAAGCATACGCTATCTGTTAAACATTTTCCAACACTTCCTTGTTGCAAACTCACAGTTCCAACTCAGAATTAATCCTGCCATTAATGTGTGCCTTATTCAACGAGAACAATGTCAATTAATTGTATCTTTCACTGCCACAATAACCAACCAATAGTTATTAACTGTAACAACTCGCTTCAATCTTTAAACCAAAGTATCCATGCTACTCCATTCACTTGTAGGATTGTCATCTTGAATAACATACCAACTGGGAACCAACTGTACATTTAAGTCAAACAATGGTACCACACAGATTGACTAGGAACCTGTTGTCCTCCAGGGTCTAACATCAACAACATAGTTACCAACTTAATGAGAACTCTTCAGAGTTCTTGTTTTTTTTGGGGGGGGGGGGATTTTTTACCTTGATTTTAAAAATGGTGCTACCTGTAGCACCCTCCCCACCATTTTTAGGTGGTTTTTCGATATTTTAAATTTTTTGATCCACGATGTTTCCACATTATTTTTTTAAATGCTTATTTTTCATCTATTTTCAATTTTTTCTAATTTTTTTATTCAACGGTGGTTTTAGTCATTTTTTCATGTTTGTTTCAATCTTAAAAATAGTTATTACCATTTACTTTTTTGAAGTTACGTTTTTTCATAGAATTTTGTCTCCTTAATTAATTTATTATTCCATACTTTTTAAATATAGTGAAAAACATCATTTTTAACACATTGTTTACCTTTACTTCAATACATCGAAAACAATTGTAGTTAAATAACACTATTTTTGAATATTTAGCAAAAAAATACACATTTTATAGCCATATATAATAAAAAAAACCTTATACATTATGGTACATATTCCTTAAAATAACATGTCAAATAAAGCATTTTTGTGGACATAATTGAACAAAAAAAGTCAAAATTTTATAAAAACTTATCATTTTCTTTCATATTTTTATACATTTGAAGGAAAAAATGACAACATTTAATAAAATTTTCTAATATATAGTGATTCAAGTACAAAAATAAAAATAAAAAGATGCATCACAAAACAACAATAGATACATCTTTATTCTTATTTTAAAATCTGAAAGTCAAAACATTACAGTTATAGATCATCAAAAAATTGGAAAATTGAGTATTGTCTTCAAAGACATCTTAAAAATAATCAACAATATCATATATCCCAAATTCATCATTCTCAACAGACACATTATCATCTTCTTCGACGTCATTTTGTGCTTCCATTGTGTCATTTTGTTCTTCCATTGGCTCTTTGATATCCGCAAGTTCTCAAAAGTGATCATTTTCAATCATTCCTCCTAATGGTACTTGAGGTTCCTTTGACAATAATTCCACCTTTCATTCACTAAAATCTCCTTTCCTCAAGCCAAATTCTTGTATTTCATCTGGAAGAGATGGAATAACATTAATTCTTTGTTGAATAAAACTGCACCGCACTGGGTCACTTTCAATGCCTATGTAATTCCTTCCTTTCTGTAGGAAACACATTAGTGTTGTACCTAATCACCAAATACAAAATAAATAATGAAGTTAAATACTATAAAATGACATAAATTAAAAATAATATAAGATTGAAGTATGATTTCATAAATATTAGATCATAATTCTTACGTGAACTTGAGAACAAATCCAAAACCTAATCTCCTTCTTTTGAAAATGTATCTATAAGATAATTAATTAATGTTTGTGGTTTTTTATAAATGTTAACCATCTCTCCTTTCAAATATTTTTCCTCATATGTTAGCTTTCTAACCATGACATTGTATACCAATATACTACTAGGAGTCTCTCCATCCTTTGCATTGACAAGAATAGAATTATAAGAATCATCTTTTGTCTAGGTTGCAAGATGTATACTCTAAAAATCACATTTAAATGATTCTCTATCGGAGCTCTGAATATTAGGCTTGTTCTTGTAACATAAATAAGTGAAAATTCAATTAACTTGTGAATTAATAAAATTGTTTTCTAATTTTAATTACTAAACATAAACTTTCAATATCTTACCAAATAAACTGCATCCTTGTCTTTTCTTTCCCCTTGAAGCTTGATTGTACTAATCCTTGTTGTGTGTCTGAATGAAATACTATAAATCTCCAAAATGGTGTTGTTGTAACTTTCGTAAATCCCATAACCACTTTATTGAAAGCTTGGTAAGTATAAGGCTCAATATCATATCCATTTTTTTGGATATTATAACCATGAGGGATATCCGCAATAACTAGGGAGTATTCTTTTTTAGGAACAATATTTGAAAGTTTTTCACAATCACTTAATATCATTGTATATTGAATAGTGTCGAGCCCATTTGAAATGCAGTGATCAAGGGTGTCATCAAGTTGAACATTTTGAACATGTCTCCTTCTTTCTCTTTCAAACTTGGCTTTTTGAATAAAACTTTTGAAAGTTTCAGGTACTCCATTTGCATTATTCTTTTGCATCTTTAATGAAACAAACAAATAGATAGTTATATATCTATAACTATTAAAATAGAAATAAATTAACTTACAAACGAATAATATGAACGTAATAAATCAACCTACCTTTTTGAATGCAACAACAAATTGTTTCAATATTGTTGAAGAGCTTGAATCTGGATAGTTGAGATTAACATCATCCCAACTTTCTTTGTTAAACATCTTGACCATTTCCTATTGTATTCTCATATACACCTTGTGACTAAATAAAATAAAATAAATGTTAAACTGAATTTTTTTTTTTTTCTTGTCCTAACATAAATAAAAATAACTCAACAAACTTACTTTTTAAATTCATCACACATTTCTTCCATTGACAATTCTCCCGATCTAACACGTGATAATATAGTTGTGATAAGTTTATCATCCTTCACTCCGCGTATTGATCTCCAAGGTGTTATAGCCATATCATCTAGAAGATTTTTTTATGTCAGGACCTGTCTTACTTGTGCCACATATCAATGGTTTAGCCTTCTTAACTCTCTGAATTTTTATACTAATATTTTCCCATAAGGTGAAGATTTCATCTATCAAATCTCATACATGTCCAGTTCTAAATCCCAATTGAAAATAGCTATCCACGGCTCTAAATATATCACTTCCTTTGCGATTTTTTTCTTTTGTATTTTCATCATCAAGTGAGAATCCTATTTCCATACAAGATTGCTTCCAAAACTTGACATCAACATTTGATCTCTCCCCACGACATATTTCAGAAAATTAATTATGGATAAATCACACCCTTTCAATGAAAGTCATAGACATTATGTACTCATTGTCTGTGTTATGATCCCATGCCAGTAACTTTACTTCTAAATCTGTTAAAACAACATAAATTTTGCATTTGACTATCTCAAAAAGAGGATTGTTAGGATATTCTTGCATCAATTCTCTTCTAGCCTCTGCAGAATGATTTCCTCCAACCACATAATATTTGTAGTCAAAACATTTTGATCTCTCAAATTCTTCCCTCATAGGAACTTCGATTGGGTCAACAAGAACTAGGTAGTCAACCACATGTGCATATGGATTGTACCTAATCAATGATTTCAAATTGTGAATATGCAAGTGATGCAGTTTTCTAATTTGATATTTTTCTTGTGCTTCTGTGGGTTTATAAAGTTGTTTCACATTCAACTGAAAGGTGTGGCCATCATCAACTAAGTTCGTCGTCCTCATTCTAATTCGAATGGAATTTTGTGTTGTTTTCATAATACTATTCTCTAGATCAACACTTAGTGTTATTATTTCTCTGCTACCTTTAGTACTTTCACTATAATACTCTGAGCTAACGATGGCTTCTTGAACATTATCAACTTTTTTTTCTTCCCCGTATGATTTAAATGTGTATCATCTAAATCAATGATTTATTCATAATCAATAAGAATAGACTCATCATTAGCCATCACTCTTTTGCATTTATCTTGTTTATTTGTTTTGCAAGAAGGAGTGATAACCTCCTTCGGACCAATCTCAACAAAATTTCCATTTGGAGTTTCCTCATTTTCAAATGTAAGCCTTTTAGGATTTCTAGAATGAGGATTTTTCTTTCTTCTTTCATGTTCTTCTCTGTCTACTCATGCAGGTTCAACCTCCATTACTTTTTGTTTATTTTTCCTTCCTTCTTGTGTCTTTTCAATATGAAAATCATTGATGACATCCATGATAATATTGTCTGTAGAGTAAATCCCCACTAACATATTTGAAAGTCATTTAGAAAAATCCTGTAAAAATAAAATATAACATTTTCATGTTAAATAAAATTAAAACATTACCATGATACTAATAATAATAAACAACACAAAAATGAAAATAAAAAAATTACATTGCTTTTCTCAATGTCATCGACAATCGATGCACATAATTTTGAAAAAAAAGCATTCTTGTTATAATTGTTCAATTTGAAATAATATCTAAACTTAATATAAGTTCTTCCTTGTTTGACAAGTGCATAAAAAATATTTGTGGCTAGCACCAAACATATATCTCGTGTCAAGCCAAATGCCTGATAATTTCCTTGCACATGTTCTAATTCGACACAATACAAATATATATGATTTCCGTTGTTGCCTTGCTTGTCTTTAACAAACCAAGAATATTCCAGTTTGTTTTCACCTTCCACAAATTTCCTCTCTCTAACATTCTGCATTACCCTTGATAGCTCAGGTGTTATGCTATCATTTTATTGCCTAACATTCATGGAGGTTCCAGTTGGAATTTTGGATGCCATTATTGCAGGTCATGATCCAGATATATTCATAGATAATATCTTTCCTGTCATTTTCCTATAAGATAAAAAAAAAAAAAAATTAGGCCTTTTACATTATAATGAGCTAAAAAAAAACATTGAATATAAGAACTAATTTAAAAAAAAAATTAAAAATTTTGACCCATATTTAAAAAGTTTTGACCCGTGGAGTTATTAGGCTTATGTAGGGACCATGCCTTGGCCATGGGGGGCTGGGGCGATGCCCGACATCGCCCTAGCCTGGCCAACCCCGTGTGCCCACGGCTTAGCCACGAGGCTAGCAGAGCTAAGGCGATGTCAGGCATCGCTCCAGCCCCCAGAACCAAGCCCCAGACATTGCCCAGTAACAACCATGGGCCAAAACTAAAAAACTTTAAGTAAAAAACAATAAAAAAGCTAAAGTTTTTAATAAAACTATACCTAAATTTGACTTTTTTTCTCTTTTTTTTCAAAAAATCTAAAGGATTGTGTTGATTGTTTTTGAAAAAACTCTCAATTTTTTAAAAAGGTTGGGACTTTTTTAGAAAAAATTAGAAAACATCTAAAAAAATTTTTAAGGTTTATTAATTTTCACATGAAAAAATAATATGTGATTCAAAGATGATCTTATAATTGTTGTTTTGGTAAATGGTAAGAATTTAAAAAATAACTAACCTATGAAATGTTAGATTCTCCTCGGATGTATTCTCGATGTTTCTCCCTTGTAGCTTGCTCCAAATCCTTTAACACATACTGCCCAAGATATCACACAATGTAAAAAGATAAAACAAGATTGTGTATATATAACAAAGATGATATAACTTATTATTAGTATTGTTAGCACTCAAAAGCCCACCATCAAAATTTTCAAATTTTGTCCAGATCTTTGGTTATTGTGTTGTTTCTAATCAAAATTTCATATGTCAAACTTTCATCTGCTAACCTTTTACCTTGTTGTTGCTGACAAGTCTCCTAAGGTTTCGAATACTTCTTGAGTTGATTTGAAATACATCTAGGAGGATAATTTAGTTCTTATCGTTACATTCTTATCATAAGTCTAGGTTCAACTTTGAGCCCTTTTACTTTCATTTGAAATATCAAAATTGGTCTTGCTTTAACCTCTTGAGTCTAGGATTTTATTACTATCTTGAAAAAAAAAAGTGGTTATGACCTAGATTCAAAAGAAAAGATTTGAGCAGCATTGTTACATGAAGAAGCAAAAGGCTCTTTTTAGCTTTTTAGCTAATTTGGTTTCTTGGGATTTCTATTTTGGCCAAAAAATATTGGGCCCATAGGCCCAATCTCCAATTATCCGAGCCACAACTATCGATCCAAGCACCTAAACCAACACATAACACAAAGCCCAATGCCAAACTCCAAGCCCTCAGGGAAGAGGAGCCTACAAGGATTCCTTTGTGCACAACACATCGAAATACTTTGGGACTGTTGACATTCATAAAAGCAAACTTTTTCTTTTTTCCGAGCAATGTGGGATATCCTTCCTGCATATAAATAAAAACACAGAGCATAACAACCAGTTGGCAATTGGAGAGGTCCATGCCTGATGGCCTGTTCGACAACATTTTCACCAAGTGTCATGGGAAGATCCCATGAGGGATTTGCACAATGCATTGACACACCAAGTGTTAATATTTAAATGTTAGCAACCCTGTGCATCGTGGAGTTTTTTTTCTTGAGATAGACAATATACAGGAGCGCCAAGCTAAGGAGAAATAATAGTTTTTAGAGACAAGAACCCAGTTGTCAGAGACAAGCACCCAGGTGTCAAGACGGTTGTTGAGTGTCAAAGAGGATGCCGAATTGGTATCAAAATCTAGAGTGGAATCGCCAAATTTCGAGCATATTTCGCCAAGTGATTAATTTTGTCTTGGTACACCAGTGCTTGCTTATCGGTGCATGGTGAGTAAATATGATAGAGATGCCCTGAGTTTCTTGTTTGAAGCTACGGAGCAAGCCTAGAATGGCACCAATGTTGTCCTTTTAGTATTGTTGGAACACAACTTGCAATGTAAATTATTGCTAAGGAAATTTCAATTACAATAATTGACCATGAGTGAGGAACTAGGGAGGACTACTTCACCAAGAATCCAAGGACTGTGCCTCCACGCATAAAGTCAACCTGGAAACTAATGTTGATTGAATAGTTTCCCATTTTTTTTTTTGGTGGATGGATTGGATATTTTTCATATGATACTGTGAGGGTATTAAACAAAAGTCTGATGAAATACCAAAGGACACAATTAGAAACCAAGAGAAGCTTACCAGTGGACAGTTGCAAAGCTACACATTCAATGCATATGATATAAATCAGATTATTATGAACCTTAAGTCATCTTATCTTGTAACTACATATGTTTGGGAAGATATGGACATTCAATAAGGATGCAAAAGTGACTGTTAACGCTTTGTAAATTCCCAAAGGTTTTCAGAGTAGAAGAAATTTACAAGAGGTAACTTTATCCAACCACTTCGAAACTCGAATCTAGCCCTACCAGCTTCAGAGAGGGATCTCACTATATAATTTAGATATGTTTTAACTTTGAGATATTAGGCTAGTTAAATAAAATAATATTGAAAGGTTTGTTGTTGTTTTTGTTAAGTTGGATGAAAAGGGATTTACGCCTCCATTGGGCTATGGGGTCTGTATTATAAAGATAGAGATCCAAACATAAACTAAAAGATTATTTTCACAGGGCAAGATAATGCATTCATTGGATTCTTTAGCAGTAAAGTGATGAATAGCAGAAAATATGAGAATATCAATTAAAGTAAAGAAGCATTTAAGAATCTATTCACTATAATATCAAAAAGATAAACATAAAGATCTTTCAAAGCCGGAAACAAGGTATACAAAGATAAATCCTGCAACATGCATTACTTTTAAAATATTAGATTAGAAAACAATATGACAACTAAGAAAGAAGAACATTTAACATAGAAAAGAAAACATCAGCAATGAATAACACATGAGAATCCTGTGAAACGTCCCTTTGTATTACTGGAATATCTCTTGATAAAAATTACAGTCTTTCTGGCTTACAAGGCATAAAGATCAACCCTCGGTACTTCAAAGTTTGAAGTATATATAATCAAAAATTACATACGATCTCGTCATTAAATATCAAGACGTGGAAAATTCTAAATTTAGCTAACTAACTCAACAAGATACAAAAATTTAGGAACTGTTTGATGATGTGTTGAAACTTCATGCTGATTTCTAGGGTAAACCGTTGGTGAGGCCTTTGCACGACCTCATCTGACTGGATAACTGACTAGGCTTGGACACCTCATCTCCTACTCGATCAGATTGCAAAGCTCTTCCCATCGAAGGTGACTGGGAACGACGACTTTGAGTAGTCTTCGGTATACTTCATCCATCTCTGTATACTTGGCAAAAGTTGGCTTGACGATGAAGATGTACCGGATCTCATGATGTATGTTGATGTCTAACTGTAAATCTTCTAAGAAGGCCTTGCCTGTGATACTTCTCTGTATTCCCAAGAATTTTGAGCCATCTTTAGCCACAGTGGCTAGTTTCTTTTTATAATCAGAAAGAGTCATTAACTTGTCATTTATAACTCTTAAACCAGGAAGGCCTTTCTTCTGCAGAGATTCAATTTTGCTAAAAAAATCTTTGCACTCCTATGTCCATGGTCTGGACCTTTTCCTCCAGTTGTAGCATCAATCCTATTTTGGTCAGGACCCTCTTGACCTCAAGGATGGTCTTTATCCTATCTTCAATTTTCAAATCCTCTAACTCTTCTCCGGTTTTTGAATTCAGAAATTTAATGATCTCAGTGGCTTATGTGGGCATCTCTCCCAGTTCTCCTCTTATTTTCTCAATAGCCTTCTTGCTTCTTTGCACTAGTTCTTTTTTCTCGAACACGATTTGTACCATAGGACATATTTCATTTATGGACTTGGTGATATCCATCTAGACACTTTCCTTGACCTCAGAAAGTGTTTTTCCTGCCACTGTTTGCCTTTGAAGTTGTTGCAATTCTTGTTTGAACTTGTCTGATATTTGTTTCTCCTTGGAGTAGCTGGTTTGGTAAGAAGACTTTCATTCCTGAAGGTTTTCAACCTCCTTTTTAAGTTTGTTAATCTCTGTCTCTTGCAAATTCATCTCTTCCATGGATTTCGCCAGTTCTACTGTCTTCTCCAGAGTTGTCAGTGGAGTTGCTGAGGGAATTTCTATTGCAGATGTTGTGCTTAATCCTGTGAGTGGAACTGCACTCAATGGAATGACTTCCATAGGCTTTGACTGTTCCTTCTCTTTCACTAGCCTTTCTAGTTCTGCTTCCATTTCTTTCAATTGTGCATTATGTTCCATGATCAACTTGAGCATCTCATCCTTTTCCCCTTCTGTCTCAGCTATCTCCTTTGCATGTGCATCTTTCATTGGTGGCAGTTTCATTTGTTTCCTCAGAGATGCTATATTGACATTTTTCTTTTCAAGCATCTTCTCGACTGCTTTCACATTCAAGGGGTCATACTCGATCTTGAGGACCAATTCTTCCAACGTATTAATTCTTCGATCCTTTGCAAAGGATGATATCTTTTTCAATTTCAGTTGTGTTTGGACATTGCTTAGAGATACCTGTAATTTAGTGGCCGCAGTAGAAGCATTTTCCAACATGGAGAAAACCATTTCTCCATTTTTCCTGTGCAGATCCATTTGATCAACAGGATGCACATCTCTAGCCTGAAACTCAAATGTTTCCCTTTTGTAATCGATGATTACTTTCAGGTCTGGCACCTGTGCCTGCAGAAACGCCATGTGCATTCTACCCTTTTCTATATTGAATGCAGACAAAAATCCGTGTTGTGTCGTTGATGTCTGTTTCCAAAATTGAGCATAAGTGTTGTTGGTTAGTGTCTAATTTTTCTTTTTGATCAGGTCATACTTCTCAAAAAAACTCAACTTTGGTCCTAGTTTGCTTGGTTGGTTGACTGGTGGAGTATCTGTGGGCTTCTTAGAAAAAAACTATAGACATGATCTGCTTGTTGCTTGTGCTAAGAAGCGATTGATCATCCTTCATAGTTGCAGTGGATTGGATTCCCTTTTCACCAGTCGTGTCAGGTGCATGACTGGTTTTTGGCCTTTTGGTGTGTAATTGGAAATCTTCAACTGAAACTTCGATCATGGAAGGTGAAGTATCCTTCCTGGGTATTTTCTCCTTGGGAACCTGTGGTGTAGTAATCTGTGAGACGATGACCGAAGGGTCTTGCTGTTCTATCTCAACCAGAGTGTTTGGTTCCCATTCTGTTTGATTTGTGAATTTTTCTATCTCAGGCTTGGGTGTATGAATATATGGAACATTCTTATTTTTAACCCTCATCTCAGAAATTATCCCACATGGATCATAGTGCCATATGAAACTAACCTGAAACTTCATTTCTTTCAACATTCTGTCTGCTTCCTCCCCGACACCTCGGCTATTACAGGTGAAAGACCCTATTTTCCCTTTAATTCTAAGTTGTTGTTTCTTTTTCAGAGACACAAAATGTATGTCATCTGAGTTAATCATTTTCCTTACGTATTCCAGGGAAAATATCCTCACGGGTAGATACTTGGGCAATTTGTATGGAGCCAACTCGCATCCATATACTCTGATCTCGGTGTGGTTTTGGTAAAGATACCAGCCTCAAATTTTTGCAAGGTCTGAGAGGTGTAAGATCCTCTGAATCTCCTCATTTATTCTCAGTTCAGGTCTTCCACTGAGCATGCTCACCATTGGATGCTAGAACTACTCGATAAACTGTTTGAAGCTAAATTCTGTAGAATTTTGTCTGAGTAGCGAAGTCCAAGTTGTTACCACCTACGGCCTCCCGTCCTTGTCCATCTTCTGCATTGAAAAGGAGAATCTGTCCACCTGAAAGAAAGTGAATATGTAGGCCAGTATTGAGGAATATCGGAACATGCCTTCCGTGGTGAAATTTGAAAACTGTTCATGAATATTGTTCACCAGGAAAGTTTTGTAATCGAACTGAGTGGTGGGTCTTTCTTTTGTGGAGAAAATGGACAGAAAGCCTAATATGGGTTCATCCACCCATTGGTTGGAAAAATACCCCAGCAGATCACAGAGTGATGAGATGACTTGGTTTCCCTTCTCTGAGAACAGGGATGAAGGGTATGGGGGATTTGTCTTGGGGAGCTGAGCAGCCTGTGGGAGGAAAAGTTTGAAAATATGGGCTCTCTGAGGGAAATATAACTTCTGGTAAAGATCTGTTATGACTTCGAGATTAAACGATGAGGCAAATTCATCTCTGGGTATCTGCATCATCTGATCAATGGCCTCTGGTGTGATAAAAAATAGAGTTTCTCCTGATGAAGACACTATGGCTCTCTGGTCAGGGATGTAATGGGCCTGGCATTTGAAGGTGAATTAAAGGAAATGGTGAACCTGGGGGAAAATATACAGAGGAAGGTTGGATTCCCATATCCCAATTCCATTGCTCTGATCTAAGAAGATATCCTTTAGCCATGACTGCAAATCCATGAAGTCAAATTCGCACATGGTGTCTATGATTAAATGATCTTTGTAGGCCAAATGGATCCTAGAGAGGTTGACAGGAGGTGGGGGGAAAGGATTTTCCTTGTCTTTTGCTTTCTTAGATTTTGGCGTCATCACTACGAAAATACCTGCAATTCAAACAAACGTTAGTGGGGATGACTGTGGTTTTGAATGACTAACTTAAACAGAGAGAAAACGAGGAAAAATATTCTCTGGTGCAACGACAAAGTAAATAATGGGAGAATGAAGGGAAAAGGTAGTTTTGAGCAAACGAATACCCATTGGGCACGGGAGATAGCTCAGTAGGCTAACGGATAAATTAGCCTGTAATAAATTGCCAATGGGTCTTTTGGAGCGTGAGATGGCAGGCGACAATGAATGACAAGTACGACTGGGTGACATGGAGGGTGTTGATTGGGACTTGACCATGGTGAAGGGACTTGTAATGGGTGAATAGGGGGGAACGGACTGACAGAGTAATGAGATGTGATCTTTAGGGGAAAACGTGGAAAATGATGTCATGGGGTGATGGGGTATGTCAGACAATGATAAGTGGTAAGTGGTGGGAGTCTGGACCAATGGATTCCTGCCACATCGAGAAAGGGGCCCGCCAGAAAAATACGCCATTTCAGACCCCCCCGTTAAAACCAGACTAGTAGGGGGGGTCCAAAAAACACCATTAGTCATCCATCAGTGTGCCTGCCCCTGGACCGTAGATCTATGCGCGATGTTTAACCAATAGTCCGGACCCCCCCCACCATTAAAATTAGAATGGTCGGGGGGGGTCTAGAATTCAATCTCGACCGTGGATCCAAATGCAGACACCTCAACCATTTAGATGCGTGCCTTTATTATACAAGGTTATAGACCCCCCCCCCCCTACCGTTAAAGGTAGAACAGTCAACCGTCAAAAAAACTTGTCAACCGTAGATCTGAGTGCCCGCTATTCAGTCGTTCATCTATGTGTTGTTTTTACTCTGTGAGCGCAAAGTTATATTTTCTCTAAAAACTTAGGATAAGTGAATTATGTGGGTTTGCCCAAGCTTTCCCTATTTGTATCACCATGGGGGTTAGACATCAAAATTTTAAACATCAAAGATATGGTTCAACATCGATCATCATGCATGTTTTATTGAGATAAAGCAAACTACCCTATGTTCTAACCTAATTACCTATGACATTTAGCCCATATTATAATGTTGGACTAAGAAATTACTCTATCCTGGGGTTATTTGACCAATATTAGGCAGTTTGGTCAAATTTATTCACTAGCTAACCGAATTCTATTGGCTAAAATTAAACAGTTTAGCCAAGCTTATTCACTATTCCTATCAACATCAATTTAAAGGACTTGGCCATGCTTAAACTGTATGGACCAAATCATTGTTATTGCATGGGGCTCTATTGAATTTCTTTTATGCCCTCTTTTATTCTTTTACTTTCTTTTCTTTTTTCTTTTTCTTTCTTTTCTTTTTTCTTTTTCTTTCTTTTTTTCTTTCTTTTCTTTTTCTCAAATTATTTACAGAATGGAAAATCATTTGACAAACAAAACACTAAAGTGATAACATTTCAGTCACCAGTTGATCCTATAAATTATAGGGTTATAACAGTGACAATGTTGGGTTTGGTGCCAAGTATGGCACAGTCTTTTAAGCATATTGATTGTGTTGCTAGTCATAACTAGTCAAGTATTCAATGCTTGGCATCAAATGTTGATGAATATCAATCACTAATGATAAGATCCTTTTAAAAATCTAGGGAAGAAGTATGAGCCTGAAAGCTAGAAATTCTCTTGGCCAATTCCAATTCAAATTCAATGTTCATGCTCCAAACATGTCATTCATCTGAGAGATCAATGTGAAATGCTTGATGGGATATTTATGAAGGAACTTAACTATGTAAATGCCAAGGAATAAAGACTGAGTCTATAAGCTAGGAATTATCTTGACCAATCCAAATGCAGAGTCTGTCTTCTGAAACCTTGGACACTGTCAATATTAAATGTTCAGAGCTGAAACATACAAAGTGTTGGATCATGTTGTCATTGATGCCAATGGTTTGATTGATTGATGTCATTGATTGATGTCAAAGGATTGATTGATTGATGATTGATGTAATATAATATGTATTTTTCTTGATGAGAATGCATAGATGAAGATGGATCAATAAGTTGTCATTGGTACATGATGAAGATGGATCATTGTGGTTTCATTGGTATATGATGCATTGTTGGAAAAATGTATAGATGACTCATTATTGTCTTATCATGATTGATAAGGTGCACAAATGGATGAACTCCAAAGTGGTCCCCTTATAGTGAAAG
>ML788435.1:0-22674 GCA_009831015.1 Picea engelmannii
TGTAGCCTATCGGCTAGAACTTCCTCCCACAGTAAAAGCACATAATGTTTTCCATGTTTCATTATTGAAGAAATATGTACATGATGCTAATCATATAATTGACTGGTCTGTGATCTAGGTGGAACCGGAGGGAGAATTTCTACCAGAACCCAAATGCATATTGCATAGAAAGGAAACCCTGCTCCGGAACAGAACCATTGCACAGGTCAAGGTGCAGTGGAAACATTTTGGCCCCGATGAGGCTACATGGGAAATGGAGGATGCCATGAGATAGGCATATCCGATTTTGTTTACTTCTGTACATGCAATACATGTTAGTAGATAAAAACATCAAGGACGGTGTTCCTTTTAAAGGGGGAGGGAATTGCAACACCCTGTTTCCCCCAGCTTGTAAATATAACTGAACTGGCCAAGAACTATGGAAAACTCATAAATGTGAATATGTGATGTAAATGGACCTTGAGAAAGAGGTCAATGAATGTGAATAACATTTTGAATTTATTGCAGGACTGCTGAGAGGGGATGTGCAGAAAAGAGACCACGATGGCGGTGGAAGGCACCTGAAAAGGTGGTGTTAACTTCCACCAAGAATTAATATCATATTTGGACTCCACTGGCCCGGAGAACCAAAAGAGGCTCGCTGGCTCTGAATTTAATGCCTTGCAGGCTGGCAGGTTGATGGCTTAAATGAGGGATGGGGAGGTGAACTTCCTATCTGTAGAGCCGTCAGGCCTGATCAACGTGAGGGTAATCGCGCCACACTCAAACTCGCAAGAGAATAAGGCATGGGGAAGAAGCGATTGGAGGGGCAGACGCGAGGGGAACTTTGGAATTACGCAGAGTGAGTGATAGCAGAGAGGAAGGATTGCAACCTTCGCTCCTGGTCACTAGCAGATAGAGAGACGCAGTCTCAGAGCATCGTGGTCTCAGCTCAGGGGTGGCTAGTGGTAAATTCGCTGGGATTCTCTATGCCTACAGTTGGGTGGAAACGAGCACCCCTCTCAGCAGTTGCACCCACTTCTGGTGTTATTTCTGATAAGTGTTTTACGTATTGCATCTTGAAATTCATATACTGATATATATTCTCATAGAAATGTGAAATTGTGAACGATTTTAGTGTAAGAATGTATGTGCAGTGTTTTGATAAGAATTAATAGACATATGATTATAACAGAGGAAACCATGCATGACTTACATTGATAAATTAATCTAATTATGCCTTGGTTGAACTAAGTTAGGCTTCCAGCTCGTTCTCGGGAAGGTGTTTACCCTTATCTATCTCCAGGAATGCCCCAGTATAGATCTCTTCACAGAGATTCCCTCCTTGGAAAGGTTTACCAAGAACCTGGAAAAAGGACTTGAAGGTGCAAGTCTTAATAACCCTGTACGAGGAAGAATGACCCTCTTAAGATTTAGAAGTAGCAGCGTAAGAATAAGTAACGAATCGACGGATGAGATCCTATCGGAAGACCCATGGTCATTCACAACCGTCAGATTGACGAAAGTAACAAGGGAATTACATACCTTGACCCTTTTTCTCTCTATCTTCGTAAATAGCGATGAAATCGGGATCGTAGACCCCCCCCCCAAAGGTCCATGAGAACATTTGGACCGTTGATCTTTCCAAACCCACGGAGTAGTGGAAGAATGCGTGAGGTGGGACAGATCTGAGCCGTCACATCTTGAGCAGATACCCGTCAGCCGTCGGATCTGACAGAAGTTGCGTGAGGGTTAAGCTCGTGAAGAGAAGGAAAAATCCCGAAAGGAGGGTTGACTCATCGGAGTTTCACACATTGGGAAATCAGAAGTCTCGATGAAATGAGATCGGGAATTTCCATGGGAAATTACCGGAAGCAATCTGGGTCGTCGATATGAGAGAGGACGTGTGTCACACGATCATCCGTTCCGGAGATCCGGGCACTAGACATCGGGACGTTGGCATTCGGGAAATCAGAGTTCCTGAGGTCGTGAAAATCGGGACATCAGAAGTCTCGAAAATGCGAGGAGCAATCTGAACTGTCCATTCACTTGGGACACGTGTCAGAGATCTGAAGGGAGTCGGAGTCCGCCATTTCGTGAGTCCTAGGGACGAGGCATCCAGGACATCAGAAGTCATGAAATCCCGAGAGTTAACCAGGACCGTTCCTCGGAGGAGGACGCATGGCAGTAATTGGAGCCATTGGGGAAAGTCCCAACAGGAAGTCGTCTATCGACATTTGGGTCATCAGGATATTGAGAATCCCAGAGACAAGGTGTTTATGCAATTCAGAATCGCGAAGACCAAATCCCCGATGAGAGGGAAAGTTCCATTGCGGGCTAGTTGTCAGTGTAGCGGAGAATCGAGACTCGAGGGATCGAAAAACCCTTGGGAAAATACATTTCAGCATTTGAAACCCCGAAGCCCCGGTAGGTGGTATGCCTGCGGTCATATAGAGGGAGGTCGTGTGGACCAAAAGGGTCTAGCCCAGGGGACTAGCAGAAGCTGACGTCGTATTGGGATATCGGGGTTTCTGAGGACAAAATGTTTATGCATTTCGACATTGTGATGTTCGAAACCCCGATGGGAGACAAAGTTGCGGTCTTGTGAGATAGTGGTCACATGGACTAGGAGTCTAGCCTGGAGGGCAAACGGGAGTTGGAGCGCATCAGGATTTTGAAGCCCAAAAACCCCGAAGGAAGGATAAGGCTGTGGTCTTATTAATTAGAAGTCACATGGACCAGAGCATAGCCAAGAGGGCTAACGTATAAAGGGCGCGTATCGGTGAAATTGCTCATCGGAGAACGAGGATTCAAGAGGACAGGAACTCTTGACGTCGGGGATCACGAAACCCCAAAACCCAAAAATTAAGATCAGGGAAAGATCACGGCTTAGTGCAGAAAATCCGTGTGGGTGAGAGGGACCTGTGGATTGGATTAGGCATTTCACTGCTGCGAGCTTCGGGGATTCTCATTGTTGAGAAATCAATGAAAAAGTTTGATTTTAGGTAGTGGTTATGTTACAGTGAGTGTGTTTCCCAGGCTACCAGTGGTATATATTTGTTCAAGATCAGACTCTTGAACCTCCTTGTTTTGTTCCAAAGGCCCGACCTCTTCTTGATGTTTATCAGGGACTTGAGTATCAAGTGGAATGGATGTGTCAGGAGCGAGCTCAATACTTACCTGTATTCTAGTCATGGCATCACCGACGTCCTTCTGCGGGGATCTTTCTTTTGACACGTCCAATTTTGACTTGTCCTTGGGACTACCTGCTCGGGTCTCCGGTGCATCGAGCGTTTCTGTGTCTAATCCACTTTCAACTCCTTTTTCTTCTCGTTTTCCCTCTTGACTCTGAACATCAGGAACAAGAGGTGTTTTTTCCTCGACTCCCTTCTCTTCTTCTACATGAACAGAGGTTTTCTAAGATGCCTCTAGACTCTCATCATCACTGTATATATCTATGAACTCGGATAGAGGGTTAGACACACTGGTTTCAACTGACACCCGACCTGACTTTGATTGAGTCGTCGCACTTGTCGATGAATCGGTTGGCAGTAGTGTAGATTCAAGGTCATCTGACCCGTTGATGTTACCAGGGTCTGTGAGCTCAGGGACGCCTACCCCTGCCAGGCTCTCTTCTGGGTTACTGGTCGAAACGCTTGATAAGAGGGCTGGATCATTTGATGCCAGATCCATTATTTGCTGAATATGTTGGAGCAATAGTGTCCCTCTTTCCCTTGCACCTGAAGTTCTAAGAAAATTCCAGTTCTTTACAGGGGATTCCTGGGGAGCTTCCATCGTTTCGATCGATTTGAATGTTACCCTTTCTTCCCTATTCCTGAGAATTAATTCTACTCTTTGCACTCTTTCATCCAAGGACGTCGCTTTCTCTTCCCAACTCGTGGCCTTGAACTTGGTTATTTTGGGGTCGACCATTCTTGCCACTACCTCATCCCAATATTGAGTGTTTTTAGTGAATAGTTCATCCTCAAAACGGTCATGGGCATAAGGCCAACAAGACAATACTTGTGATGCATGTTTCGAGACCAGACCCTTGGGATCGTGCTTGTGAAAATGTCTTGTCTGGAATTGAAATTCCAATTGACTTAATCCCTCTTGCTTGGCCTGTGCAGTGTCTTTAACCTAGTAGAAGCTAATATGAAACCCATAGGGTATGAATGTCCGCTTCTTATTCTTCACCAAAGTGGCGTTGTACCCCTGCAATATAGTTTGGTAACATATTTCCCCTAGTACTAGTCGGTCGGGGACATATATAGGTAGAAAATGTGGTTTTCATGTGGCGCCGAAAACCCTAATGTAGGTTTCGCACTCATCTAGGTACCAGTGACCGAATTTCAATATAACTTTTTTGGTTGCATCAGACAGCCTTGGGAACTCCTTCTTGAATAGTAAGAAATGAATAGGTGTGATAAATTGGTCGCAAATGAGAGAGTAGGATATTTTATACCTGTTCTCCCACAAGATGCTAAAATAGACATGGACCAGGAGCTCGGAAGTGTGCCAGCTCAGGTTCATTCCTATGAAGACATTTCTTGCACAGATGACGTCCAATAGATAAGACACCATGTAGAAGGCAGGAGTTTCTCCTTCCTTCGGCTGCTGAGCCTGTAGAATGCAGGTGCTAAGTTGTTTGGAGATGATCGTGCCCCAATTGAATCTTGTTCCGGAGACGGCGACAGTATAAGCCAAAGGCATCCATGCCTCCAAAAACCTGGAGAAATCTTTTTCTCCATGCAACCGACAAATGAGAGCCATTAGATAGATATAAGGTTATTTGAGGTTAGCTGTCGGGTACCAGTCGGAGTTTCGGTTGGTGAATGTTTTGTCTTCTCTCGACCAAGACACCATGATTTTGTTGGTGTCGTGCTTCTGATAAAACTTCACAACAAAATCCTTGTTCAAATGTTCATCTGGCTCCCTAAGCTTGTAATACTTTTAGACTTCTACTGGGAGGAAAACCCTGGCGATTTGACCATTATCATCATTAATTACACACTTCTGTGCATAGTTGTGATCAATGAGCCATTTCAAAAGTTCAATGCAAGGGAATACCGGATTCCTGCTCGCCACCATGCGTAGGTAATCCTTGTGGATGTTGATAAAGACCTCATCATCTAGCTTCCTCATGTCAGGATCGTTATGCGGGGCATACTCGGGAAATTCTTCGTGCTTTATTTCCTTGAATAGGTCTTCCCATCACGGGAATGTTTTCTTGGTCCCAATGTTCGCCTCTATGTCCCCAAAGATCGGGGGCTGAGTGAAGGCTTCTTTGGTGATCGTCTTGATGATCGGCGTTGGCTTGGAAGTGAATTCCAATTTCCTTACAATGGCTAGGGAGGAGCCTTCTCCTGCTTTTGATTCTTGCAGCTTTGGGACTCTAGGAGATTTCTTGGTGGTAGGTTTCTTCGGAGGCATCGTTCCTGCAACCAAAGACGCTCAATTAGTGTCGGCACGTAGAATAATATTAGATCTTAATTTATATGTGAAATGAAATCAAAACCAGACTAGTACATACCTATATGCTTGCTAAACTATGTTGCTTAATACATCACTATGCCTTGGAAGACTTCTCCGAGTCGTTCGTCTCGCTCCTCTAGATGTTCTGGACCTCTTTGCACACATAATGCTCTGGCTCATAATAATTCAGGGTAATATAACGAGAGAGAACTTACCAGTCACATCAAGTTGTTAATACAAGTAATGGGACGACATTTAAACTACTTACTGCCAATTCTCTGTAATCAAATTTATGTAGGTTGGCGGCGGAGGCGCAGAGGGAGATGCATTGTATGTACATGTTAAAATGGTCATTGGGCTTTGTGCATGAATTAGAGACTAATGCGCGATCTTGGAATTAATCAATCAATTAAATGCATCGTATCTAGTGTATCTTAGAGCTAAAATGTCCCATCATGTCATTTTCTAAAAGGGGAAGTCGGGGATCGACGTAGAGCTACGGGATTAACTGTTGATACTCCTTACAAAATAAAAACCACCGACGCTGATTGATTTCATCGAATGGTTCTGACATGACACGTGGTGGATAAAGATAGGTGATTGGACTCACGAGTGCCAACAAAGGTGGTAACCTTCTTTCAGTTGCACACTTCCTATCCCAGCCTAACAATCATTGATCCGATTAGATATCAGGGGTTAGTAACCGAGGACGAAATTATCGCATCCTTTCCTTTGGGATAGCTTCTTGGAAATTCGCCTATGCTGAAATGTTTTTACGGGATCGGTCGTCGGCAATTCCTCCCTTTCCCCACAAACAACTATTTCCTTTCGTGTTTCGTCGATGTTGAATGAAGTTGGTCATCGACAACTTTCTTGTGCAATGCTTATCACGAAAGAACAACTCCCCATTTGCTAATGCCAACGAAAACCGGTGATCGGTGTCCTTAGTTTTCTAGGATGATTTTCTTTCACCTCTGATTCTTCCAGGTGTCGAAAATTGGACGCATCAGGTGAAACGACTTAGTGGTTGATTCTTTAGTCAAATGTTAGTCCCTTTAAGTTGTGATGGTTTTGACATGTTTAGGGAAACTTTTAAAGAATCAAGAAGAAATTGTAGAAAACAAAGATAAGAAAAAACAACATTGTTCTGAATTAAACAATAAGTGGTACCCAAAAAGTAGAGTTTGACAAAGAGGTTTTTAGGGTGTGTTGAGAGCTCAACATATGGGTACCAAATATTCCATTGGGACAACGAATTTGAGACCATACACCAACTTGAACGGGGTCTGCATGGTCAGTTTCTTTCAAGTGGTTCTATATGCCCATAATACTGTTGGTACTCTTATATCCCAGTCATCCCTGTTCACACTGCAGATCTTCGTTAGCGTTGTTTCCAAGATCTTGTTGAATGCTTCAACTATCCCATTCACTTGTGGATGGTAAGGTGTGCTTTTCTGATGATGGACTACAAATTCCTTAGTCAAGGTTTCAATTTTTTTATTGATGAAATATGTGCCTTGATCGCTCATAAGGATCTGTGGGCATCAAACCTAGTTATGATGTCATCAAATATGAAGTGCGCAGCTGTAGTGGCACTACAATCCCTAAATTCTCTTGCTTCTGACCATCTGGTCAAGTACTCTGTCGCAGTGATTATGTACCTTGATCCTGTGCGCTTCCCTAGTAGGTTAATAGTTCCTACGAAGTCAATGGCCCATTTCTTAAATGCTTGTAGGGTCAGTTGTGGTGCTAATGGAATTTCATCTCTTCTGGATAGTTTTTCAACTCTTTGGCATACATCGCAGGCTCTGTAATAGTTCTTAGCATCTCTGTGTAAGGTAGGCCACCAAAGGCCAGCTCTAAGAACCTTCTATGTAGTTTCCTTCCCTACGTAGTGTCCTCCTGCGATGCCTTCATGAGCTTCGAAGAGGATCAATAGTCGCTCTGCTTCCATAACACACCTCCTCAGTATCTCATCAGGTCCCATATTATATAGTTGTCTTTCTATAAGTGAAAAGTATGCAACGTGCACTACTATCTGTTTCTTCTGGGTGATTGTATATTCACTAGGTGTCATTCTTGTTGACAGGAACTGGACTATTTATGCAAAGTGGTCATCAATGTTTCTAATGGCAAGCAATTGTGCATCCACTAGTGTATCCTCCAAACTAGTAGACTCTTCTCCATGTTCCAACCTCGACAAGTGGTCAGGACCTTTGTTCATTCTTCCTGGCTTAACCACAATCTCAAAATCATATTCCTAAAATAGAAGAAGCCATCTTCATATTATCCCCCCCAACACTAGCTTGTTGACTAGGTATTTCAGTGCAAAGTGACCAATGAAAATTTTAAAGTGTCCTCCCAACAAGTAGTGGAGGAACTTCTGCAGCACATACACCATGGCTAACCCTTCTCTCCCAGTGGTGGTGTAATTAATCTCTGTTGTGGATAGTTTCCTGCTAGAAAAGGCTAACAGGTGGTCGATGCCTCCTATTCCTGGTTGTGCTAACACAACTCCTAATGCAATAGAAGATGCATTGACATGCACTTGAAATTCCTTGCTCCAATCTGGGAAAACCAGAATAGGCGTAGTAACCATTTTTTGTTTCAGCGTGTCGAATCTCTACTGGCATTCTTCTGTCCAATAAAATTGACAGTCTTTCCTCAAAAGCTTCTCCATGGGTGTTGTAATCTGGGCATAGCCTTTAATGAACTTCTTGTAATATCCAGTGTGTCCCAGCGCAGTGTGCAACTGTTTGACTGAAGTAGGAGGGGATAGATCAACTATGATGGCAATTTTAGATGGATCTACCAACAATCCCTGCTTACATACAATATGACCTAACAAAACTCCAAATGGTGAAAATAAAATGCACTTCTTTAGGTTTAAGGAAATCTGACACTTCCTGCACTTGTCCAACATTAGCCTTAAACATTCGATATGGTTTTTCAATAAACTAAAGACAGTCCAATCATCAAAGTATGCTTCTAGAAACTTAAGTACAAACTCCTTGAATGATTTGACCACCACCCTGGAAAAGATGGCTGGGGAATTCTTCAATCCAAACGGCATTACTGTATATTGGTAGGATCCCCAGTCTGTGGCAAAGGTGGTCTTATGGTGATCTTCCTTGGCAATCCGGATTTGATGGTATCCTGAAAATCCATCTGTAAAAGAATATACCTCCTGGCCTCCTACATTATCTAACACTTCGTCAGTGAATGGCATAGGGAAGGGGTCATGCAAACAAGCATCGTTTAGCTTCCTGAGATCGACGCAAATCCTGATCTCTCATGTCTTCTTGTCTTGTACCACCATAGGGCTAATCCATTATGATTCTTCGATAGGTTCTATAATCCCTGCTTCTAGCATTCTGACGAGCTCAATCTTCACTTTCTCCTTATATTTAGGGTTCAATCTGTAGGGTCTCTGTTTGACTGGTATTTCATATGGTTTCAAAGGGATCCTCATCTCTCCCATAGGCCCTTTAATTCCCTTCATATCAGTGGACTTGATTGGAAACAAATCCTGATACTCATGTAGCAATTCTATGATCTTGTCAATAGTGGCAGCATCCCAATAATCTCCAACATTTGCAATCTTTGGTGTTTTTTCTGTTCCAATATTGACTTTCTTGATCTTGATCAGCTGTATAATAAATGGTAGCTCAACTCCTAGTCCTTCCACATCTCTCTGACCCTTTTTTTCTGTGATTTTCACCTTCCTAGGATCATTGTCTTCCTCGGTATTGATGTTGTAACAACCTTGCAGTTTCTGGAGAGGTGTAGTCCATTCATCCTCTTCTTGTTCCAAAGGGAGGCTAGGTGCCTCCTCGTACACTTTCTGTCTTATGACCTTTAATGCTTGATCTACTATAGGATATTGTCTTTCGAATAAAAAAGTAGTGACAAAGTTCTGAGTCATACCTTCCCAATCTGCAGTGATGAGGCTCAGCTCTACTTGAAGGTACCAGTTAATAGGGGTTGTGTCCAGCGTGTTAATGAATTTGTGCACCCACTATTCTGGAGGAATGTTTCTCCATTCTTCCTCGCAACTTCACACATGGTCCTTTGGACAAATCCAACCTGTGTATCTAACTTCGCAACCTTCTACTTGTGTCGAGAACCGTGTTTTCATCAGAGGATGACATTGTACCCATTCTGTAATGGTGTTTTTGTGTGTCCCCCACCATCTTGCTGGTGTGGATTTCAAGGCCTCATCCATTTCCAACAATCGTTGTTGCGTTGGTACACTTTATTCAAAGTCCGACAAGAAGGTTTCTAAAGGATTTAGACCATCAAAGGTGGGTAAGTTACTTACTGTTGTGCTGATCTAGCATACTTCTCTAGTTGATCTAGCACATATCATTGTAGATACTTCATACATTTGTTCTGCCCATTCTCCGGTGCTTCTTCTAAATCTGAGGAACATGCATTGTCACTTCGCCAACTCAAATTTCCATCCACCGTAGGATTAATGTAATCATGTTGTCTGGATGTTAATTTTTCTATGTTTTCCAGTTCATATGTGCGGACTTCTTCTATGATGGGCTATGTGTATCGCTAAACTTCATCGGGATCTAAAGGTGTAATGACCCTAAGTCCATCTCCTTCAAACGTCGTTCATTTTTTCTTTAAATCGACTATAGTGGAATTATTGAAAGCCCAATCAATTCCTAACAGCGCAGGATAAGGACATCTATCATCAACTATCTCAATTACCTCGAACTCTGCAAACATCCTCACTCCATCGATGTCCACAAGGACATGTTCCAATCTTCCAAAGGGTCTTACAGCTTGTTGATTATCCATCCTAAGTATGATAGGGGAATAGATCAACTTAGGTTTTCCCATCAGTGCCCAGGCTTGCGTCGTCATGACATTGACCTCCGACCCTAAGTCGAGGACCACATAGTCTATATCATACTCTCCAATCTAAGCATTTAGGTGTAGTTCCTTATTTGTCCTTCTCTTCTTGGATAATTGATTTACTGTTTTATTCAATAAATGATCTACCCTTCCTATCTCATACTGTTTGACCAAATTTTGTAGTTCTTGTATGGCTTCGTCATCTTTAATTAGCTCCATAAATGTATACAATAAACTAACAAGTTTACTTGCCTCTTTTCCATCTCCGGGTGAAGAAGACTGATCGAATGCCAGAGGAATTCCAAATTCTCTTACTCCTGGTCGTGTATTTGATGAAGAACCTTGGTCTCCCTTGAATTCTTTTCTTGCCTCCTCAAACATTTGTTATTTTTTCTTTGCATCAAAAGTTTGTGTCTTCTCAGCATCTTTCCTGACTCCTGATTATTCTGTAGTATTTCCTTGGATCATTCTATCTTCTCCTATAACAACGCCTCCTTGAGTGATAACAACGAATCTAGGGTCTTCTCCATGAGTTTCTTCTTTGATTAATTGTATTTGCGAGTTTTGTTGAGTTCCCTGTCTCTCCTGAAGTTTAGCCAGTGATGTTGGACATTCCTCGATAACATGCTCGAAGGAGTTGCAATAACTGCAAGTGTTACAAGGGTTCCGATAGTCCCTTGCCAAGTGTCCTGGCTATGTGTAGTTATAACAAATTATCTGTCCTTGAGCTTGACCCATACCTCCTCCTCTTCCTCTTCCTCAGAATCTAGCATGAGGGTTGAAGTTTCCTCTCCCAGGGGAGTTATACTGTGTAGTGTTTCCTTCTTGTTGTACTTCACCTTGAATTTTGTATATATCCCTTGACCTTTCATGCATGAGGTTTTAAGCCCTACAATCCCTATCATCATGCCCCATAGACTTACAGAACGTGCAATACACATTTGTGGGTGTATGAACATATTTTTTCATGCAATATCATTCACCAGGGCGATGTCTATTTCTACATACCTTGCACCAGGGTAGGGTAACTTGCTTCAAGGGGCTCGGGGCTCCAGAGGCCAAGTATTCATGGAATATGGGATAGTGTTCCTTGTCATGGCCTTATGATTTGCATATGACACACCATGTATCTTCCCTTTTGTATTTTCCCTTGTCTTTCTTCATATCTTCGACTTGTAGAGACAAACTGGTTAGCTGACTCAAGGTTTGACTCATACCTGAACTGGATTCTCCCATAGGGGCTGATTCTATCTTCATGGAAATATCTAGTGCCTCAGCTTGCGAAGAAATCTTCTGTTGCATCATAGGAACTCTAATGTGTGGTAAGAGAGCAACAATGAACAATTCCTTGTTCTGCTCATCTGGGATTTGAAAACTAAAATGGCCCATCAAGGTTTTAAACCTCTGATCAAACTCCCATACCGGTTCAATTATTCTCTGCTTGATTGATTTGTTTTATTTCTGTAATGCACTGTGAATATGACTTGGGTTTCTTGAACTCAACAATCAACGCGTTCTTGATCTCATTCAACAGTTTAGGCTGGTAAATTCCCTTAACAAACTTCATGTACCAGCTTAGTGCGCAGTCTCTTAGGGTAGTACTAAACTGAGCTCGTTTGATAGCTTTGTCAGTGATGTTCTTAATACTCCATATGGCTTCGCATAGAAACCAGTGTTGATCAAGATCTTCAGATCCATATCCTTTGAAGGTGGGTAACCTCATCTCATCTGCCATAGATCTTCCTAGGTTTCCTGACTGAGTAGGTGTTGGGCTACTAGTGACAGTTCTCTGAACGCTCGGGTGACTCTGATTACTCTGAATGCTTAACACTGCTGAATCAATAGGAGGAGTAATAGTACTTAATTCAACAATGTGCACAGTTCCTGAAGCTTTTGGTTCTTCCCAGCAAGGTTCTTCAGCTTTCCCTTCCTTTGGCCTAGTGGACTCTGAATGCTCTTCGTCCATCAGATCTGCCTTTTCTCCACTGTAGAAACCCTTGTCCCTATAGTTCTTCTTAAACAGGCTCACAAGAGGAAATTCTTTGAACACTCTCCCACTGCGCGTATGTCCAACCTCTGTGTCGCTGTCGTTGTCTGAGTTCTTGAACATTATCTCTTCAATCCAATAGACTACGGTATCTTCAAGATGTTCTTCTCATGCAACATCATTTTGATCTTCAACTTCAGAAAATGTAAAAATTTTCCTCTAGGTCCCTTAAATAAATATCTCTCTTCTTGGCTATACGATTCTACTCTGTCAACAACAAACTCAGTGGCATACCCTCAAATGGTACTATCAAACCAGTGATCTACTGCTCTTGACACGACATCATTATCAACTCTCTTGAATTTATTTATTAGAGCTGACATCCAAATCACAGGTGGCCTAGATCTGATCTCAAATTGGGTGTCTGCTAACCTAACTAGCCACTTGTATAACTCTCTATCGATTCCTCCAAAGAAAATCTCGTGTATATCAGTAAAGATATATCTTTCCAACCAATCCTCTGTACTAAGATTAGGTTTCTTGTTCTGGGCTTAAACGAAGTCCTTTTCTTGATCTTCTATCCACTTCTGAATCTCTGTCTTTGATGGAAACCACCTTGACATTCCCTTAATAAGATTCATGTCCCCACAACAGAACCATTTGTTGGCACAAGGCCAGACCCAGGGTTCAGCTCCAAGAGCACACCAACAATCCCTAACTACTGGCCCTTTCAGCAACACCTGCGAAGCAGATGCAGTCTCACCCGAAGTAGCTATGGGGGGGTTGCAGGATATATATGTCTACAACCAAAGGGAATACCAAGTGGATCTAATATGAGAGCAATGCAACATTCATATATCACTTACCAGTTCATATCTACTCTGCAGAACTATCTATCAGATCTAACACAGTATTGCAATAACAGTATACCAAATGACAAAGAACAGAGCATCAATCACACACACAACACAAGATATATGTGTTTCACCCTCTCTCTAGGGATACATCCATAGAACTGTTCTTTATAATATATTAATATGTAGCATACAATTCTTTTCCACGCTCTTAGCTAGCAGATCTTCTTTCTTCTCCTTTCTTTCTCTCCCCTTCCTGAACACCCGGCTCCATGACTGATCTTCGCACCCAGCTGAAGATCTTACAATACCAGAAGGATCTACACTCAACACTTCTCTCTCACACAATCGTACTCACTCGATCACATAATAGTAATGAATCCTCAACCAACTTAGTACCAACAACAATAATAAAAACAACCAACCAACCCATCCCAGGTCCTGTAGACCTCTATTTATACATTACAATAGCTCACCGATAGCCTTAGGTCGAGACATAAGTGTCAAAACCCTAGATACAAAAACCCTAGGTGTCTAAAACCCTAGGTCAATTTGACTCGTGTTTTCAGGCCTTTGCCAGCCTGTCTTTCCTTTCTTCTCGCACGGTGCTTCAAAGCATCCAATGGTAGTTTTTTCCACTTGCTGAGTTGTGCATGATCCATCTTCCTTGCTGATCTATCATCCTCAATCTCCATGTCCAACATCTTTCTTTCTCTTACTTCGCTCTATCTTTTCTGCTCTTTTTCTCACTTCGATCTAGTAACAGTCACTGTGTCTTCTGCACAGTTCACATTTTGCCTTTTCTTCCTTGATCTTCGCTTGCTTCCATAACCAAGGGCCAACAGTAGACAAAGTCGATAAGAAAGAACCTGTGAGTTTACCCTCATCATTATAATTTTTCTTTGTATTTATATATATGTTGAAGAACCATAACAAACCATCTAATCATCTCAGAAACCATCTAATCATCTAAGTGCAAGGAATCAACATGACAAACCATCTAATCATCTGAGTGCAAGGCATCAACATGATGAATCAAGGATTTTTACAAATTTTGAATACCTTTGATTTTTTCTATGTCTTTCTTTGAAGCATCAATAATATCATTAATCCAAAACCATCCTTTATTTTACAAAATAATTCTTGCTGATTATCCAATCCTATATGGTGATCAGTATATGAATAAATTGGTCTTTTAATCTCTTTTAGAGGAGGTTCAATCATTGGTTTTTCTTTTGTACTAAGCTTAGTCTTCTATTTCTTCTAACTATTTGTTACTTTCTTAGTAGCCATAAAACAATTCTATAATTATTTAAAACTAATATATTATTTTTAAATAATATATTATTTTTATTATGATTATGATCATCATTACATAACTAAATATTATTATAATATATAAAATGAATTTTATAATTTTCAAAATTAAATTTGAAATAAAATAACTATAAAATTTGGCATAGGCTAAACCCCAAATGAAAAGGACCTTTGCCGGCAACCGTTTTCCGTCCTCCATTTCCCGTCGTCGATGATGTCAGAGCCGTCGCCGATCATGTCAGAGCCCCAGCTCCCCGTTACCCGTGAACCCTCCCACCGACAGTCGCACGATCTTTCCGTCTGGCAATGCCAAATTCAAATTCAACTTCCCCGCCTCATTCCCTCTATGCGCGCCCATTCCTCTACTCCCAATCCGCGCCCGCCTCATTCCTCTGGGTGCCCATTCCTCTGCCCCTGAACCGGAGCACTGTGTGAGCAACGATGACTGTTGGACCGTCAATGAATTTGGTGTCTATTTAATTGATTAGTTATTGTAGATGTCAGATTTGCATGTTTAACGCTCCTTTGGTTCAGGCCTAGGCTTATTTCGTCTGACATGTGCCCTGTCTGCTACAGTACCTGGTTTGCAGTATAATTTGTATCATACATTGTGTCATATTGTGTTTCAGGTATACATTTATTTTAGGCTTTGAAATAAACACTTTAACTCCAATCTTTAGGCTTTGAAATAAACACTTTAACTCCAATCTTGTGTTACACTAACAACAAGATAGAGTAATAGGAAAATGATTTGAAATTTGAGCGAACATCTACCTCTCTTCCTAAAATTCTTAACAAAGAAACGCTATCCTTTAGCCAACAAGATTTATCCAATTTGGATATGCATAATATCTATCCAATTGAACTATATACCCTTGGTGCTATGTTTCTCATTGCCCTGCCTCTTTCTACTTTTAACCCACGTGAACTATCCCATAATCAAGGTGTTTTTTATTCTCAAGACCAAAACCTGCAATGTAACTTTACTCTTTAATACTTCTAGCAATTTAGTGAGACAAACACATCACACTAAAGTGAAAGAGAAATTAAAGACATTCCCATTCAATGAGTATTTTTCCGGTCATTGTTACCCAAAGTAAAGGCATGTCCAAAGCCCTATTCAATGGCCATCTTCATACTGTTGAGGGAAGCTTGATCCTGATCTTTTCTTGTAGAAGAAGAGTTCTTCCATGTTTTTGGAACCTATCTTCAAATCTGAGTTAGAGGAGAATCTTTATTTCTTTGTGACACTTCAATTATTGAAACTCACCCTCCAAAATCCAAAGAAAATGAAAAAATGATTTCACACTGCTTCAGTATTTTTGTTATATTATTAGTGCAAAAAAGCTAAAGTCACAATTGAAGCTTTGTTCAGCCTCATTTCGCCTTGATTGGAGAAGTTGATGTCCAGGTCCGTTCTCTACTTCTGTGGGTGTCTTTGATATAGATCATAGCATAACACAAGTCCAGTTTCATGAATTAATCAAATGACATAATTTCCTTCTGTTGCTTGAGCTATTGAAATACCCCAAACACAGACACATTACAAGAATCCATCATCATCATCATCGAGAAAAAAAAACATTCAAGCCCACTCGAATATTTTCACAGAGTAAAGACCTAATCAAACCTATGTTTGTAGATTTAAATGACATCATATTTCCTCAATTGGCGAAGTTGGTGTGTCATCTCTTATTTGTCTTGAGGGATCAATTATCCACAATTCTATCTGTAAAAATTAAAAATGCAACAACAACAAGGTTGTTACACAAGAATATAAAACATTGCACAAATACAAGTACGCAGAGAATGAAAGAAGAACACTGGAAGTGAGAAGTAAATGACCATTCGTTGTATTTCAACAAGAAGACACCCTTTTTATCAGATTGGACTAAGTTTGTTTACATCAAGAGACTTGATATTTCATTTTCTATTTAGTTAACTGCCTAATAGAAAAATCATGTTAATTCTTTATTAGGAACTGCCCTGCTCAGTTGGACTGGCCAAGGGAGTTTACAATAGAAACAGCTATGGGTGCCCTCTTTGGTGGCCCAAACAACTATTTTGTAAAGTATAAGGCTTAGCAATCTCTGTATTTCACATTTTGGAAGTTCTTGTTGCATGTACACCTCTACCAGGACAATAAAGTACTGATCTGCACTGGTCTATACAAGATGGGAAAAGATCCAAGTTACTTTGAAGATTTAAAAGAAAACAAAGATTACAGTGTAGAAATGAAAAACACAATCAATTTTTCTACAGAAACAATTCTCAAATCTATACAGGTCCAAGAGCTTTCCCCAAACTAAAAATCTTCTACTTCAAAAACACAGCTCACTTCTTTCCATCTAGTCCCATTCATTGCATCTCATTTATATCATTGCTAGCTCGTTTCAATCACAACTACCCCCTTAAAGAGAAAAACATACGAGGGAAACAATGCTTAAGACAGTTTTACAAGATGACTAACTTTTCACAACAATGTGTAGAGCAATTCAATGTATAGAGACCATAAACAATTAACATTGATACATTATACAAATGAAATAAATTGATTAACAACTTCCAAGCTCTTTTCCTGTAATGTTATTCATACTGCAAATATTCCAAATTCATACATGATAAGGCTCATATTATAAAAACCAATCCAATACAAATCTTTTCTTGTAATGTTTCTCCAATTTCACCCATTGCTACGCCATTGGAGAACTCTAACCCACAGTAAACTGCCCGAGAGTGGATTACCACATGTAACAGACACTAGAATGCAAAGCTTAGTGCTAAGGAATAGTTTGGACTTCCATGAATCTGGCTTCCTTTTCCTTCTTAGGTGATGGACTGATCACCGTTACTTGCAATCCAAAAGCTTTGCCAAGTTTCATAGCCATGTGTCCCAAACCGCCAAGCCCCACCACGCCAAGGCTTTTTTTAGGCTCTGACATTTGGAGGTATTTCATGGGGTTGTATACAATTATACCCGCATATATCAATGGGGTTGTTGCATGAAATGACAGAGTCTCCCAGATCTTCACTACAAATCAACACCGCAGATTTGATTAAAACTATACTTGGTCGAGATATAAAATAAAAATGGTTACAATGCATAAATTGGGAAAACTATGTATCATATCTTTGGTCACAAACCATCAAGTATGAGTAACCTCCAAAGGTGGGAGACCCATCCACATTAATGGCGTTATACCTCAAAACAATATTCTCACAATACTGTTCTTTCCCTTCGCTACAAGAATCACATTGTTGTCAACTCCAAACCATGCAGCCCACACCCATGCGATCTCCAACAACGAAATTCTTCACTTCTGATCCCACTTTAGTTACACACCCTACAATTTTCTGGTTGTAATCACATACTGCTAATTAAAAACATGCAAAAACTGATAGGAATATGAGGCAGTGTTGGTAATAGAGGAATATAGAAATACATTACCCTGGAACCATCGAGTATTCCGAATTAGCGAAGAGAGTCTAGTCGGCATGACCCTAATTGAAACCCTTTTGCTGAGAACATTAATAGAAGGGGAAATTGTGAGAACTGAGGCAACAAAGAGAAGAAATAAGGTAATGACATCAATAAAAGGTTACTTGAGCAGGCTTCCATTCCTAAGCCTGATGGAGTGAACAAATATATTAAAGTGAGGGTTGTGGGATAGGTAAATTGCACTTTTTTTATTAAATTGTATGGAGCATTATCAAAAAACTCAATTTTCCACCTTACACATTGATCAGATAGTGTTTGATTGGTGGAAAATATTTAAACATGAGTGGTATGCAGATGATCAATTGGAAATAACCACTTGGGATCAATTTGTGACTATATTTTTCTATAACTTTGAGTCTTATACCCAGGAAGGTCACTACTTAGACCTTAAAAAAATGAACCAATAAGACACCAAGATGTACTATTCTAGAGAGGTATGCTTGTTATCACTTTAAATTGTCCTTTGAAAGGAATCATTCTGTGATCAATTACAGAAAGTACTTATGCCACCAATACTCTTTCACTTCTGGACTAGTTCCATAGGGCGTAGTTCCAAAGGGCATAGTTCCACAAGTCATAGTTCCAGAGGTCATAGTTCCAGAGGGAGTAGTTCCCGAGGGCGTAGTTCCAGAGGTCATAGTTCCAGAGGGCATATTTCCAGAGGGCGTAGTTCTAGACAATGTAGTTCCAGAGGTCATAGTTCCAGAGGGCATAGTTCCAGAGGTCATAGTTCTAGACGGCATAGTTCCAGAGGTCTACATGTCATAGTTCCAGAGGTCATAGTTCTAGAGGGCGTAGTTCCAAGTCAAAGCTCCATAGGTCATAGCTCCAGAGGTCATATTTCCAGAGGGCATAGTTCCGCAGGTCATATTTCTAGAGGGCGTAGTTCCAAAGTTCATAGTTCCAAAGGGCGTAGTTCCAAAGGTCATAGTTCCATAGGGCGTAGTTCCACAAGGCGTATTTCTAGAGGTCATAGTTTCGGAGGGCATAGTTCCAAAGGTCATAGTTCCAAAGGTCATAGTTCCAGAGGGCATAGTTCCACAGGTCATAGTTCCACAGGTCATAGTTCCAGAGGCGTAGTTCCAGAGGGTGTAGTTCCATAGGTCATAGTTCGAAAGGGCACAGTTCCAGAGGGCATAGTTCTAGAGGGCGTAGTTCCAGAGGTTGTAGTTCTAGAGGCATAGTTACAGAGGGCGTAGTTCCACAGGTCATAGTTCCAAAGGGCGTAGTTCCAGAGGGCATAGTTCCAGAGGTCATGGTTCCAGAGGGCGTAGTTCTAGAGGTCATAGTTCCACAAGTCATAGTTCTAGAGGGCGTAGTTCCAGAGGGCGTAGTTCCAGAGGTCATAGTTCCAGAGGACGTAGTTCCAGAGGTCATAGTTCCAGAGGTCATAGTTCTAGAGGCCATAGTTCCAGAGGTCATAGTTCCAGAGGGCAGAGTTCCAGAGGGAGTAGTTCCATAGCTCATAGTTCCAGAGGGCATAGTTCCAGAGGTAATAGTTCCAGAGGCATAGTTCCATAGGGCGTAGTTCCATAGGTCATAATTCCAGAGGACGTAGTTCCAGAGGTCATAGTTCGAGAGGAAATAGTTCCAGAGGGCGTAGTTCCACATGTCATAGTTCCACATGTCATAGTTCTAGAGGCGTAGTTCCAGAGGGCGTAGCTCCACAGGTCATAGTTCCAAAGGAAGTAGTTCCAGAGGTCATAGTTCCAGAGGGTGTAGTTTCATAGATCATAGTTCCATAGGGCATAGTTCCAAAGGGTGTAGTTCCAGAGTTCATAGTTCCATAGGGCGTAGTTCCAGAGGTCATAGTTCCAGAGGTCATAGTTCCAGAGGGCGTAGTTCTAGAGGTCATAGTTCCAAAGGGTGTAGTTCCAGAGGGCATAGTTACAGAGGTCATAGTTCCAGAGGGTGTAGTTCCAGAGGGAGTAGTTACAATGGTCATATTTCCACAGGTCATAGTTCTAGAGGCGTAGTTCCAGAGGGCGTAGTTCCATAGGTCGTAGTTCCAAAGGGCATAGTTCCAGAGGGCGTAGTTCCATAGGTCATAGTTCCAGAGGTCATAGTTCCACAAGTCATAGTTTCAGAGGCGTAGTTCCAGAGGGCGTAGTTCCACAGGTCATAGTACCAAACAGCATAGTTCTAGAGGGTGTAGTTCCACAGGTCACAGTTCCACAGGTCACAGTTCCACAGGTCACAGTTCTACAGAGCGTAGTTCTAGAGGTCAAAGTTCCAGAGGTCATAGTTCTAGAGGGCATAGTTCCAAAAGTCACAGTTCCACAGGTCATAGTTCCAGAGGTCATAGTTCCAGAGGGCGTAGTTCCAGAGGTCATAGTTCTAGAGGGCGTAGTTCTAGAGGTCATAGTTCCATAGGTCATAGTTCCAGAGGTGTAGTTCCAGAAGGCGTAGTTCCACAGGTCATAGTTCCAAAAGACATAGTTCCAGAGGGAGTAGTTCCAGAGGTCATAGTTCCACAAGTCATAGTTCCAGAGGGCATAGTTCCAGAGAGCGTAGTTCCAGAGGTCATAGTTCTAGAGGCGTAGTTCCATAGGGCGTAGTTCCATAGGGCGTAGTTCCACAGGGCGTAGTTCCACAGGTCACAGTTCCACAAGTCATAGTTACATAGGTCACAGTTCTATAGAGCGTAGTTCTAGAGGGCAGAGTTCCAGAGGTCATAGTTTCAGAGGGCGTAGTTCCACAAGTCACAGTTCCACATGTCATAGTTCCAGAGGGCATAGTTCCATAGGTCATAGTTCCAGAGTGTGTAGTTAGAGAGGGCATAGTTCCACAGGTCATAGTTCCACAGGGCATAGTTCTAGAGGTCATAGTTCCAGAGGGTGTAGTTCCAGAGGTCATAGTTCCACAGGGCGTAGTTCCATAGGTCATAGTTCCAGAGGGCGTAGTTCCAGAGGGCGTAGTTCCAGAGGTCATAGTTCCAGAGGGCATAGTTCCAGAGGTCATAATTCCACAGGTCATAGTTTCGGAACTACGCCCTCTGGAACTATTCCTCTGGAACTATGACTTGTGGAACTATGACCTATGGAACTACGCCCTCTGGAACTATGACCTCTGGAACCATGGAACTATGACCTGTGGAACTATGCCCTGTGGAACTATGACCTCTGGAACTACGCCCTCTAGAACTATGACCTCTGGAACTATGACCTCTGGAACTATGCCCTCTCTAACTACACCTTCTAGAACTATGAACCGTGGAACTATGCCCTCTAGAACTATGACCTATGGAACTACACGCTCTAGAACTACGCCCTCTGGAAATACACCCTCTGGAACTATGACCTCTAGAACTATGACCTGTGGAACTATGACTTGTGGAACTAATCCCTCTGGAACTATGACCTCTAGAACTACGCTCTGTAGAAGTATGACCTGTGGAACTGTGACTTGTGGAATTATGACCTGTGGAACTATGCCCTTTGGAACTATGACTTGTGGAACTATGACTCGTGGAACTATGCCCTCTGGAATTACGCCTCTGGAACTATGACCTCTGAAACTACTCCCTCTGGAACTACACCCTCTGGAACTATGACTTGTGGAACTATGACCTCTGGAACTACGCCCTCTGGAACTATGACCTATGGAACTACGACCTCTAGAACTATGCCTCTGGAACTATGACCTATGGAAATATGACCTCTAGAACTATGCCCTCTAGAACTATGACCTCTGGAACTACGCCCTCAAAAACTACGCCCTCTGGAACTATGACCCGTGGAACTATGCCCTGTGGAACTATGTCCTCTAGAACTACACCCTCTAGAACTATGAGCTCTAGAACTACGCCCTCTCGAACTATGACCTCTGGAACTACACCCTCTCTAACTACGCCCTCTGTAACTATGACCTCTAGAACTATGCCCTCTGGAACTATGACCTCTGGAAATATGCCCTCTGGAACTACGCCCTCTGGAACTATGACCTGTGCAAATACGCCCTCTGGAACTACGCCTATGGAACTATGACATGTGGAACTATGACCTATGGAACTATGCCCTCTGGAACTATGACCTCTGGAACTACGCCCTCTAGAACTACGCCCTCTGGAAATATGACTTGTGGAACTACACGCTCTGGAACTACGCCCTCTGGAACTATGACTTGTGGAACTACACCCTCTGGAACTATGACCTCTGGAACTACGCCCTCTGGAACTATGACCTCTAGAACTACGCCCTCTGGAACTACACCCTCTCTAACTATGCCCTCTGGAACTATGACCTATGGAACTATGCCCTCTGGAACTATGACCAGTGGAACTACACCCTCTGGGACTACGCCCTCTGGTACTATGACCTCTGGAACTATGACCTGTGGAACTATGACTTGTGGAACTACACCCTCTGGAACTATGACCTATGGAACTCTGACCTTTAGAACTACACTCTGTAGAACTATGACCTGTGGAACTATGACCTGTGGAACTGTGACCAGTGGAAATATGACCTGTGGAACTACGTCGTCTGTAACTACGCCCTTTGGAACTATGACCTATGGAACTATGTCCTCTGGAACTATGCCTCTGGAACTATAACTGTTCTAGGATAAATTCGTGAGTGCGGACACAGACCAATCTCCACAGATCCACCTGGATCTGGAACAAACTGAGACAGAATACTACTCTTTCCCTAGTTCTAAAGTATTGAATGGACAAGAGAAGAAGGATGATGTAC
>ML788435.1:55324-65329 GCA_009831015.1 Picea engelmannii
TAGAAGCAAAGTATTTAGACTTAAAGGAGAAAGGTAGATTACAGGAGGAACAAGCTAGGAAGCTGCAAATTTAGAAAATGAAGAAAGATTCAAATCATATGAATAATTCAACAATGCAAAACAATGTTACTAATACATAAATTGAAACTCAAACTCAAGAGAAAAGTCTTAAAAAGAAATAATGTTATTAATATAGAAAAGTATTAAAAATAAAGAACAAGAAGTGACCATTCTTCAAAAATAATAAGATAAGGAGGTTTTGACAAGGAATGTTGAGAAACATACAATTGAGAAAGAAATTCCTAAATCCAAAGAAACGAAAAAGAGTTGTTCTAACCTTGAGTAAATAGAAAAAGATAATACACAAATAGAATTAGATAAGAAAGCTAATGAGGATAGAGGTACAATAGTATCGGGCACAACAAGTACTCTTCATAACTTGAACAGAAAAATCATTGGAGGAGATATAATTATACCTTGGCCTAAGGAGTCAGGAACTAGAATATCTATTCTTTCTCCTAGCTTTGGCAGATTTACCAAGGCTTCTAGTACTTCAAATGTTTCCACACCTACATGCATAGCATCTTAATGTGCTTCATTTGGAAAATCCTTCTTCCCATCACCCAGATGAATGGGAAGATTTCCTTTCTCTAACAAATGAACAACAAATCCCTTATTTATTGATTCAAGAAACCTATCCACTAGTTGAGAAATGTGTTCTACTCCCTAAAAAAAAACACTAAATATTGCAATAGTAAAATGTCGTACCAATTGTAGGGACACCCTATGTGTGTTGGCACCCAAAGTTTTGGGTAAAATATCGCACGTGCGCAAAAAATAAGTTATGTGTTCCTATTCAAGTGGTGTTTGCGCTCAAGAAACTCTGCGAGGGGTGACAGGAGGCACAAGCACCAGTTTGCATTTTGTTAATGCGCGCTAGTTTGAGTTTTGTGATGCGTGCCAAAAATCAAGAAGACCCTGCATGCATGCTAGAATCAAGAAAAAACATTTCGGGAAATGATCCAGGTGGATATCGGTGGCCATCCACCTTTTCCAGCTGGCTCAAAACAACTTTCTCGCAATTTTGGTAATTTACTATTTTTAGCAGTTTTTCGGGTCCTGAACTTCCAGAGTCGTTTTGAGGCCCTAAATGACGTTTTTTTGGGTATGTTGCAGTCAAAATATTTCATCATGAATTTTTCATCAATTGTTGTATTCCTCGAATAGATCTTTCCAACGGGCTATCGTACGCCTAAAACGAAGATCGTATGAAAAATTTACGACCCTAGGAAGTTGATGCACTGACTTACCCAAACGAGGCCCACATGACTTTTGGCGCTTCATCTCCTAGGGTTAGGTTTTTGGATGTCTAGGGTTTTTGACACTCATTTTTATTGTAAAAAGGCCTTCACAGCCTCATTGTAATCATCTTCTTGTGAATGAGCGCAGTCGTCACATCTCTTCTCAAAGATAATCCGTCATCATTCTAGCAAGCTTGTTTTCACCTGCATTTTATAGTTTCAGCTTATTTCCTTATTGAATAGAAAAATAGTTTTATTGTATCCTTGTTATTCTATGTTAAGCATCTGTTGATCATATGGAGTCATTTCGTTCCAGATCAATGGTATTAGAGCAGTCTGCTCCTTGTTGTCTTATTGCATGTCCCCAACGAGGTCAGGGTACAAAGAATTGGGTCTCGAGCTTGTTTCTCTTGAGGGCCAAAGATCTTGCACACCCAAGCGACCTCTCATGGCAAGAGAAAATAAAGATGATAGGACATGAGATCCTTTCAAAAATTTTCTTGAGGAATCCCTCACGCAAAAGAGGAATGAGATGATGGATAGTTTCATGCAAATTCTTCGACGACTACCAACAGGTGACACATCTTCTTCGAGCGGAGGCTCCGCCCCCTTCAAGGTACAAATAACCTTTGATATTCTTGTATTTGAAGGTCAGATAGACACAGATGGTGTAGAAAAATGGTTGAATCTACTAGAAGGGTATTTTTTTGTCCATAACTTTTCGAATAGAAAAAAGATTACTTTTGCGCTCCTCAAAGTCGTTCCCCATGACAAAGATTGGTGAGAAACTTTATGTGACCGAAAGGAAATAAAGGAACCCTCATTATTACAGTCACGACCACTTGGGAATCCTTTAGGGATGCTATTAAGGAACAATACTACCCTTTTGGAAGTTATGATGACTTGTATACCAAATGGACGACACTGCAGCAAGAAAGAGACCAAACAGTGCCAGAGTTCACAAATATCTTCCATACCTTTTCCACCAAGATGGGTATCAAAGATTCAAAGCGACATCTGGTGCTCAAGTATCTTGGTGCTCTGCATAGATACATCTATACCAAAATGGAATTTCTGGAAATCTTATCCTTGGGCACGGCCTACCGATATGTCATCAAAATCGAGTAGAAGCTCAAACAAAAGGTGCGACAATTTGGGCTCGGGAAACCCTCACATAAAAATCCAGGAAAGGGAAACCCCAACCAACATTACAAAGGATAGAGAAAATATGGAAAATATCATGACAACCAGTCTAAGTCGCAAGCAAAGAAGGACACTGGAAAGACAAAGAAAGATATCGAGAAGTGGTGTGACTTCCATAAGAGCCCTTGGCATAACACTGCTGACTGCTGCTCAAAGCAGTCGTTGGTGGCCGAATTGAAATCCTCTGGATCAGATGTGGGTTCTGACTATGAGTTAGAACCAGAAAGATGAAGACGGATCATTGACATGGACCCAATGCCACCGTTGCTACCACCAAGCTCTAGCCTGATGAACCAGATGAGCCAAAATAAGGAGAGCGCCTCTTCCATTCACATATGTGGGTAAAAGGCACCCCATTGCACTTCATCATTGATAGCGGTAGCCAAAAGAACCTCATCTCAACAGAGGTTGTCAAGCAGTTGGCCTTGCTGAAAATGCCCCACCCACAACCCTACACCATTGGATGGCTCCGCCAAGGAAGCGATCTCTGCATCAACCAACAATGTCGACTGTCGTACGTCATCAAGCCCTTCAAAGATGAGGTATTGTGTGATGTTGTTCCTCTCAAAATTTGTAATGTTATTTTGGGCCAACCTTATTTATGGAAACGTCATGTTGTATATGGGTCTAGGCCTCGTAGTGTTATTATTACTTTGAACAGGAAATTGTACAGTATACCCGAGGCAGTCCCACCTAGTTCTATTTCCTTGATCTCTGCCAAGCAATGCAGGAAGGTCATCTCTTAGACGAGGAAGTTTGTCTTCTTCATGATTCACTCTTAGAATGAGTGAAAGATCACAACCACATCCAGGGTCTCTGCGGCCAACCTCTCCACACAGTAGAATCAAGTAGATAAGGTCATCAGAGAATACTCAGATATCTTCTCCTCACCTACCGGGGTACCGCTGCACTGTCAATTCAAGCACCCCATCGATATGACCCCCGACGCACTGCTTCCCAATGGGCCAGCCTATCATCTCTCTATGTTAGAAAATGAGGAGATCAAGCGACAGATACAAGAATTGTTCCAAAAGGGGCACATCCGTCCCATCTCATCACCTTGCAGGAGCTCAATCGTGCTAGTACAGAAGAAATATGGAACCTAATGACTCTGCATTGATTATCGAGCCCTGAATAAAATCATAGTTAAAAATTGGTACCCAATTCCCCGAATCGACGACGTCCTTAATCAAATCACTAGGGGAAAATACTTCAGTAAGATTGATCTGAATTATGGCTACCACCAGATCCTGATAGAACAGACAGATGTATGGAAGACCACCTTCAAGTCAAAGGAAGGAATTTTTGAATGGTTGGTCATGCCCTTTGGTTTGAAAAATGCTCCAGCCACTTTTATGAGGATGATGGACGGTATCTTGCGACCATTCACCAATACTTTTGTAGTGGTGTATCTGGATGACATTCTCATTTACAACAAGTCTTGGGCAAAACACTTGTAGCATATTCAACAGGTTCTGCACACCCAGCGGTAGCACAAGCTATACGCCAACTTGGAAAAATGCTCCTTTGGCATGGACAGGGTCCATTACCTGGGCTACATTGTTGATCAACATGGAGTACATGTGGATCCAGCCAAGATCCAAGTCATCCGTGACTGGCTAGTCCCAACCACTCTCACTGAGCTTCGAAGCATCTTGGGCCTTGCCAATTTCTACTGCAGGTTCGTGTTGGGATTCTCCCATATTGCATGGGGCCTTAGCCAAATAACCAGGGGTGGTGGTAAGGCAAAATTTGCGTGGGGCTTGTACCAACAACAAGCGTTTGATGATTTGAAGCAGCGCTTGTGCTCAACCCAATTACTTTCACTACCAGACCTACAACAACCCTTTGAGATCGAGACAGATGCTTTAGACTATGCTGTGGGAACCGTTCTCACTTAGCACGTCCACCCCGTGGCCTATCATAGTGCGACACTATCATATGTTGTCCGTAAGTACCCTACATATTAAAAATAAATGTACTCCACTATGCAAGCCTACCACCAGTAGAGACATTACATTCTTGGGAAGAATACAGTCATCCACACCGATCATAAGCCACTACGGTTCATGCAGACACAAGGAAAATTACACAATGACCGCCATCAAAAGTGGTCCACATACTTACAACAATTCCACCTCAACATCAAGTATAAAACAGGAAGCACCAACCAAGTTGTTGATTGCCTCAGTAGACCACCAGTCGTGACACTCTCCACGGTGCTAGACTCTTGTAGCCATGAGACAGACCAAGACTTCACCACCACCTACCAAATGTTGGGTGCAAATGCAGTTGTTGATAATTTCCATCTTCAGGATGGGTTGTTTTGTCGTCTGGGGCATATCTGTGTTCCATCAAGCGAGCGAGAAAAGATGATCTGGGAAGCCCAATATAGTCAAGTGGCAAGACATTTCAGCGTCTAAAAGACAATTATGATGCTACATAAACATTTCTACTGGTCGAAACTTCGAAATGAGGTCAGAAAGTATATCAGATCCTGCACTGCATGCATTATTGCCAAACCGACCACTGAGAAACATGGCATGTACAGCCCTCTTCCTACACATGACAGTCCATGGGAATCCATCTCAATGGACTACATGTCGAGCATCCCATCCACCAAGCGGGGAAATGAATGTGTTTTTTTGGTTGTTGATCACTTTTTTAAGATGGCGATTTGGGTTGCCTGTAAGAAGAGCATCACAACAGAAGCCACTGCCAAGCTCTTCTTTGAACAAGTCTGGGTAAATTTTGGAATCCCACAAACCATTGTCTCAGATCGGGATAGTTGATTTCTGAGCACATTTTGGTTGAGCCTCTGGTCACTGTTGGACACCAAGCTCACCAAATCCATGGCCTTCCACCCCTAGACAGATGGTCAAACTGAGGTCGTAAATCAAATGATTGTGCATATCTTGCGCATGTATAATTCCAATCACCCTTGCACATGGGATGAGAGTCTTCCCTATGTCCAACATAGCTACAACCGAGTTCTACATAGCTCAACCGACCACAACCCCTTTCAAGTGGGGTTGGGATTCCAACCATTGGGTCCCATAGATGTTGCACTTCCCCTTGTGGTCACCTCGACTGACTCATCTCCTGCTCCAACTGAAGTTGACAAAGCCACCTGATTCATTGAGTGGATCCAAAACATCCTCCAATAGGTTTAGGATATCTTACAGAAGTCTAATGACAAGTACAACAAGCACCATGATCAACATCAAGTGCCACATAAATTTCAGGTGGGTGACAAATTTTGGTTTCACTTGCAGAAAGAATGCCTTACAGGGCCCCATCAGAATCTTCGTCCACTCCATTATGGGTCATACACCATCACCAAAAATATGGGGGATAATTCTTTTGATCTCAACATTCCTCCTTTCCTTGGCCTACACCCAATGTTCAACGTGGACCTCCTTCAACCTTATTTCCCACCATTATTGGACACCTCAGACGTAGCAAAACAGATGACACAAATAGAGATCAAACTCGACTTCATACAACAGGCATCTAGTGATCAGATTATGGACACACAGATCAAGGGCACTCAACAACAAAGGATCCAAATTTATCGAGTCCTCAAAGTAGGGTAGCTCCTGCACCAAGGCAAGTGGCTCACCCAAGGCCAAATTCTGCAGAAATTTCCTCATCTGATGGGGGAACTCAACGCAATGGAGACCATTGCTTCCTAAGGAGGGAGGATTGATCTAGGTGGATATCGGTGGCCACCCACCTTTTTCAGCTGGCTCAAAATAGATTTCTCGCAATTTTGGCAGTTTACTATTTTTAGCAGTTTTTTCGGGTCCTGAACTTCTAGAGTCATTTTGAGGCCCTAACGACGTTTTTTTGGGTATGTTGCTTTCAAAAAATTTCATCATGAAATTTTTATCAATTGTTGTAGTCCTTGGATAGATATTTCCAATGGGATATCATACGCCTAAAACGGATATCGTATGAAAAAGTTACGACCCTGGGAAGTTGATGTACTGACTTACCCAAACGAGGCCCACATGACTTTTGGCGCTTCATCTCCTATGGTTATGTTTTTGGATGTCTAGGGTTTTTGAAACTCCTTTTTATTGTAAAAAGGCATTCATAGCCTCATTGTAATAATATTCTTGCAAATGAGCACAACCGTCACATCTCTTCTTAGAGATAAGTCGCCATCATTCCAGCAAGCTTGTTTTTTGCTGCATTTTACAGTTTCAACTTATTTCCTTATTGAATAGAAAACCAGTTTTACTGTATCTCTGTTATTTTATGTTAATCATATGTTAACAATCTGTAGTCATTTCGTTCACTCATAAAATCCAGATTAGGAAATATCCTTGAATGATTACTACAAGCGACACGAGGGAATGTGGAGCGGTAAGAATATGAGCTGGAAAGGTAGTTCAGATTGCCACAATTCCAGAGAGGCTACATGGAATGCATGTAGGTTATAGAAGTGTGTGAGACTGGTAGCCAGAGAAGTGAGTGGGGAAAAGATAAAAGTGACTAACCACCAGAGCCGAGAAGCAGATAAAAGGAAGCAACGACAACATAAGGGGAGTTAGCTAATTAGGCAGTTAGTCATTGGTTGATGGTTGTGGGTATTGTTGTCCTTGAGCTTTCTTTGAGCCTATTTCTTGTATTATCTCTAGTGTAAGTATGAGTCTATAATATCTATAGAGTCAAATTAAATGTGCATGGTACTAAGTAATGTAATGCTGGGAAAATGTATAAGATAGCAGAGCTCTATTCCTATCAATGAATTTTTTGCTTAATGTATGTCTGTGAATGATTAAATGATGATGATAATAAATATATAGTGATTTTGGACATGCAATGTGTCAATTATGTGTTGATTGAATGTATTGTTTTTGTTATGCATTGTTAATTGTTAAGTAATTTACAATGGATAATATGAATGAAACTCCCGATGGATTTATGTGCAATTAGTCCATCACCAACACAATACTAGATGGTCTCTATGATCCTCATGGAATCTTGGGTGAGACCTTATTTAGTATTGGTTGAGGATTGATATGTTGATGGCTTGGGGTTTTTGTTGGTCAACTCTAGATGAACCTTGGGTCTTCAACCCCCCAACATTAAGAAGGATGCGCGCAAGTGTGAAAGGATCCAACAAATGGTTTTGTTGCTGGGACGTGGAGGTTTTGTATTGAATGATGAAGGCAAATAATGAGGTGGTATCCATGGAAAGAATAAATTCAAGATTGGTTAACTATGAAGGAACATGAGTTTGCTTGGTGGGAAACTCAAGGTCCAAATGTCAATGTGAAGCGATTTAAGGACAAGTATCTCTACATTGATGTGCATGAAGTTTTCTTTATTGGGTTTCCTTGTTTATTGTATATGGTTGAAAAGGAAGACTACTACTAACACTTCTTTGAGGCTTCAAGAACCAGTGGTTTGGGATAAGATCATGATCGATAGGCTGAAGCCATTAGACAGAAAGTGGACTCAAGCCATTGATTTTTGGTTCACTCGGGTGAAGGAAGGTTATGTAATTGATTTTTTTATTAAATACACCAATTGTTTCAACGAGGCTGAAAGGAACTTAACTAAAGGACCTAAAAAAAGGTTGTTAGAATAAATCCTACTCTAGATAAAGATGTTGTTCATGGAGAAGGGGTTGATGTGTATGGATCATGTTAGGATGGATAAGTATACTTCCTTATCACTTGGGGGGGGGATGCGAAGACAAGCGAAGTTGAGAGAGGAGATCGATCCGTCGAGGAGTATCTATAAGTTGTTGATATGAGGTGAGGAATAGGATATACCCAGAAGAGCAGAGGAGAGAAAGAGATGAAATATCCACAAGAAGAGTTGAGTCAATAAGGAGACAAAAATTGTAAAGAAGCAAAAGGAAGATAGCAGGGGGTGCGCAAAGAGGGGTCAAGCCCAAAATGAAGAGGAAGGAGACCACACTAGGAGAAATTTTTAGAGAGTGTGTTGTGACAGAGAGGAACATATATGGGGATAGGTTGAAAAAGAGGTGCAACGTTGAGAGTAGGGTATCCAATGAATATATTGGTAGTAGTGGTAGTAGGATCCTAGAATATGAAGTGTAAACCCCTTGGTTGTTGCAGAGTGTTGTAAATTTGGAGGAAGATGAGGAAAAAAGTATAGGAACAAAGGAATGAGAAGAATATGAAGGACCCCCTAGTGCTGGGGGAGACAAGTTAGCAATAGTGGATGGTATTGCATGACTTCAAGTACAAAAAACTCTAGTTTCCCTCACGAGAAATGTTAGAAGAAGATGGAGTTACCCCCCCCCCTTTGAACCACCCCCTTTCACATTTGCAGCCAAGATTAAAGAATAATAAACAAAGAGGTGATTGAAGTAGAGGTAAGAGTAGGAGAATAAAGAAGAGAAGTGATGAGTGAAGAAGAAGACAAAGTCATCGCTACTTCACCAAGAAGAGTATCGGTATTAAGATCCCTAACACTCAGTATTTGGTTAGGAGGACATAGTTCGAGATTGAATATGGAGACTCGGGATAATACCCTGAGATTTCCCATGTTCCATGGAAGAGGTAGAGATGATGAAAAGAAACATTGGTTCACATGTGAAGCAATATGGTCTATGAAGAGGATCGCAGATGAGGCATCGAAAATTGCACAGTTGGAGACCACGTTCAGGGATAAAGCCTTGAGGTGGTACATGAATTATAAGGCCACTGCATCGGTGGGACAAACAAGGTCCCTAACAAAAATCAAGAGAGATGTTCTTAAGGAATTCCAAAAGCATAAGTTAGAATCTCAGTTCATTATAGAGATCAAGGAGATTAAGTAGAAACAAGAAGAAACTATGTGGGTTTATGACCAATGGTTCAAGATTTGTTTGGGTAGGTTGACTTTCCAGATCTAGGACGTGAAACATAGAGAATGATTCATTTTCGAGGTGCTTCCCCATATCTGAGTCCTTATTACATAGCATAATGTGAATACCTAAGCAAAGGTGGTAGAAATTTCGATGCACCTAGAGGCTACACCAGGAGGAGCAGAGACATCGATAGGTTTGGAGTAGGTATAGTCACAATTAGCCAATTTGATGATGCAATTGCAGGACATGGAAAAAGTAAAAGTTGTGCGTGAGAACATATGGTGTAGAATGTGTTAGTTAGAGGTGCACTGTAGATATGAGTGTCCTACAATTGGTAGGTTATGGAGACAGGTGCACTAAATACATTTGCAGTTGGGCCTCAAACATAATGGTGTAAAATTTGCAAGAAGTGGGGCCATGTACCACCCCATTTCCCAACGTTGGAGAAATATAAAAAGACACATCATACTCTATTATGTGAATTATGCAAATCCATGGGACATGATGTGAACAACTTTTGGTCATTCCAGTCGATGCAAGATCATACCCACGATGTATTTCAGGTACAAGAGGATCATAAGGGTGGTGACCATGGAAATGCTGAGAGAGGTAGCTATTAAGGAGGTCCTAGATTTGGATATTAAGGAGGCAGGGGACAAGGATATG
>ML788435.1:77833-97281 GCA_009831015.1 Picea engelmannii
TTATTTCCTTTTCAACATGTTGTTGCGCCTTCTTTTATGTTATCATTCCTGAAGAATCATGTGCTTGATCTGACATTGGGTTAATTTCTTCCATATGTTTTGAGATTTCTCCTAACTCATTTGGAGATAATCTTATTTCTTCCAATGTAGGAATTTGAGGGCATGGGAATGTAGGGGATTTTTTAGATGTTTCCTTGGTAGGGAGTAATCTTGTTTGTTGAAGATCAGGGATCTATAGAGGTGAAAATGAAGGGGATTTTTTATATGCTCTTGACTTTCGAATATGTCAAGGGATCAATGTGAGCCAAAACTTCATACATGTTTGATGTAGCTCCAAACCCTTCTCCCAAGGTATACACCAGTGTCTTTGGTTTCACTACATGATTTTGGTCTTGACTTGTGCCTGAAGGTTTCACTGGCCTAGGGGGGCACCATGCTTTCTTTAGGGGTAGTTAATTGTGAATCTTATTTCCCAATATTCTTCATTTTTTTCATTTGCAATTGCTCTTCCTTTTCACGTTCAAAATATTAGATCTATTGATTTTGTTTTAGTCCTTCACAAGATTGATCCAATTGTACACTGTAAGAAGGATTGCCTCTGGGAGCCCCTTTTCTAGGTCAACTTTGAAACATATTTTGGCACAAGAAAACATATGATCTTTTGGTTAAGATCTATCTATATAATTACCTAGAGAGTTCCTAATACTTCTCATAGTATCTTCATTCCAGCAATGGAGTGGAAGGTGAGGTAAATGAACCTAGACATGAATGATTGTAGGGATGTCTTGCTTTAGGTTACAATTAGGCTTCCAACTATTCAAATACGTACCCCTAGATCCAAATAAATACAACTAGCTTCAAAAGTTAAAATCTTTGTCTTCTTTGTTTTTTAACAAAACGGCATAAAAACCTCACCCACAAAAGTAGTGGGTAAGATTAACCTTGATAAAAAATTTCCATTTTTTCTAAATCCAAATTACTATGGCTCTTTGTTATGGCCAGATCCTACTGAATTGTCCTATTAATCCCCAATTTTCCAATGCCAAAGCCATATTATGTGAGGTTGTAGTGGGAAGAAGAACTTGACAAATGTTGTCCATTTTTTTTCACAAATCATAAGGGGTTTCATCTGTGGATTTCCCCATTGCAGTGATAAACCTTTGAAACATTATCTTGATTTCTTTTTTAAGGGGGACGGGGGAACAAGCCCCCTCTAGGAGAGGAATCCATTGTTGTATCCGATCTCCAATTCACTTATTCTAGGGTTTCTAGGTGCATGCTCTCTATGATGACCTCTGCCTTAACTAAATATGAAATCTTGTTTTTTGCATTGTGTGTGGATGATTTAGTCATAAATGGAAGCAATTTTGAATTAATTTTGGGCTTGAGGAAATAATTGGCAGACACATTTGAAATTATTGACCTTGGTCTCCTATGTTTCTTTTTAGGCATCCAAATTTTGCAAATGGATGATGATATCTTTATTTCTCAACCTAAATATGTAATCGAAAGTTTTGAAAAGATACACCCGTTTAGTCAGGGGTAAAGTTGACCAAAGAGTGTGATTCTTTGAAATTCAATGCAACTCTCTATCAATAGCTGGTTGGTAGCCTTATTTATTTGACTCATAATCCACTTAATATTTCCTTTATTGTTAGTGTGGTTTCCTGGTTGACATGGGATCCATGGGAAAGCCATTGGAAGGAAACAAAGAGGATTTACCATTATATTCAGGGGAACTTATCGAATTGGTATAAAGACCCATGGAACTTATCGAATTGAAACTATGGCCTATGGAAATATGACCCTTGGAACTGTGACCCAATGAACTATGACCTGTGGAAATATGAACTTTGGAAATGTGACCCCAAGAACTATGACCCGTGAAACAATGACCTCTAAAACTACACCCTTTGGAAATTTGAACTATGGAACTATGACATGTGGAATTACCTCTGGAACTGTGACCCTAGGAACTATGACCTATGTAACTGTGACACCGAAAACTATGACCCATGGTACTATGACCTCTGGAACTATGCACTTTGGAACCTTGAACTTTGGAACTATGACCTCTAGAATGGTGACCTGTGGAATTATGACCTTTGGAACTATGACCTGTGGAACTATAACACCAGGAACTTTGACTTGTGGAACTATGACCTGTGGAACTATGACCTTTAGAACTGCGACCCCAAGAAATATGACCTCTGGAACTATGACCCAAGGAACAATGACCTCTAGAACTATGACCCCAAGAACTATGCCCCATGGAACTATGACCCCAAGAACTATGACCTCTGGAACTATGACTTGCAGAACTATGACTTGTGGAACTATGACCCCTAGAAATGTGACCCCAAGAACTATGACATGTGGAACTATGACCTCTAGAACTGTGACCCCAAGAACTATGACCCGTGGAACTATAAACTTTGGAACTACGCCCCTTGGAACTTTGAACTCTGGAACTATGCCCTATAGAAATTTATGACCTGTGGAATGACCTCTGGAACTATGACCCTAGGAACTATGATCTATGGAACTATGACCTCTAGAGCTGTAACCCTAGGAACTATGACCCACGGAACTATGACTTCTGGAACTACCCCCTTTATAACTTTGAACTCTGGAGCTATGACCTATGGAACTATGACCTGTGGAACTATAACCCCAAGAACTATGACCTGTGGAACTATGACCTCTAAAACTATGACCCCAGGAACTATGATCTCTGGAACTGTGACCTGTGGAACTATGACCTCTGGAACTATGAGGGCTAAGGAGGAGACTCAAAGATCTTAGGCTAAGAATTAGTGTTGCAACGATCTCAAGGTATTTATCTTATTGTAGTTTCTTACATTTATAATATAAATATATGATATTTTCCTCTCTAATGTTAGTAATTCATGGTTGTTTGTCTAAACATTGGTAGATCTAATTTTCCTTGATAAATTAGATTATACCTTCTTGTAAATGATCTCTTTGTGCAAAACAAGGTTGGGAGAGGTGTGTCTTTTTGCTTGTGTGTAGATGAAAAATTGCAGGAGTTGAATATTGGAACTAGATCTTGGAGCTACGTCACCTTCCAAATGGCCTAGTTCTAGAGGGTGTAGTTCCACAGGTCATAGTTCCAGAGGGCATAGTTCTAGAGGGCCTAGTTCTAGAGGGCGTAGTTCCACAGGTCATAGTTCCAGAGGGCATAGTTTTAGAGATCATAGTTCCAAAGGGCGTAGTTCCAGAGGGCGTAGTTCCAGTGGTCATAGTTCCATAAGTCATAGTTCCAGAGGTGTAGATCCAGAGGGCATAGTTCCACAAGTCATAGTTCTAAAGGGTGTAGTTCCAGAGGGCATAGTTCCAAAGGTCATAGTTCCATAGGGCGTAGTTCCATAGGTCACAATTCCACAGGTCATAGTTCCAGAGGGCCTAGTTCCACAGGTCATAGTTCCACAGGTTACAATTCCACAAGTTATAGTTCCAGAGGGCCTAGTTCTAGAGGGTGTAGTTCCATAGGTCATAGTTCTAGAGGGTGTAGTTCCACAGGTCATAGTTCCAAAGAGCATAGTTCCACAGGGCGCAGTTCGAGAGGTCATAGTTCCAGAGGGCGTAGTTCCACAAGTCATAGTTCCACAGGTCACAATTCCACAGGTCATAGTTCCAGAGGGCCTACTTCTAGAGGGCGTAGTTCCATAGGTCATAGTTCCAGAGGGTGTAGTTACATAGGTCATAGTTCCAAAGGGCGTAGTTCTAGAGGACGTAGTTCCAAAGGTCATAGTTCCAGAGGCGTAGTTCCATAGGGCGTAGTTCCACAGGTCATAGTTCCAAAGGGCATAGTTCAGAGGGTGTAGTTCCAGAGGTCATAGTTCCAGAGGGTGTAGTTCCATAGGTCCTAGTTCCAAAGGTCACAATTCCACATGTCATAGTTCTAGAGGGCCTAGTTCCAAAGGGCGTAGTTCCACAGGTCATAGTTCCATAGGTCACAATTCCATAGGTCATAGTTCCAAAGGGCCTAGTTCTAGAGAGCGTAGTTCCAGAGGTCATAGTTCCAGAGGGCATAGTTCCAGAGGTCATAGTTCCAAAGGGCATAGTTCCATAGGGCGTAGTTCCATACGTCATAGTTCCAGAGGTGTAGTTCCACAGGGCGTAGTTCCACAGGGCGTAGTTCCACAGGTCATAGTTCCAAAGGGCGTAGTTCCTGAGGGCGTAGTTCCTGAGGGCGTAGTTCCAGAGGTCATAGTTCTAGAGGGAGTAGTTCCACAGGTCCTCGTTCCACAGGTCATAGTTCCAGAGGGCCTAGTTCCACAGGTCACAATTCCACAGGTCATAGTTCCACAGGTCACAATTCCACAGGTCATAGTTCCATAGGGCCTAGTTCCAGAGGGTGTAGTTCCACAGGTCATAGTTCCAGAGGATCTAGTTCCAGAGGTCATAGTTCCAAAGGGCATAGTTCTAGAGGGCATAGTTCCATAGGTAATAGTTCCATAGGTCATAGTTCCAGAGGGCGTAGTTCCATAGGTCATAGTGTTGGTGCATAAATATGTTCACTGTATATCTCACACTCATTTAAAGGTCAATCCAGGAATCATAATTGAAAGAGTCATTACACCATATGTACCGAAAACATGTAACCTATCTAAGTCTGTTGCATATAGGAAATAATTAATAACATAAAAATTCCATTTCTAAGATCTCTAAATACTTCAAAGTCTATTCTGAACCTAAAAGAGAAAACTGATAATGAAACCTAGACAAATAGTCAATCAAAGAAATGTCATCTCAGAGAAACAAGTCTATTCATGTTAGGCACTTGTATTGAAAAGATGAACTTTAAAAAGCTTGTCTCCTGTAGCAATTAAAACAATCAATTCCAACCATTCTGGAAACAAAAGCCAACTTCAATCTCATGTAATTCAACCAAACTGGCAGTCTATCTAGTAGTGCCGGATAGACTGCTTCATAAATCAAATTATTAGAACTATACAAAATAAAACACTTTCAATTGAATTAATTAAAGAAAGTTAAACAAACATGCTTTAAATCACCAATTACCTCTTGTAGACATGACATAGCTATTAGGCATGTATTTTGGGAGGGAATAGTCCAGTGTAGGTTTATAACAGGGGAAAAACGGCTTAGATATAGGGTAAGATAGGGTATTATCTTATGTCAAAATGGAGACTCAAAATTTCCCCCATGCTGAAGATGTTGCATGTCCTCATGCAACGTTACCAAAAACTGATACCCAAAAACTTTCTGCACAATTGGACCTTCCTCTGTCGTTCCTCAAATTGCAAAATGTTAACATCGGAAGCTTCACTCTTCAATTCCTTCTTGATCACCCTAGTGTAATGGACCAATCGCAAGACTTTGTTAAGTTTGGAAGAGACCTCCGCATGTTGCTCCTTCAATTCTGCATTCTCTGCCTTGATATGCCTGTCCAATATTTTGTATTCTTCAATTTCTTGTTTCAATCTTTCAATTTCCATTAATAATGTTTGTTCATTTAGGGACTGGTCTAGACTTGGTGTGAGTACTTCCTTGGCCACCATCTCTCAACCCTCTTTTTCTTTCCTAAGACTCCTCAGAGCCTTTATTATCATCTTTCGTCTGCTCAAAGATTTGCCTAGAATCGATGTGAATGCTTCCTGAGTTACCACCTCTCAAGCTTCTTCTCCTTTCCTCAAATCCATCAAAGTCTCTGTTACCAATCCTTCTATCTCATTTATTGTTACCAGTCCTTCTATTTCGCTTGTGGCAGCTCCCCAGCCACTCTCTTTGTCTGGAGAACTTGGAATATCCACAGGTTCTTTTTGAGGAGAAGGTATGTTTGGAACTATCTCCTGTTTAGCCATACTTCTGGTGGTCCTGCATATGGGTGGCGAGAATTTCTTATACTTGCTGAAAGGGGTAGGAGTTTCTTCAAACAGTTTCCTTTTCTTTGATTTACTAATAGGGACAGGCTTGGACACTTGTACTTCCTGTGTTGACTGGACCTTTATCTTGTGGGCTTGAACTATAACTTCTGGGGTTTTCTTTCACTGGAAAAATCGTATTCCTAATCTAGAAGATTGAGGCGTGGGTTCTGGAACTTGTACCTCCTTTCCTTCTAGTTTCTTTCTACTTTTACTTGTCACCTTAGCAGTCTCCTTCAAGCTACCAACTGAGCTTTGGGAAGGCCAAGCAACTTCAGAAATACTCTTCAATTGCTTAGGGGATTTTGGAGGGGGTTTTACAGTTGGTCCTAGTAAAATCTCCTATTGATCCGTCTCTCCCTTCTTTTGTTTCTTATTCTGTGACCATTGGTCTTTAGGGCGCAAGACTAAGCTAGACGCTTCTGCTGGTGCAGAATTTTTCTTGCTTTGTAACTGGAAGTCAGGGGTCTTCTCTATTTGACTGGCTAGTTCTGATGGCATTTCCATAATAGTTTCAGGAATTCTATCCGATTGACCACATGGTTCTAAACCCTCTTTTCATCTTTTACCCCTTTGAACCGAAGTAGGACTTACTCTCTGGAATTGAGTGCATGTCTTCTTTCTTGGTATAACAGGCTCTCCCACGACATACTTTTCTGTCACTGATTTCTCAATGGGATGAGATGAGTTGGGGGCCGCAGTGTCTTCTTCACCCCCTGATGCCATTTTTTTTTCTTTCTTTTCTTTTCTGCTTGAGCCTTCACTATGTGTCCCTGCCTCCTGTGTCTCGACCGACTTGGATTTCTCTTGAGCAAAGCTCTGTTGGAGCAACTACTTCCAGCTACCCCCTTGTGTTTTTAGAGCATGAATAACCATAAGTTTGATTAAACCATGATGATGAAGACTAGTCTCAGGTTTCTTAGAAACTGAACTTACCCCTCTTGCCATTTTCTTTAAACTCATCCATAAAAAATAGGGAAAATTTATCTGTGGTCCTCCCTCAAAATGTGACAAAATATTTAAATGATAGATGAAGGTCACGACATACCTTCCCTCACAGGTGGGGAATTTCTGCAGACTTATAAGCATTATCCATTATTTTTCTTTGATATAGCTTCGAGGGATGCCCTTGGTCCAATCGGGGTCGTGATGTTCTAGTTTGAGGAATTGTTGACAGAGCTTTTTGTCCACGATTACTCTTTTGAAGTATCTTTCTCCAACCATCGGGAGACTCGTCGCCTCTGCTATAGTGGCCTCTGCAATTTTTAACTTCACCTCCCCAAGCTGCACATTCTCTCTGTCATATGTCTGCGTGAAGTTGAGACAAATTCCCTCATGATGATCCTTAAATTTCTCCAAGAATGGCACCCACCTTGCCTGTTCATATTTTTTTTTGCAAGCCTGATATTCTGTTGTCTCTTTGTATATTTGAAATAATGGCTCATGCTTGTCGACCCCCATGCTATTTTAAGCAATTCCCTTAGGTGGATAAGGCATGGACATAGGTTCGAGTACTAGATGATAGAGTATCAGTTGGGAGGGACCTATGAGGGATACAAAGGCATAGGATGTTTGTAGATAGTGTGACAACAAGAGTAAATAATGCTCATCTGGATGGTGGAGCCATCCAAAGGAGAATTTATGAATGGAAGTGTAGATTACAATGGTCACGTTGATACTCATGGTGATATGGCGAGGTAAGTCAGATCTACTAACAATTTCCAGATTCGTGGGAAGCTTGGTGGCAGACGATATTCACGAAAGGAGGTGGCCGTTATGATTGGGACTCGTGTATATGAAATCGACTGGGATTATTACTTGATATGATGAGATTCGTGGTTCACATCGTCTCATATGGTACGACAACTAATCATGGGGTTTGTGTATCAGATAGACAGAGGGAGTTTGATTTGATAAAAGACATTGTGATTTTTCATTCTTGATGTTTCGTAGTACACTTCCTTCTTATGGAGGTGAGGTCTAATATTTCTACAGAGATTTGTGACAAAATGGGGTACGTCATGATCCAAGAGCAATCAGATTTTCTAAATTCATATTTAGTCTAATTCCTTTAAATAATACGAAAAAAGAGTGTTGAATATGTATGTCCTTGTGCTAATAATTTGACAGTGACTTGGAAACATGGTGAAGAGTTACCCATCATGTTCTTACCAGTACTAGATCATATAAGTACTGGATCACCTGTGTGTAGAATTTGTTGTTGATATGGGATCACCTGAGTGTCGGATCATCTATGTGTAGAATTTGCAGTTGGTACAGGATCGCCTGGGTACCGGATTACCTGTGTGTAAAAACTTGTAGTTGGTACAGGATCACTTGAGTACCAGATCACCTATGTGTAAAATTTGCAGTTGGTACAGGATCGCCTGGGTACTGGATTACCTGTGTGTAAAATTTGCAGTTGGTACAGGATCGCCTGAGTACTGGATCACTTGTGTGTAAAAACTTGTAGTTGGTACAAGATCACCTATGTGTAAAATTTGTAATTGGTACAGGATCACCTGAGTACTGGATAGACACAACGAGATGATTTGGTGGCCCTTCATTGATGCAAGATAAGCACCCAAAAATGAACTTTCTTGAGATTAAAAATCTTGACACTGATTCTGGTGACAGTAATTTATAGAAATAACTGGTGTTCTCTGGTCAAAATCTATCTGAAAAATCATGCATTCACCAAAGTTTATAGAGGAATAATGCAGGAAATCTTTGTAACAAGAGGGTACTCTGTAATGATCAGTAACTGAGATGACAAAACTCCTTTTCTTCTGGAACCAAGGTGACCGCACTTTTGCTGGCATTTCCTCTTTTATTACAACACAATAATAATCCTAACTACTACTTTTTTGTGGATTTTTATCGAGCCTAGATTAGTTAATGCTTGTCGGTATTTTAAATTTTATAGAGTCTGAAAAACTTGAAGGAAACTCTCTATACTATCCCGTGGATTTTTGTCGAGCCCGGGCCAGTTCCTGCTCACTGGTGTTTTCAATTTTAAAGAGTCTGAAAAACTTAAAGAAGACTCTCTATACTGTCCCATGGATTTTTGTCGAGCTCGGGCCAGTTCCTGCTTGCTGGTGTTTTCAATTTTAAAGAGTCTGAAAAACTTAAAGAAGACTCTTTCTGGTAGCTGTCCTCCTTATTTGGTTATCTACATGGGAACACCACCAATTTTATTTTGTCTTTGTTAGTTAAAAATAAAGAAAAACTTCATATCATGACACACCTATGTACAAAAAAAGAATTTATACAATTTGAACTTACTATGGTAGGTCAGCAGGAGGGAAAACCCTCTCACTTACCAGTTGCATTTCGGTAGTCTGAAGAAATTTTTTGACAAAATCCTCCTTTGACAGAGGTTTGTGATAAACCTTCAGTCGATTTCCATTTACAACAAGGGAACTATGCTTTTCATCAATATTCTTTATCCTTACTGCACCATTGTCATATACTGTATCAACCTCATAGGTCCCCATCCATCTGGTAGACAATTTTCCTTTGAAAATTTTAAATCTGCTATCATATAGGAGGGCCCAATCACTTGGCTGGAAGGACTTCTGTTTAATGTACTTGTCGTTCCATTTGTTCCTTTGTTCTTGTATCAGGGTGGTTCTTTGTAGAGCATCTTGTTTTATCTCATCAAGCTTGTTTAATTGTAATAGCCTCTATTTTTGAGCTTCATCCAGGTCCATTCCTATTTGCATGGCAGTTCTGAAGGTCTTTACCTGAAACTCTATGGGCAGTAGTACCTGCTTCCCATATACCAACTCATACGGTGTATGGCCTGTTGTATTTCTCCAGGCTGTCCTATAGGCCCACAAGGCCTCAAGCAACCTATCAGCCCAATCTTTGAGATGCAGCTGAACACTCTTAGTGAGGATGGCCTCTATCACTTTGTTGGTCAATTCTACTTGGCCATTGGCTTGGGGGTGATAGGGTGAAGACTTTCTGTGTCTGATCTTGTATTTTTCGGTAAGGGCCTTAACCAAATTTGAGGTGAATTGTGTTCCTTGATCAGTGACTATCTCCCGAGGTACCCCGAAGCGAGTGAAAATTTCCTCAAAGAGAAAATCTACAACAGATTCTTCATTAGCTGAATACAGGGCCTTGGCTTCTACCCATTTTGTTACATAGAATGTGCAAACTAATATGTACTTCTTCTTCCGGGACATGGGATTGATAGGTCCTACAAAATCTAAGGCCCATTTTTCAAAAGGTTCGATTACTACTTGGGCTTGGAGTGGCATTTCATCGACTGATGTAGGTCTTCCCATTCTTTGGCAATCATTGCAACTGGCCATGTATTTCTTTGCATCTTTAAAAATGGTCGGCCAATAATAGCCAGATTGTAGGATTTTGTAAGCTGTCCTTTTGTCAGCAAAGTGGCCTCCACATGGGTCATCATGGCAGGCTCTGAATATATCCCACATTTCATCTTCCCGAACACATCTTCTGATTACCAAATCAAGTCCCATTCGGTAAAGGGTATCTTCATGCCACATATAATTGGCACTTAGCTGAATGATTCTTTGTTTTTCTCTGGATGTCATTCCTTGAGGCAGCTTGTCGGTTACCAAGTAGTTGGCTATGTTTGCATACCAAGGGGTGAAAGTAGAAATGGAAAATAAATTCTCATCCGGAAAATCATCATTTACTGGAGTACTGTCACCTATATGGATAAGTCTAGATAGAAAATCAACAACCAAGTTATCTCTTCCAGGCCTATCTATAATAGTGATATTAAATTCTTGTAGTAATAAGAGCCATCTAGTTACTCTAGCATTTGTAACAGGTTTATTCATTAGAAATCGGATAGTTGAGTGATTTGTGTGCACAAAAACTTCGTATCCTATTATATAGTATCTAAACTTGTTGATGGTATGTACTATTGATAAGAATTCTTTCTCCGTGACAGTATAGTTTGCTTCAACAGGTGAGAGGTTTTTACTAACAAAGTATATAGCATAGGGAATCTGCCCTTTCCTTTGTCCTAACACAACTCCCAAAGCGGTATCTGAGGCATCTGTACAAATATGGAAAGGAAGGGACCAGTTTGGTCCTCTCAAAGCAGGAGAACTTGAAAGTTTTGTTTTTAAGGTTTCAAAGGATATTTAACATTGCTCATCCCAACATAATTCAACATCTTTCATTAGTAGTTTGAAAAGGGGGGTAGCTAGGTTTGTAAAATTTTGAATAAACCTCCTATAGTAGCCGGCATGCCCTAGGAAACTTCTGATTTCCTTTTGTGAACTAGGGATCTTAATTTGGGAAATAATGTCGATTTTGGCAGGGTCCACTCTTATTTCGGTACCGGAGATGTGGTGACCTAGAACAATTCCTTCAGTAAGCATCATTCTTGATTTTTCGTGACTAAGTGAGAGGTTGGTCTCTCTGCATCTAACCAATACCTTCTTCAAATTATCCAATGCTTGTTGGAAATCATCCCCATATACCGTGAAGTCATCCATGTAGACTTCCACACAATCATTGGTCAGATCGGAGAAAATAGCCAAGACAACCCTCTGAAAGGTAGCAGGGGCATTACATAACCCAAAGGGGAGAACCCTATAAGCATAGGTTCCCAAAGGGCAGGTGAATGTGGTCTTATCCTAGTCTTTTGGTGAAATTTGTATTTGGTTGTAGCCACTAAACCCATCCAGAAAAGAAAAGTACCTCTTCCCAGATAAAGTATCCAAGACCTGATATATGATAGCTAAAGGGAAGCAGTCTCTATAGGTGGCCTTGTTTAGTTCTCAAAAGTCCACAAAAATCCTCCATTTCCCATTTTTCTTTGGTACAATAACTAATGGGGAGACCCATTGTTATAACCCTAAATTGCAATATCCCTGCTTACATGGCATCAGGCCTACTCATTGCCCTTCATTGCCAAAGCCATGCTGAATAGACTCTTCAAAAACCTCTTAAAACAAGTAGCCCGCGCCCTAACCTAACACTGAGCGCGTTTGAACGCTAGCAGGCCTTATACTGCACGTGTTCGAACGCGGGCTGGCCCACTACAGCAAGTGTTTACCTAACAAAGCAAAAAATCAGGAAAGTTGCCGACGGAACGAGAAGCTTTTTGTCAGTTAACTGGAACTCCTCGCCATGCATGGCCGAGAGTTCGTCTAAAACCCTAGCTCCTTCTAGCCTATAAAAGAAGGGGTAGGGGTACTATTCAAAGGAGGAAAAATCATAGCAAAGAAACTCTGCCAAATTGCCGAATCCATTTTGTCCCAACCCTTTAGCCTTTCCTCAAGCTTTAGGAAAATTCAAGCAAAGCAGTTGGAGGACAAAGAAGAGGAGGAGCCCAGGATCAGGATCGAGGAACGGTGGCCGGTCTCTATAATCATTGTAAGTTGGTTCATATTGAGATTAATGAAAAAGATACTTTTCCCGTCCCAAATACATGAGTCTTATCTACGTTATTTGATTTGTGTTTAATCTCTAATCCTCTAGTAGAAAAATAGCATGCATGTGTAGTTTTGTCTTGATTGCAGGATCGCTTTGTGGAAGGAGCAGCAGCAGCAAGGAGATAAAGCTCAACGGAGGATCTACACCAACCGTCGATAAAAAGGTTAGTTGGTTCTTCCCATGTTTGCATGTGAAAAAGGGTTTTAGATTTGGGGTAGAAGGTTGAAAGTAATTATTGAAGGGTCATGATCTGCATGCGAGTTTAAACCCTAGCTTGCTAGTCCGTAGGGTATAAAAACCCCACAACAGAATTGGCGACTCCACTGGGGATATTTTACTCTTAGGGTTTCCAGATTTGGTTAAAGATCTTTTGGGTAGTTCAAAGAAGTTCAGTCTCTGTTTCTTTGTTTATTTTTGTTGCCTGTCAGGTCAATGCTAGTAGGGAACCTGGTTATCAATACCAGTCTTCCTTGACTGACGCTTGACATTTATTCTCGGGACACACAGAGATACACTTGTCCTGCAGAAGGCCTACACGCGTGTGCCCGCGCCCTAACCTTCTACAGCCCGTGTTTGTACGCCTATTGTAGTGGTTTCAGTAGCGTGTAGAGTCCAGGAAGCTTAAGAGGTAGTCCCCTCTTCCTTTGTCATAAGTTTACCTTCTCAGGGGGCTTCCTGGATCCTGTCTGGGTTCTGTTGGTTTGATGTCTGGCTTTCAGTCTACCTTAGTGTGTTAGTTGTTCTTTGCATTTGTTTTCTTTTGTGAAAATTTTCCTTTTCTGTTGAAGTAATAACACCCAAGCCTTTCAGAGACCCTGGTTGTCAATACCAGAGGCCTTTTTCAGGACTGGGCTACCTGTGTGTTGTTTTATCTTGGCTTTTACACAGACCCGCGGCCTGTTTAAGGCTAGCCCGAGGGTACCCGCGCGCTGTAGAAGCTCAGCACGCATTTGCACGCGTGCTATCTTGGTGACAGTAGCGGGCTTGATTGGTAGCTTTTCTGCTTGGGTGGGGCAGTCATCCCCTCCTGTGGTGAGAAGAGATCCTCTCAGGGGTCTAGAGTCTGAGGCTGCACAGTCAGCACGTTAGGGCATTTTACCCTTAGCTTGTGTTTGTTATTTGATTTTTTGATAGAAAAGACAAAAGAGAAAAAATATCTGTTTCATGGTTTTTAGGCAAGTGTTAGAATCGGAGCTATCTTGATTACTTTTCTCGCATTTGTTGTGCTTTGATTATGTTTGTGATCTGCGCTTTAAGCTAGAGTTTTCATTTTATTCTCTTGGTTTTGATCTTGTCATCATTTTTCCTTATTGCATTATTTTGCAATAAAAAAAAAAAAAATTTCTTGTCATTTTCCTCTTGATTTGAGGATTGTGTTGTTGCATCAGTAGCTAGGAAAGAAGTCTGTTTTGCATAAGTTTTTGCAGTGCATGTCAAGTATAAGTAGCTCGCAGATCTGAGTGAAAATCCTTCATATTTACTGCATAAAATCTTAGTAATTTCGAAAAGAAAAGAAGTCTTTCTTGCTGAAAAGTTGCTGGTTTTGCATTTTAGTAGAAGTTTTTGTTTCCAAGCATTTCTTGTTCATTTTTTGCTTTGAGTCTTTTTACACACCATCCGTTTCACCTTCACACCTTGTGACTTTTAAAAATCCCATTAAAATCAACGCTAAATAAAATCAAGTAGACTTTTCTGTTTGTAGGGTGCATATACTAGCTCAGGAATAGGGCCTTGGAATAGGTTGGAGAGTAAATTCTCCAAGGCCACCCAAACCGAACATTGGAGTCTGTCAAATAGGGAGTGTAGAAGTCCAGTTATGGAAAGTTATTCAGGACCCCCCTCTAACACAGGGACTAAACACGAGGTCGCGTAAGGAAAGGTAGCGGAGATAACCCCTCCAAAGCTGGACCGAGCGTTGTGGAGAACACATATAGAGGATCTGTTAAGGGATTCCGTCGTTTGCATTTGCCACAGAGCTTTGTGGGTCTCGAATCCGTTCGAGGTCCTCAGTCGTCTTCCAGACCATTTTCTCTCGATACCCTTGACAGGTTTCGGGCTTGATACCCTACTCATTGTGGTCTACCCGACTGCCGACTGTACCCGCCTGATAGTTGTTCACGTGCTGGCAAACTAGTTGTCAATATTTTCTAGGGATATACACGGGTGACTACGGGGGTATACCGCGGTACCTAAGATGGACATCGGACCAACTCTTTGTAGAGTATACCCGGAGGGTGCTTCCGTATTCGAGTTGCACTTGCACCGGTAAGTTGCTCTAGTATTGGTTGTTGTAACTATTCTTCCTAGTAGTTTAGTGCTTGCTTGATTTATCTTCTAGGGGATTTATTTTAGTGCGTGTTGTTGTTTGTTCGTGTAGAATACCTTAGCGTGTCATGAATATTCTCACAAAGTGGAGGATTCAGAGCTCCACCGGTCACGAAGGCTTCTTGGCCTGCCGCCGGTTATACTGGAGCCACCCCTGCCACCATTGAGGCGGAAGCTGGACCATCAAGGGTCCTTCAAAGCAACTGGGGCTTTTGAGCCCGAACAACCCCCCAAGGAACCAATTGCCAACCTTGGATCGGTTGAAGCCCAAAACACTGACATATATACACCGGTGATCGTACCAGTCCGATTTACTGAATTCCTGACAGGGCTTCATACAGCTATGGCAACAAACGCTGCTACTTCCTCTGGGAACAATTCCGTTCCCGTCACTGTTGTTACCACAGGAGAAGCTTCTCCTAACTTGCCTTTGTCATCAGTCCGGACCACCATGGCTCCGGCCGCAACTTCGTCGCAAAGTGGACCGTCCCCATCCATCGTGGCGGCCACAAAATCCTTTCACAACTGGTGCGACAGGCGCTCCGTTTTCATACGGTACGCCTAGTTCAGGAACAAGTCCTGCACTCACTTCTTCCACTTTACAGACTTTGGGTCTGGGGGAAGGGAGCTCTAACGCTCCTCTACAAGGTCAACTTGGGGGCATTCCTTTCCCTATCAACCCTGTTCCTCATGTTGGAGGTCATATCCCTCCTTCGTCCCCTTCACTTGGTGGTCCGCATCAGGAGACCGCCGGGCAGCCCGCACACACAAGTTCGTTGGGAGCCGGGAGTCAAGGACCACCTACGCAAACTCAACCGGTCGGTTCGTCACCATTTGTTTGGAACGGGACGTTTGGTAACAACACTTTCACACCCACTGCTTTCCCGTCTGGGGGCACCCCCATATTTGGACAGCCTACTCCGACACAGGGTACTATTCCGGCATCGGGGGCACATATACCAGGACCTTGGAATTCAGGACAAGGATCCATTCCCTCCACTGGATTTCCATTCTGGGGTAATTCTTTCCATAGCCAATGGAACCCCGGACAGACTGCCATGCCTCTCCCAACCGGACCGGCATGGGGTAATCCTACCCAGAGTCCGTCAAACACAATGAATGCCCAACATCCGATGTCCTTTATGGGGAATCACCCGATGATGTCTCCTCAGATGCAAAACCCTTTCGCTGGTCAGGGCCATGGTTTCTACCAAAATCCGGGCCAGCAGCCAAACTTTTCCTGGCAACCTGGTGCCAGTCAAACTCCAGGACCCTTTTATCCAGGCTATCAGCAGCAACCTAAACTACCATTCTTGGCAACGTTACACTTGCCAGATTTAACACGATTGTTAAATGATCCTATCTGTCACGATCCACGTTGGCCTCCTATGCCAACGAAGTTGCCTTCGGACATTCCCAAGTTCGAAGCCAAGCCTAACGAAGATCCAGGTGATCACGTGACCACTTTCCATCTCTGGTGTTCATCTAACTCACTGAAATATGACTCCGTCCAGTTGCGATTCTTTCAACGCACTCTCATCGGGAGCGCCGCAAAATGGTACATAGAGCTTGATCGTTCACGATATTCTACTTTTGGCGAACTGGCGATGGTCTTCCTTAACCATTTCCAGTTACCTGTAAGATACGACGCTGGCACAGAATTGCTACCCAATTTCGAGCAGACAACATCGGACCATATCTCGGATCATATTCGAGAGTGGCGACGCCGAAATAGTCTTATCAAAGTACCTGTCCCACCAGCATTCCTGTTGGAATGGTTCATTAAGTCCTTGGTCCCACAGTTGTCCAAAGACATCGCAACATCTGGAGTTTTCTCTGAAGAAGACGCCATTATGAGGGCTCAACAGTTTGAGCTTATCTATTCTCAGTCCAGTTTGTTATACACCATCTTACCAGATGCGCCACGGTCAATCCTGAAGAAAACCAGACAGAGAGCCGGACCACATGCCGACGGTATCGTTGGTTCGGCACACACTAAGCCCGCTGAGCAATTGAATAAGCAATTGTAGCAGTTATCCATACAACACTCAGCGGCCAGCCAGACTACTGCTTTGGATGCTCCTCCTACTCAAACATCGGAAGTACACTCCGTGCAGACGACTAACCCCAAGGCCAACCAGCAGCCCGAAGGGAAGAAGAAACAACGCAAGAAGAGTAAGGGGGATAAAAAACAAACTGATAATGCTGGTGAGGGCACCACGGAAAAGAAGAGGGCGAGGTATCCATGCCACCTATGTGCGGAAGATCACCCAACCCATCTATGCCCTCGACTTGCGGAGGCCCAGAAGTTTGTCACACAGCAATAGCAAGCTGTGTTGACTAATCCTTTTCAACATGGGCAAAATTTAACTCAAGCCTCTGCAAGTGGCGAAGGGGCAGCCAAGAAAACTGCCCTCCTCCCAATAATCCTTCTTCCGCGAACGTATATATGGTTAAAAGTAATGCTTTCATATCGACTAGAGCACACGACTATAGCAAACCAAGTGCCTCTGATAAGGGCAAAGAAGTCGAGATCCCATCTCTTCCCCTACAGATCGAGAAGACATTGGGTGAAACAATGACACACATTCCAAAGGGTGCGTTTAAAAGGGCTTCTCACAATCCAAACGCAAGGGCCACCCAGAACCACTCTGTGGTGGAAGATTTATCACAAACCCCTTGTGCTATGTCTTCTTTGGAGGTCCTCCAAAGTTGCCCTGCTCAGAGGAAAGCCTTGTTGAATGCTTTAGGCTCTGCTGAGACTTGTAACCCAGGTACCATTATGTTAGATACGACTGACTTGAAACCTCGTTTGCCTTACCACGTCGCGTTTCAGATAGTAGTGGCTCACCCCACGAAAATTTTTACATGAAATATCTATCGCACGGTGGTCGACGAGGGTGCTTCGACTTGCGTTATGTCGTTGGCATGCTGGAAAGCCATTGGTCAACCCGAATTGTCTCCATCATCTACTCTCCTTACTGCGTTCGACGGTCGTTCTTTCCGACCACATGGCATCATTCGTTCTTTCCCTGTGCAGTTAGGGGGAAAGACCATGTGTGTCGAAGTAGAGGTAGTCGATGCCCCCATCGATTACAATCTCTTGTTAGGTCGTAGTTAGACTTATGCTATGCAAGCGGTGGTCGCTACAATTTTCTGCGTCTTATTGTTTCCACATGAAGGCCGGATAGTGACCATTGATCAGTTGTCTTTCTCTCGACCTGACCCAGCCTTGGGGGCATCCACAGTTCCCATGGTATATAATCCTCAAGCCAGTGTCGTCAACATAGGAGTTGGTTTGTGCCCATCTTTGATGGGTACTTTTGATTACCCACCTCCTCAAGGCGATGTCAAGTTTATATCGACTCACCACAAGGTTGAGATTCTCCATGTTTCGTCGTTCCGCACGACTTACTTCGAGGATCCGTGGATTCTTCCTTCCCCATCAGACACGATGGATGCGACGGGGCATGCGGGCATGTCTTCACCCTTGTCGGCCACTGAAGTAGCGTACTCTTTGGTTCAGCAAGCTTCAGCTACTCCGGATCCGATTCCCGCACAAGAGTTGGATCCACTCTTTGAGCCTATCTGGGCTCAGGATTCTCTTGCCAACACCGATTCGTTAGATTTCGTCTTGCCTTCGGACGAATCTATAATCGAAGCAATGACTGGTCCGGACAAACCCTGGGAAGATCTTCATCACAGATCATATTTTCTCCCAGAGTTACACCGAATCGAGGCAGGAGAATTCACTGTCACCATGACGGGAGATCAGCCATGTCCCATTAACCTCTTAGCTACTCAGGACATTTACGCTGAGGGAAATATGGTGACTATCGCTGCAACAATACCTATCAACATCTCTCAAACCCCTGGCATCATGGAGAATGTCTTCGTCGGAGTGGATTGCTCCCCCGAAGAGATTCAGATTTACACGGATCTTTTCAAAGAATTCCGCGACGTTTTTGCCTGGTCTTATGAGGAAATGCCAGGCATCGATCCAAAAATAGTTGAACATGAGATCACTATGTATCCTGATGCTAAGCCTGTTCAACAGAAACTTCATCCAGTTAATCCTAGGAAAGCAGCAGCCATCAAAGCTGAAGTTGAGAAATTGCTTAAGGCAGGGTTCATATACCCTATCCACTTGACTCAATGGGTGTCAAATCCCGTGCCAGTCGATAAGAAACAAGGCACGATTCATGTTTGTATTGATTTCCGTGATTTGAACAAGGCATGTCCGAAAGATAATTATCCAACCCCATTCATCGACCAGATCATTGATGAGTGTGCCGGTTGTGAATCCTTTTCGTTCATGGATGGTTTCTCGGGCTATAACCAAATCCAAATCAAGCCTGAGGACCAACACAAAACGACATTCATTTGTCCGTGGGGTACATTCGCCTATCGAAAAATGCCTTTTGGTCTCAAGAATGCTGGAGCCACTTTCCAGCGGGCCATGTCTTTTGCGTTTCATGACCTCAAACATATAGTCGAGGCATATCTAGATGATTTAGCATCACGCTCTCGCAAGCAAAGGGATCATCCTACGCACGTCCGACTAATCTTTGAGCGCTATCGTTACTTCCGGATTCGCTTGAATCCCAACAAGTGTAGCTTTTGCATCACGTCAGGACGTTTGTTAGGTTTCATCGTTTCAACCACGGGGATCATGGTGGATCCTCTTAAGGTGGAGGCAATAGTCCAGTTGCCCCCCCCACGCACAATTTTACAACTTCAGAGTCTTCAAGGTAAGGCGAACTTCTTACGACGCTTCAT
>ML788435.1:103252-124432 GCA_009831015.1 Picea engelmannii
GGTTCATATTGAGATTAATGAAAAAGATACTTTTCCCGTCCCAAATACATGAGTCTTATCTACGTTATTTGATTTGTGTTTAATCTCTAATCCTCTAGTAGAACAATAGCATGCATGTTTAGTTTTGTCTTGATTGCAGGATCGCTTTGTGGAAGGAGCAGCAGCAGCAAGGAGATAAAGCTCAACAGAGGATCTACACCAACCGTCGATAAAAAGGTTAGTTGGTTCTTCCCATGTTTGCATGTGAAAAAGGGTTTTAGATTTGGGGTAGAAGGTTGAAATTAATTCTTGAAGGGTCATGATCTGCATGCGAGTTTAAACCCTAGCTTGCTAGTCCGTAGGGTAGAAAAACCCCACAACACCAATTTGCTATCTTATATAGGGTAAATGAAATTGGCTTGTAGGAGTTTTTGGAGTTCTTCCTTTACTATATCTTTCAAGGCTGGGTTCATTCTTCTCTAGGGTTGTCGGATAGGTATGATTTGATCATTAGTGTAAATATGATGCATACATGTATCTAGGTGGATCCCTTTCATGTCAGAGTAATCCCATGCAAATGCATCGGATTTCTTCTGAATCATTTGTACCGGCTTTTGTTGTTGATCTATTTCTAGGCTGGCATTGATATAAAGGGATTTCCGAGGACTGATTTCTACAACTTGGACAGTAGAATCCTTCCCTTCCTCTATTTGTGAAAGAGAGGCTATTGTAGAAGTGGAAGGGTGCCAAATTTCTTGAAATTCAGGGCTAAAGATGTGTGTGTGGTTGGGGAAAGATTGGGGATAGTCAATGCATGCCGAAGCAGCCAAGAATAGACTTAGGATTTGTTCTTCAGAGTGTTCTTGTAGTCCTTTTACTTGTTCAAGTGTTAACAAGGGCTGGGTACAGTCCTCCTCCCCATACAGATTCTCCAACCAGAGAGGGACTTCCGTGGCTGGTTGGGCGGGGGGAAAAATGATAAGTTTTTGACTTTGAGTGCCATTGAAAATTGTCATTTCTCTAGATTGACAATTGATGAATGCATCAGCAGTGGCCAACCAAGGTCGGCCTAGTACCACTGGGTGTCTTGGTTTGGGGGATTTGGGATGGATTACTAAGAAATCCACAGGGTATTCCCAAGAGGCCAATGTCACTGTTATATCATCTAAACTTCCTGTTGGGGTGATGATTGATTTATCTACAAGCTCTAGCAAAGTTTGTGTAGGTCTTAAGTGATATAGTTGCAGTGTTTTCATAGTGTTTACTGACATCACATTTATTGCTGCCCCTAGATCAATCAATGTGTTAGGCAAGGCAACACCATTGATTTCTATGGTTACCACTGGGTTTCCTGGGTCACTATACTTGGAAGGCATTTCTGTTATAAACTCAGATAACTATCCTACCACCCATATGACAGGAGGTTCCTTCCTCTTTCTCCTTGGATTTTTAATGCAAAGGTCCCTTACAATTTTAGCATAGATAGGTATGTCTTTAATGGCCTGTAGTAGTGGGATATTTACACATATATTCCATAGTTCAGTCTCTAGATTATGTTCTAGAGGTTCCTCAGTTTTCTTTATGAGTAGCCTTTCTGGGTAAGGGGTTTCACTTCATGGGGTGTTTCTGCTGCAAAGGAGTTGGGAGAAGGGATTTCTTGTGGTACTGGAGTGTTTCTTTCTTTGTTCATTGGATCAGTCATCTATTCTTCTCTTTGAACCGTTTGGGCACCTATTTGTTCCTCTTGGTTTGTGTGATTATGCACGTGTTCTTCTTGAATGACCATAGTGGGATTTGTTTTGTGCACAATCCTTCCTAACCTTAATTCGATTCCATTAAATGGAGCTGGCGTTATTACATATGTAGGAAAGGTTTGTACTTCAACGTTTTGTATAGGTTGTGTCGGTCTATTATTTGGGTTAGAGATAGGTTGTGCAGGAATAAGAGTAGGCCGAGGAGGGTTTTGGATGGGTGCAGATTGCATTGGTTGCTGCATATTTGGATTCATGGGTAGTGCAAGTGGTTTTTGTGGTTGTGGAGGTGGAAGAAGAGCAGGGGGGTTAAAACCTGGGAGCAACTGTGAAATATTCGAAGGATGTTTTGGATAGGTGGGAAAATTTGTTGGTTGAAAGGGGACATTTCCATATATAGGTCCTATCCATCCCTATTGCCAAGGTTGGGTTTGTGTTGACCACTAAGGATAAGACATGGGGGGTACCCATTGTTGTTGGGGGTATTGTGTAATTGGGTTGGCAAACATGCTGGGGTTTTGCTGTCTCCATGGTCTTCTAGGGGGATAAGATGTCTTAAGTTCTCCTCCTCCATTGAACATGGCCTTGAGTCCAGGGAGAGAAGGGCATTCATTAGTAGGATGGTTCTCTGTGCAAATACCACAAAGTTCAATAACATTGAGGGGGAATTCCTTTTCAGGGTGTTTCCTCCTACACTGATGACAGAAGATTGCTAACGCAACATTTTCTTCCTCTTGTTTTCTTTTAATTTGCATGGTATCTAGTTGAGAGATTATGGTGTGTAGGATATTTGTTTTAAAGTTTTCCAATAGATTTCCTAGCTCAATCCGTGTGACACCTCCGAATGTGGGTTTAGCAATTATGTTGGTAGGGTCCCTTATACTTTTCCCTGTTTTAGCTTGACTGCGAGGGTATCTTTTACAATACTCTACTATGTTTGCAAATGGTTTTTGGTATATGCCCCTAGAACTCATAAGGTTTAACACTTCAATGCAATTGTCCCTCACACCCTTTAGAAAGACATTCCTAACTGTAGATGTATCTAAGGAAAACTGCTTAGTCTTTTGGTAATTGTAGAAGAACCTTTCTAAGTAGTCTTCTAAGCTTTCTTCTTCTGATTGATGCATTTTGAATATATCATTCCTAGCATCCCTAGGTCTGCAGTAATCCTGGTATTTCTGGAGAAAGGTCTCCTTCATACCATCCCAAGATAAAATTGTTTGTTCCCCTAAGCTCATGAACCACCGTAGTGCCGAATATTTAAGTGTGGCTGGGAAAAGTTTTAATTTATGAGCATTATCTGTGTAGTTATAGCTCCTACACAATATGTCAAATTCAAATAAAAATGAGTTAGGGTCTTATGTCGACATACCTTTGAAATGAGGAAGTGAAGATAATGGAATGTTCTTCATAGCAACGTCTTTAGCCATATCCAGTATGGGGAATCCAAATGTCTCTGTTGTGTTTCCCTCTTCTTCTGCCATGTCTCCAAGCACTATGTAGAGAGGTGGTGGATTTTCTCCATTGAGTGATGGCTCCACCACTGGGTTATCTGGTATATTTGGCTGTTCCAAGGTTTTGTGTGGCTTTCCAATAGTAGATGCAGCCTCTTCTATTATCACCTCTGCTTCTTTTCCAGTTTCTCCTCTGGATGGGGTCGCCAATGCTGCCTCCCTTTCCTGCTGCCTTATGTTTTTGATCTGGAAAGTGGCTTCAGATATAGTACCTTTTGTTGTTGTTTCAATTGCTGCCTTTGAGCTCTTTCCTTTGAGAATTTTTCCTGCACAAGTTTTCGATGAATTAGTATAAGGGGGGTTTCTTTGTTGTTTGTTTTTCTAGTTTTTCTGTGATTTTAGGAGCAAGAAATCTACCTTTATTATCCCTGTACCTACTCATAAAAAAAATGAAATCAATGAAAACGCAGATTCCTAATTATAGGTAGGAGGACAACCTGACTTTGGGGAAACCCCACCAAAGTGGATGCACAGGTTCTTACCTTTCGTATTACTGTCTTCTCCCCGCCCTCAGATTATCCTCAAATCCAATCCAATACTTCATCAACCAAAAAAAATATGCTACTTGTTACCGTTTACAACTCCCCGACAATGGCACCAAAATGTTGGTGTGTAAATATGTTCACTGCATATCTCACACTCATTTAAATGTCAATCCGGGATTCGTAATTGAAAGAGTCATTACACCATATGTGCCAAGAACAAGTAACCTATCTAAGTCTGTTGCATATAGGAAATAATTAATAACATAAAAATTCCATTTCTAATATCTCTAAATACTTCAAAGTCTATTTTGAACCTAAAAGAGAAAATTGATAATGAAACCTAGACAAACAGTCAATCAAAGAAATGTTGTCTCAGAGAAACAAGTCTGTTCATGTTAGGCACTTGTATTGAAAAGATGAACTTTAAGAAGCTTGTCTCCTGTAGCAATTAAAACAATCAATTCCAACCATTTTGGAAAGAAAAGACAACTTCAATCTCATGTAATTCAACCAAACCAGCACAAGGGAAATTCAGTATAACTGAAAGACTTCATTACAACACGTGAAGATGAAAGATAAAGCCTCCTGTTCCCTTGCAATACTATAGTCATAAACTTAAAATATCAGTCTCACACTTCAAATTACGAGATAGCTATCTTCAACATCTGAGAATAAAATGTATATTCGATATAACACTTGCTGATACACACCAATCCAAAATAATGAACTTGATGCTCAATCCTGAGAATGAATTAAAGGTTAATCACACACACACACTATTGTGAACTATCCACACAAACACATAGAACACATACAATGAGGTTTACCTTAGTTGGGGTGGTGGGCCCTTTCCGAGACAACAAGGAACCTCTTAAGGAGTTAACAGATTAAAAATTTCACTCACATCCAAGAATTGACATGAAAGATCTTTTGTATTAATTCAGCTGGTAAATTTGATCAACAATCTTTCACTTCATACATCACGATGACAAGTGTTGTCTGATTCTTAATGTATATTTCTTACATTCCTCTCTACACAACATCCCTTATATAAAGTAAGTCGGTACTACCAATATTGATGGATAAGCATTAAACAGTCCAGGAAATTCCAGAATTAAGATTTACATCGAATTTTGAGGAGTCGACTCCGTCCTCATGACACGAAGTGCAGCGATGGAGTCTCTTGCAACTGGAAAAATGATTCAGACGCTTCTATCCAACTGTCTTCTTGAAATATTCACCATTATCTCGGTCCAACTGACACATTTTGGAGACAGAGGTTTTGGTACCGGATTGCACACATTCGTGAGTCTAGTACCGGAATAGAATAGAGCAAGGAGTACCAGAACAATGCACACCTTGGTACCAGAATGGAGTTGGTACCGAATCAAAACTGTCTTGGGTACCAGAATGGATTCAGTACCAGATTACATGGTGTCTGGTAGTGCCGGATAGACTGCTTCATAAATCAAATTAATAGAACTATACAAAATAAAATGCTTTCAATTGAATTAATTAAAGAAAGTTAAACAAACATGCTTTAAATCACCAATTACCTCTTGTAGACATGACATAGCTATTAGGCATGTATTTTGGGAGGGAATAGTCCAGTGTAGCTTTATAATAGAGGCAAAAAGGCTTAGATATAGGGTAAGATAGGGTATTATCTTATGTCAAATGGAGACTCAACACATAGTTCCATAGGTCACAATTCCATAGGTCATAGTTCCAGAGGGCCTAGTTCTAGATGGCGTAGTTCCAGAGGTCATAGTTCCAGAGGGCGTAGTTCCACAGGTCATAGTTCCAAAGGGCATAGTTCCAGAGGGCATAGTTCTAGAGGTTATAGTTCCAGAGGGCATAGTTCCAAAGGTCATAGTTCTACAGGTCACAATTCCACAGGTCATAGTTCCATAGGGCCTAGTTCTAGAGGGCATAGTTCCACAAGTCATAGTTCCAGAGGGCATAGTTCCACAGGTCATAGTTCCAAAGGGCGTAGTTCTAGAGGGTGTAGTTCCATGGATCATAGTTCCAGAGGCGTAGTTCTAGAGGGCATAGTTCCAGAGGTCATAGTTCCAAAGGGCGTAGTTTTAGATGGAGTAGTTCAAGAGGTCATAGTTCCAGAGGGCGTAGTTCCACAAGTCATAGTTCCACAGGTCACAATTCCACAGGTCATAGTTCTAGAGGGCCTAGTTCTAGAGGGCGTAGTTCCACAGGTCATAGTTCTAGAGGGCGTAGTTCCACAGGTCATAGTTCTAGATGGCGTATTTCCAGAGGCAATAGTTCCAAAGGGCGTAGTTCCAGAGGGTGTAGTTCCAGAGGTCATAGTTCCATAGGCGTAGTTCCAGAGGGTGTAGTTCCAGAGGTCATAGTTCCAAAGGGCATAGTTCCAAAGGGCATAGTTCCAGAGGTCATAGTTCCATATGGCATAGTTCCACAGGTCACAATTCCATAGGTCAAAGTTCTAGAGGGCCTAGTTCCATAGGTCACAATTCCATGGGTCATAGTTCCAGAGGGCCTAGTTCTAGAGGGCATAGTTCCATAGGTCATAGTTCCAGAGGGCATAGTTCCAGAGGACATAGTTCCAAAGGGCATAGTTCCAGAGGGCATAGTTCCAGAGGTCATAGTTCCAGAGGGCGTAGTTCCACAGGTCATAGTTCCACAAGTCACAATTCCATAGGTCATAGTTCCAGAGGGCCTAGTTCCATAGGGTGTAGTTCCACAGATCATAGTTCCACAGGTCACAATTCCATAGGTCATAGTTCCATAGGGCCTAGTTCCAGAGGGCCTAGTTCCACAGGTCACAATTTCATAGGTCATAGTTCAAGAGTGCCTAGTTCTAGAGGGTGTAGTTCCACAGGTCATAGTTCCAGAGGGCGTAGTTCCAGAGGTCATAGTTCCAAATGGTGTAGTTTCAATGAGTGTAGTTCCAGGGGGCATAGTTCCATAGGCGTAGTTCCAGAGGGCATAGTTCCACAGGTCATAGTTCCAAAGGGCATAGTTCCAAAGGGCGTAGTTCCAGAGGTCATAGTTCTAGAGGGCGTAGTTCCATAGTTCCTGGTTCCACATGTCACAATTCCACAGGTCATATTTCCAGAGGGCCTAGTTCTAGAGGGCGTAGTTCCACAAGTCATAGTTCCAGAGGGTGTATTTATAGAGTTCATAGATCCTAAGGGAATAGTTCCAAAGGGCATAGTTCTAGAGGTCATAGTTCTAGAGGGTGTAGTTCCATAGGTCATAGTTCCACAGGTCACAATTCCACAGGTCATAGTTCCAGAGGGCCTAGTTCTAGAGGGCGTAGTTCCACAGGTTATAGTTCCATAGGACGTAGTTCCAGAGGTCATAGTTCCAAAGGGTGTAGTTTCAAAGGGTGTAGTTCCACGGGTCATAGTTCCATAGGCGTAGTTCCAGAGGGCATAGTTCCACAGCTCATAGTTCCAAAGTGCATGGTTCTAGAGGGCATAGTTCCAGAGGTCGTATTTCCAGAGGGCGTAGTTCCAGAGGTCATAGTTCCAGAGGGCGTAGTTCCATAGGTCCTAGTTCCACAGGTCACAATTCTATAGGTCATAGTTCCATAGGGCCTATTTCTAGAGGGTGTAGTTCCACAGGTCATAGTTCCATATATATATACTGGTATATATACTTAGTATATATATCGGTATATATATTAGGTATATATGTCGATATATATGCAAGGATATATACCGATATATATACTAGGTATATATGTCGATATATACACAAGTATATATACCAAGTATATATGTCGGTATATATATTAAGTAAATATACCTAGTATAAATACTTAATATAGTGTATATACCAATATATATACTTGGTACCTAACCTGCAACAACCTTTTGAGATTGAGATGTATGCTTCAGACTATGCTATGGGCACAATTCTCTCTCAGTACGTACATCCTATGGCCTATCATAGTGAGACACAATCAGATACCGTCCATAATTACTCCACTTATGACAAAGAAATGTACTCCATTGTACAATCCTACTGCTAGTGGAGGCATTACATTCTTGGGAAGGAGACAGTCATCCACATTGACCATAAGCCTCTGCAATTCATGTAGACATAAGGAAAATTGCAGAATGACCACCATCATAAGTGGTCGACATATTTTCCGCAGTTCCATCTCAACATCAAGTATAAGACATGGAGCATGAACCATGTCTCTCATTGCCTCAGTTGACCTTCAGTTGCAACACTAACCACGGTGCTACACTCCTGTGGCCATGAGACCGTTGGATGGCCCCAACTATGACTTGTGAAACTATGACCTATGGATATATGCCTTGAAACTATGACCACTGGCACTCATATATATACACCGACATAGTATCTATTATATACTAGTATATATACTCATATATACTAAGTATATATATCAGTATATATACTTGTATATATATCGACATATATACCTAGTATATATACTAGGTATATATATTGACATATATACTAAGCATATATTGGTATATATACTTGTATATATACCGGTATATATAATTTTATATATACCGACATATATACCTAGTATATATACTGGTATATATACTAGGTATATATATCAACACATATACATATACCTAGTATACTAGGTGTATGTGTTGGTATATATATATATGTGTTGGTATATATACCTAGGTATATGTGTCGGTATATGTATATGTGTTGGTATATATACCTAGTATATATACTAGGTATATATGTCGATATATATACTTAGAATATATGTCGATATATATACTAAGTATATATGCCGATATATATACTAAGTATATATGCCGGTAAATATACTTAGTATATATACCGGTATATATATTAGCTATATATGTCGGTATATATGCAAGTATATATACCGATACATATACTTAGTATATATACTGGTATATAGTATATATATTGGTATATATACTTAGTATATATGTCGGTATATATACTTAGTATATATGTCGGTATATATACCGATATATATATATACTTCGTATATATACCAATATATATACTTAGTATATATACTGATATATATATACTAGGTATATATGTTGGTATATACACAAGTATGACCTCTGGAACTACGCCCTCTAGAACTACGCCTCTGGAACTATGACCTGTGGAACTATGCTCTCTGGAACTACGCCCTTTGGAACTATGACCTGTGGAACTATGCCCTCTGGAACTATGACCTGTGGAACTATACCCTCTAGAACTAGGCCCTCTGGAACTATGACCTGTAGAATTGTGACCTGTGGAACTATGACCTTTGGAACTACGCCCTTTGAAACTATGACCTTTGGAACTACGCCCTATGGAGCTACACCCTTTGGAACTATGACCTCTGGAACTACGCCCTCTGGAACTATGACCTCTGGAACTACGCACTCTAGAACTAGGTCCTTTGGAACTATGACTTGTGGAATTGTGACCTGTGGAACTGTGACCTATGGAACTATGCCCTCTGGAACTATGACCTATGGAACTATGACCTATGGAACTATGCCCTCTAGAACTACGCCCTTTGGAACTATGACCTCTGGAACTACGCCCTTTGGAACTATGTCTTGTGGAACTACCCCCTCTAGAACTACACCCTCTGGAACTATGACCTGTGGAATTGTGACCTGTGGAACTATGACCTGTGGAACTAGGCCCTCTAGAACTATGACCTGTGGAATTGTGACCTATGGAACCATGACCCGTGGAACTATTCCCTCTGGAACTATGACCTGTGGAACTATGCCCTCTGGAACTACGCCCTTTGGAACTATGACCTGTGGAACTACGCCCTCTAGAATTACGCCTTTGGAACTATGACCTCTAGAACTACGCCCTTTGGAACTACGCCCTCTAAAACTATGACCTATGGAATTACGACCTCTAGAATTAGGCCCTCTAAAACTATGACCTGTGGAATTGTGACCTGTGGAACTATGACCTGTGGAACTACGCCCTCTGGAGATATGACCTCTGGAACTATGCCCTTAGGAACTATGACCTCTGTAACTACGCCCTCTGGAACTATGACCTGTGGAAATATGCCTTATAGAACTAGGCCCTCTGGAACTATGACTTGTGGAATTGTGACCTATGGAACTATGACCTGTGGAACTACGCCCTCTGGAACTAGGCCTTATGGAACTATGACCTGTGGAATTGTGACCTGTCGAACTTCGCTCTCTGGAACTATGACCTCTGGAACTACGCCCTCTGGAATTATGACCTCTGTAACTACGCCCTCTGGAACTACGCCCTTTGGAACTATGGAACTACGCCCTCTGGAACTACGCCTATGGAACTATGACCTCTGGAACTATGCCCTATGGAACTATGCCCTTTGGAACTATGACCTATGGAACTACGCCCTCTAGAACTATGACATGTGAAACTACGCCCTCTGAAACTATGACCTGTGGAATTGTGACCTGTGGAGCTATGACCTATGGAACTACGCCCTCTTGAACTAGGCCCTCTAGAACTATGACCTATGGAATTGTGACTTGTGGAACTAGGACCTGTGGAGCTACGCCCTTTGGAACTATGACCTCTAGAACTACGCCCTCTGAACTACGCCCTTTGGAACCATGACTTGTGGAACTATGCCCTTTGGAATTACGCCTCTGGAACTATGACCTCCGGAACTACATCCTCTGGAACTATGCCCTTTGGAACTATGACCTATGGAACTATGCCCTATGGAACTATGACCTGTGGAACTACGCCCTTTAGAAGTAGGCCCTCTGGAACTATGACCTGTGGAATTTTAACCTGTGGAATTATGACTTGTGGAAATACACCCTCTATAACTATGACCTCTCGAACTACGCCCTCTGGAACTACGCTCTTTGGAACTATGACCTCTGGAACTACGACCTGTGGAACTACGCCCTCTAGAACTAGGCCCTCTGGAACTATTCCCTGTGGAATTGTGACCTGTCGAACTAGGCCCTCTGGAACTATGACCTATGGAATTGTGACCTATGGAACTACGCCCTATGGGACTATGACCTGTGGAACTACGCCCTCTGGAACAACGCCCTTTGGAATTATGACCTATGGAACTACGCCCTCTGGAACTATGCCTCTAGAACTATGACCTATGGAACTATGACCTCTGGAACTACACCCTCTAGAACTATGCCCTTTGGGACTGTGACCTGTGGAACTACGCCCTCTAGAACTATGACCTGTGGAACTACGCCCTCTACAACTAGACCCTCTAGAACTACGCCCTCTACAACTAGGCCCTCTGGAACTACGCCGTCTAGAACTATGACCTATGGAACTACGCCCTCTAGAACTAGGCCCTTTGGAAGGTGACGTAGCTCCAAGATCTAGCTCCAATATCCAACTACTACAATTTTTCATCTGAACACAAGCAAAGAGACACACCTCTCCCAACCTTGTTTCGCACAAAGAGATCATTTACAAGAAGGTATAATCTAATTTCTTAAGGAAAATCATATCTACCAATGTTTAGACAAACAACCATGAATTACTAACATTAGAGAGGAAAATATCATATATCTATATTATAAATGTAAGAAACTACAATAAGATAAATACCTTGAGATCGTTTTAACACTTTCTTTGCCTAAGCTCTTTGATTCTCCTCCTTAGCCCTCATAGTTCCAGAGATCATAGTTCCACGGGTCACAATTCTAGAGGTCATAGTTCCTGGGGTCATAGTTTCAGAGGTCATAGTTCCACAGGTCATAGTTCTTGGGGTTATAGTTCAATAGGTCATAGTTCCATAGGTCATAGCTCCAGAGTTCAAAGTTCTAAAGTGCGTAGTTCTAGAGGTCGTAGTTCCTAGGGTTATAGTTCCATAGGTCATAGTTCCATAGATCATAGTTCCTGGTGTCATAGTTCCAGAGGTCATTCCACAGGTCATAAATTTCTATAGGGCATAGTTCTAGAGTTCAAAGTTCCAAGTGGCGTAGTTCCAAAGTTTATAGTTCCACGGGTCATAGTTCTTGGGGTCACGGTTCTAAAGTCATAGTTCCACATGTCATAGTTCTTGGGGTCACAGTTCTAGGGGTCATAGTTCCACAAGTCATAGTTCTTGGGGTCATAGTTCCAGAGGTCATAGTTCTTGGGGTCATAGTTCCATGGGTCATAGTTCTTGGGGTCATAGTTCTAGAGGTCATAGTTCCTTGGGTCATAGTTCCAGAGGTCATAGTTCTTGGGGTCACAGTTCTAAAGGTCATAGTTCGACTAGTCATCATTCATGGTGTCATAGTTCAACAGTTCATAGTTCCAGAGGTCATAATTCCATAGGTCATCATTCTAGAGGTCATAGTTCAATAGGTCATAGTTCCAAAGTTCAAGGTTCCAAAGTGCATAGTTCTAGAGGTCATAGTACCACGGGTCATAGTTTCTAGGGTCACAGTTACATAGGTCATAGTTCCCGGGGTCACATTTCCAGAGGTCATTGTTCTAGAGGTAATTCCACATGTCATAGTTCCATAGTTCAAATTTCCAAAGGGTGTAGTTCCACAAGTCATTGTTTCACGGGTCATAGTTCATGGGGTCACAATTCCAAAGTTCATATTTCCACAGGTCATAGTTCCTTGGGTCACAGTTCCATAGGTCATATTTCCAATTCGATAAGTTCCATAGGTATTTATACCAATTTGATAAGTTCCCCTGAATATAATGGGAAATCCTCTTTGTTTCCTTCCAATGGCTTTCCCATGGATCCTATGTCAACCAGGAAACCACACTAACAACAAAGGAAATATTAAGTGGATTATGAGTCAAATAAATAAGGCTACCAACCAGCTATTGATATAGAGTTGCATTGAATTTCAAAGAATCACACTCTTTGGTCAACTTTACCCTTGACTAAAAGGGTGTATCTTTGCAAAACTTTCAATTACATATTTAGGTTGAGAAATAAAGATATCATCATCCATTTGCAAAATTTGGATGCCTAAAAAGAAACATAAGAGACCGAGGTCAATAATTTCAAATGTATCTGCCAATTATTCCCTCAAGCCCAAAATTAATTCAAAATTGCTTCCATTTATGACTAGATCATCCACACACAATGCAATAAACAAGATTTCATATTTAGTTAAGGCGGAGGTCATCATAGAGAGCATTCACGTAGAAACCCTAGAATAAGTGAATTGGAGATCGGCTACAACAATGGATTCCTCTCTTAGAGGGGGCTTGTTCCCCCCCGACAAAGAACTCAAGATAATGTTTCAAAGGTTTATCACTGCAATGGAGAAATCCACAGAGGAAAACCTTCATGATTTGTGAAAAAAAATGGACAACATTTGTCAAGTTCCTCTTCCCACTACAACCTCACATCATATGGCTTTGGAATTGGAAAATTGGGGATTAATTGGACAATTCACTTGGATCTGGCCATAACAAAGAGCCATAGTAATTTGGATTTAGAAAAACTGGATTTTTTTTTATCAAGGTTAATCTTACCCACTACTTTTGTGGGTGAGGTTTTTATGTCATCTTGTTAAAAAACAAAGAAGACAAAGATTTTAACTTTTGAAGCCAGTTGTATTTATTTGGATCTAGGGGTACGCATTTGAATAGTTGGAGGCCTAATTTTAACCTAAAGCAAGACATCCCAACAATCGTTCATGTCTAGGTTCATTTACCTCACCTTCCACTCCATTGCTGGAATGGAGATACTATGAGAAGTATTATGAACTCTCTAGGTCATTATATAGATAGATCTTAACAAAAAGATCATATGTTTTCTTGTGTTAAAATATGTTTCAAAGCTGACCTAGAAAAGGGGCTCCCAGAGGCAATCCTTCTTACAGTGGACAATTGGATCCATTTTGTGAAGGACTAAAACAAAATCAATAGATCCAATATTTTGAACGTGAAAAGGAAGAGCAATGGCAAATGAAAAAAATGAAGAATATTGTGAAATAAGATTCACAATTAACTACCCTTAAAGAAAGCATGGTGCTCCCCTAGGCCAGTGAAACCTTCAGGCACAAGTCAAGACCAATCTCATGTAGTGAAACCAAAGACACTGGTGTATACCTTGGGAGAAGGGTTTGGAGCTACATCAAACATGTATGAATTTTTGGCTCACACTGATCCCTTGACATATTCGAAAGTCAAGAGCATATAAAAAATCCCCTTCATTTTCATCTCTATAGATCCCTGATTTTCAACAAACAAGATTACTCCCAACCAAGGAAACATCTAAAAAATCCCCGGCATTCCCATCCCCTCAAATTCCTACATTGGAATAAATAAGATTATCTCCAAATGAGTTAGGAGAAATCTCAAAACATATGGAAGAAATTAACCCAATGTCAGATCAAGCACATGATTCTTTAGGAATGATAACATGAAAGAAGGTGCAACAACATGTTGAAAAGGAAATAAAAAAAGAAGTATGTTTTGAGGAAAAGTAGGTTAAGAAAATAGGAAGAAGGCAAGCTAAGGAAAATTAAGAAGAAATTGCAAACAAAGAAAAAAAAATAGGAATGTAGTCAACTATAGAGAGATTTCTTGGATCTGGGCTGAGAATCTTAAGATTCCTATAGCTTTATACCCACCCCATGGAGCAGGGGGGAGGGGGGGAAAAATACATGTAAGTAATGCACATTGTCTTCTATAATTGTAGGGGTATGGATAGTAGGACAAAATCTAATTCAATAGGGATCTCATTAAACAAGAAAAACCCTCTATCCTCTTCATCTAGGAGATAAAATTAGTGTAGAATGAAGTAACAAGAATATGTAAAGAACAATGGAAAGCTAGTGAAGCAATAGAAATTATATCTAGAGGTGCATTTGGAGGATTATGTACCATGTGAAATTGATTTTTTTTTCCAGCTTGACTTCTTCTATCAAGCATTACATTCTATATGAACAAGTTTCACTAACAAAAAAACAAGGCATAAAATAAATATTATAAATGTGTATGCTAATGATGTATAAAGAAAAACATGAATGTTGGGAGTCACTTATCAAGCTTAAGGACTCTGATTTTCCCAAGACAACATAGTCATTGGATATTTCAATGTCACATTAAATCATAAAAGAAAAAGAGAGTGAAGGATGGTTAGGGATCCTTTAAGAGAGAAGATCAAGGATTTAATCTCCACCTATGATATGGTTGATATTAAACCGATCAAAGGTGTATATATTAGGTTGAACAAAAATCTCATTCGATGTTGCTCATAAGAATATAAAGCCATATGTACATATATATAGACATGTCAAAAGATCAACAAATTGAAAAAATGTCCTCATCCTCAAACATTTTTATTAGTGAAGATGACAATAGTCAATCATGAAATTTAAATTAATTTTAATCAATACCACTCATAAAAATACATGAGTATGCAAACGAACACAATTGACCATTTTTAATTATGGAGGACCACAACCCAAAGAAGTCACACTTCAATCATTGCTTGAAAGCTATAACAATAATTGTAACAAGGCCTAGGAAGGCATAAACCCCCCAAAAAATAGTTAGGTTTCAATAACCACATCTCCACACAAAGGAGCATGTCCACTAAAATTTCCACAAAGAAGTCACACTTCAATCATTGCTTGAAAGCTATAACAATAATTCTAACAAGGCCTAGGAAGGCATAAACCCCCCAAAAAATAGTTAGGTTTCAATAACCACATCTCCACACAAAGGAGCATGTCCACTAAAATTTCCACATAGGTTATATCCACAATAATCACTCCTAAGTATATTAATGAAAAGTAGAGATACATATATAAACACGTAGAATACATTTTTCAAATAAAATTAAATTATTGGAGTGGTAATAAATTTAAATTAAAAATTTGTTTTTAAAACAAAGTCGATAACTAAATTTTGAGAAAACATAACTATCCTTAAACATTAATTATTATTCAATAATTAATAAACAGTTATGAAGAATTGAAGGGTTTAGCTAAATAATTAATCATCAATAATTCTATGTTTTAAATTTTCATTAAACTTTTTCAAATAAACTTTTGAAATATATATATATATATATATATATATATATATATATATATATATAAATTAATTTATATTTTATGTTTTATATTGTTATTAATAAAATTAATTCACATTACATGATTGATCAAATTGTAATGCAATTGTTGAAAAAAGGTGTGGGATTTAAATCCAAACCCAAGAAATGACAGAATATATAAAATCCATAGTTACATATAACTCTTATTTTTTTCTTATTCTTTTTTATCTATTTTGGTTATAAATTACACCTAAATATATTTAAAAAAAATAATTTTTCTTAAACATTGATTTCCATGTAAATTTTATTAAAGACTGGAATCATATTAAAAAATAGTATTCACTTTATTAATTATGGTCATAAATACACAATCCATAAATTTCAGTATGTTAAATCTATTACTACATTTAAAAATAAATTTTAAACAACAAAAATTACTAATTCATATATATTTATATTACCAACTAAAAAATCCATTTCATAAAACAAAAGTAAAAGCGCTCCACTTTTCCCTTCTTTACGGCATGGCTACATATCGGTATCACATGACATCGGTCACCTATCTGGAATGGATCGAGGCATACTGCACATTTTCCCTGCCCGCCTCCGCACACTGGAGTCCTCTCTTCTCCTTTGCAGCAACTAGCGACCATGGCTCCTCCCCATGTGAGTGACCTTTCACCTTCGGCTCTGCTCGACCCCCTTCTCCCTTTGCGTGCGCAAACTATCTTCCCTCGGCTCTTGCAAACCACCACTTGACCTCCTCTTATGCCATTTGTTGAGAATCTTGCCTACAAACCAAAGATTGGACAGAGATACAAAGAAAGGATAAACAATCACATACAACACAACATACACGAATTTGGAGGCAATAATATTTTTTTATTTCTTAGTCCAATAATAGAAAAATGAATACAAGTTTCAAGAAGCTCCTCAGGGAGCTTCTTCATTTAAGGAAGAGATGTCTCAAACATTTCTAGGCATAAGAAAAGTCAAATGCTTGAACCCAACACCCTTAAGGTGCAAACTTTCTCAAGTATTTTCAATCTAAAAAAAGTTTTCAACTAAAAAATACTATGGTAACGTTAAGCTCATCAACTCCATTTTAAGTACACAAGGAAAAATAATTACTTCACAATCATCAATAGTTACTAACACCTAGATCTATTTAATTCTATTTCAACTTTTTTTTAAACATGGAGTAATCATTTCACTTCTGTTTTAGTTTTAAACTATACATTTAAATAATACATTATTACAACTTTTAAAAAAAGATGGAATAATCATTTTACTTCTATTTTACTTTTAAACTATACATTTAAATAATACATTATTAACTTTTAAAATTTTCAAAATTATAACTTTGAATTAATAATAATAATAATAATAATTATAATCTATTTTTAAGGTCACGGCCAAGCCAACAACACCAAATTGGTGTATGAGACCCCCTTGTTTGTGGGACAAGGGACCCTCCTCCGCCAGGAATTTGACTGGTAAAGTCTACGAAGGTATACATACCCTACCCCCTCTGGATTTGAACCTGTGACCTCTTAAGAGAAAACACATATTCTTAACCATTACATACCATTAATATCTTAAAACATTTTTAATACTTTTAACCCTAACAAATCAAATCATTTTTAATACTTTTAACACTAACAAATCAATAACATGAGGATGCACTTCAGAAATCCGTTAGTACTTCCAACTGCTCGACCACTTTCGTCCTCTTATATAAAGCTTTTCCGATTATTATCGGGGTGTGTGGGGATGCTTTCCATATATCCGTGTATCTCTCACCCCGACAAGTAATTACAGATATCTGAAAGTTAGAACCATGGCCGACCGTGAAAGCATAATTGTTCGGTTTGTTGAAATCACAGGCTCGACACGTTCGGAAGCGATCGAGTTTTTGGATGTGGGTAATCTATACTCTGCCTCTTCCATTTTTTCTTGCTCTATGTTATTTTTATTGTGTCTGGAGACTGCATCCTCTTCCATTTTTTATTGCTGTAGGTTACTTTTATTGTGTCTGGAGACTGCATCCTCTTCCATTTTTTATTGCTGTAGGTTACTTTTATTGTGTCTGGAGACTGCATTTTTGGATTACTATTCAGTAGAAATGATTTATTGAATAAACAGAAATGGATTCTCAATCTTCGCAGGCAACGAATTGGGCACCTATAGAAGAAGCAGTGCATATTTTCTTCAATGATGGTCACGTCGATCACGTCGATCTCCGGTCATATAACTTGCATTTCCTTGTTTTTGCTTTACTACTGTATATTTGTTTGTCTCCTCCCCTGTTTTGTGTATCCAATTTCAGTACTGTATATCTGTTTTTTTTTTTTCTTCTATTTGTGTTCAGAGTGGGTTAATTAGGGAGCAATTTTCTCTTTTTAGTTATTTTTTTGGTAGGTTTTTTTTGGGTGTTGTTTTAAATTTTCGGTCAATTCAAAATTCTAAATGATTTTCTAATCATTTGGTTTGGTTTAAAATGGGGTAAAACTCCTAAAGTAAACCTCTAAAATATATAGAACTTTGATCCATAAGAAACTCATACTAAACTCAAACTACCCTTGAAAATCTACCTAATTCATGCCCATTTTTTTTTACCTTAAAAATCTGCCAAATTCATGCCATTTTTTTTTTTTTAAAAAGCTGAAAAGCTAGTCAAAGCGAATCAGTTTGCTCCCGCTCCCGAGTTAGCTTACTCCCTTGTGTTGTCGTAATGTAATTGTCTGCACGAATATCGACACTAAATCAAACCCTGCACTGAATATGAACATCAGCTTACACTCAGGTTTAAAGATATTTTATTGTATTAATGTTACCTTGGAAATTGTAATTGCAACGCAGTGAGATATCACTAGAGAAACGGACATGGCCGTATGTCGAGTATGACAATCGTTCAGGGCGGAAGGACGATGCAAGTTATTACACATCATCCAGTGATAGTAACCTCTCCGACAATGAAGCTCCATTTCACAATAGGCATGTATATGATCGAAATCCTTGGCGAAATTATTAGAGTAGTATTGGCGAATTATTTGATTGACATCTTTTGATTTCATATATGTATGTATGTAGCCCTTTGGAATCAGGACCTCCTGGTGTTGGTGATGGCGACGAACCATTTACCCCTGAGGGCCAGGGCCTGGACTCAGAACGATCAGGGTAAGATATACACACAGAGAAAGAGACTCTTGGGTAATATATATTATACTTCTCGTCACTGGATGTCTCGCATTTAGAATTTGTAATTTTCGATTTCGATTTTACAGGGCACTTCAGCATTTGAAGTTTTTCGGCAACTTTCAAGCGGTAGATTCTTTTGTAACGGTTAATTAATTGTTTGTATTGTATTAATTCATGGATCTGCGAAGTGCAATTTCGGTATTATTAAATTAATGCATCTGCGAAGTTCAATTTTTGTATTATTAATTATGCTGCCATGCAGGCCAAAGAACTCGCCCAACGAAGAGGAAAGTGGATATTGGCTAGTATCCATTCATCTAATCCTGAGTCTCGCCTGGTAAGCTTAGTAAATCATCAAATTTTCTGTCGATAGACCATTTTTTTCCAATGAAGAATTGTGAGTTCTTGTACTCAATTAAAATTATTATTTTCCACTGTGAATATCGCTATTAATTGTTTGTAATGATTTTCTCCTTCGTAGCTTAACTGGAAGGTTTGGAATAATGCTGAACATTTTATTTTCTCCGCAAACATTTTATTTTCTGGCAGGTCAGATGGTTTTCTTTTTGTTTTTTGATGTTATATGGTTTTTCTTTTCCTTTTTTTTTAATCTTTGCTCTGTTAAATCTATCAACACTTTCTATTTTGTTTATCTTTACGTTGTAGCAGGATATACATCTCATTCTCAGTTTTTCAGATTTTGTAAAAAAGTTCACAAACATCTCATTCTCAGTTTTTCAGATTTTTTTAAAGAAGTTCACAAATGAATGTATTTATGCATATTTCATACTTAAATAATATGAGTGTTTTTTATACACTTCATTCTCAATATCCTGAAACTGGCTATTGTTCGTCTCAATCTTTTAATAAATCTTCATACTCTTGTTTTCTTTTGAATTGATTTCAAAATTGAATTGCAGATTTATGATTATTCTGAAGAAGGAAAAAAAGTGATCGACTGGTACAAGATTAACCAGAAGCCTGCTGTTCTCTTCATAGATCCTCACACAGGATACAAAATGCATGATATAGAAGGCAGTGCCAGTGTTGATGACCAAAGAATAATTGAGGTGAGTTACTTTTTTTATTTTTTTGGTTGTTATTAAAAGATCTACAATTATTGATAATGGGCACATTTAATAATCTTTTAACCATAAATGTCAATCATATGGTTATCAATTGAAGATGTTAGCATATTTTTAGTCGTCCTTCCAAATTAATGAACCAGATCTTATGTTCATAACTTTCTAGTATTTTTAAAAGCTTCAGTTAACCTGTTTACTTTTTAACATTTATTTAATATTTAAGAAATTACTATGTGACCATCTAATTGCCATGTTCAAATGATTAACAAACTTAATTGAAATTACAAATTTACTCCACTATTAACTTTTTATCACTTTACAGTATTAGATTTACTACATTTGTGCCACTTTTACTTACATAATTACAATCCATCTTTTCATATTCTTTATATTTTTAGTTTCATCTTACCAGCGTCCAGCAGTAAACCTTTCCACCTTCCCCAACAGCTAGTTAGAGGCTGTGCTAGTTATATATGAACTTGGATCATTTAAAAATTGAAAAAATTAAATTCCAAAAATAATTGAAATATCTTATGGATATCAAAAAAATATATCAATATTATTTATAAAAGATCTTCTTCGACTCTGTCCGAAAGTGGTTCTCCCAGGCAAAAACTTCATAATTTGCCCGATTTACTGAGCAATAAGCCTGATTCACTGTAGTTTTTATGTTATAAATTCAAATACATTTTTTATTGGACAATATGATTTACAATGCTATTTGCATGTGTGATGTTCTCAGATTCTGAGTCTTTACACGGAGAAAGGCCCCCTGGATTCTGAAGATAGAAAAAATTTGGCTGCCCCTTTGTCTTCAGATTATGTTGAGTCTCAAAAATCACCTACAGGGATTGAATATCCAACTCTGCCACGAGAACCCGTGACAAGCACGCCTGGAGTTGTAAACATAGTAATTCGTTTTCCTTATGGGAGTAGGATTCAGAGAAAATTCCTTGCTACAGACCCCATTCAGGTGTTTCTTTATTAAAAAAGAATTCATGATACGATATCATATGCTTCCATATTCTACTCTAGTGCTCTAGCTCTCCTGTATTATTTGCATGATAATTTCATATATTGCATATGGTTGAATTTTGCAGGTGCTTTGGTCTTTTGCTGCCTCTCAAATTCCAAAGGACAACAAAGTATTTGTGCTCGAGTGTGCTACCCGTG
>ML788435.1:138019-156882 GCA_009831015.1 Picea engelmannii
TATTAATTCAATAACTGTACATGGAGTTTCTTCACAGGCTCTCGCTTGGCTCTGTTCTCTCTTGCTCCTGTATGCATGAAATGAATCTGAATGAATTGAAAAAATTCTTCTTCACAATGATACACGGGAGGGTGTCTATACTCTGTTTTCCCTCTCTAAAGCTAAACTGTCTAATCTACAGTTAATTCCTATCTAACATCATTAATTCACATAAATGCCTTCCTATCTACTAATACAATACAACCGCGCTTGGCTTTGAATGCCTCATCCAAAACGACGGCGCAAAAATCTCTAAAGCAATTCAAAACGTGCGTGCTGGCACTGTCCAACTGTAGGTTCTTTCTCCGTGCGCGCTGGCTCGCTTGATGACGTGTGCAGATGCTCCTGCATCACATTAGCTTCCAGTTTTATTTTCCACACAATTTGTAGTGACCTCTTCGGCAATTTGTTTATAAAATAGCAACCTCCAAAATCTGTGACATACATCGGCTGTCTTTTATGTGCAGAGGCGGCTCTCCTCTTCCATGTGACTCAACAGTGATCGAAGATTAGCGCTCTGAAGGCGTTGAATGGTGGGTATAACCTTCTGATGATAACGATGAGAGCGAGATCGAGCGCTCCTGCGGCGTGAATAAAAAATCCTTTCGCTATGAACACGCTTCTTGTTGCACTAGGAACCCAAACTCTCCACTCTCCTGTTAACAGGGAAAACTGCTCAAACAACAAATAGCCAACAGAGAACAAACTCGCTCAAACAATCTTCTTGATGTCTCACACACTGGCACGCATGACACGTCACACGCCCCCTTCTTCGAGAATTCACGCATGAAACGTCAGAAGCCCCTTCTTCGAGGCTCCGATATCAAATTAACAAATTAAAACTGAGATGAATCACACACAATAACAGTGAGGCCACAAGACACAAGCGAGGCGATAAGACACAAGTGAGACTACACTCACACACTCTATATTAAATTTGATAAATTGCATACAAATATATAGGTTAAGATAATTTCTAACAATCTCCTAGATGTGTGGATCTGAAAACCATTCAAAGTTTACAATAGTAATGTGAGGCCACAAGACACAAGTGAGACTACACTCACACACTCTATATTAAATTTGATAAATTACATACAAATATATAGGTTAAGATAATTTCTAACAATCTCCTAGATGTGTGGATCTGAAAACCATTCAAAATTTACAATAGTAATTCGTTCTAACAATAGTAATTCACCATTATTCTCCAAAAATAATAAATTTTAAGGAAAACTTTATTTTCTTTATAAACAGTTAAAAAACTTTTATTATAATCAAATGTGCATTATTAGTCAAAGTTTTTATTCATCGATAATAAGTTTTAAGGGAAACTTTATCTTCTCTATAAATAGTTGGGAAACTTTTATTATGATGTGCATAATTAGTCATGATTGTTTGTTGAAGAAAATGACTATATGATGCACCAACATTTGCACCAACATTTGGTAGTAAATCTTGAAATTAACCCAAGGGATCACAAATTTTACCAAGGGAGTTGGTTATCTAATTATTTTATTTTTTATTTGTAATAGTTGTAGGAGATATCTTTAGATAATTGTAGTTTTATAGGTGATAATTAGTTATCTAATTATTTTATTTGTCATTTGTAATAGTTGTACTACATATCTTTAGATAGTTGTAGTTTGACCAAGACTTGTAAAACAATATATTGATTATTTTGTAATAGGTAGAGGTTAACGAGTAAGTTAGAAGAGCATGAGCGTGTGTATTTTGCATAGGTCCGAGAGACCCAAAAGGAACAATTTTTCTTGTTGTAATCGTATTCTTTCATAAGTTTTAATAAAAGATCAAGTTTTGTGAAATTATGCTTCCTGTGCATTCGTGCGTGAATTGTTTCGGTATAACAATAAGTAGTTATGTTTGTAGGTGTGATCATGAGCATAGTTGTAATCCAATACTGAGAATTATGTGATATTTTGTTGAAGACAAATCAATGGTAGTGATCATATATGGAGAGGAGGCAAGCCAAATCGATGGTTGTTGTTTGTTTGGAATTATTCTGTCCTAAGTCATGTGTATTGGACACAGTCTATCAGATTCCCAGAGAAAAATTGACTCTGACGCACCATTTGTACAAGAATCAACCATTGGACCTTCTTTGTTTTGGGTTCCTCTGAAGCCTCAACACAAAAATCAGAAAAGTGATTAGAGCCGTCCATCGGAGACGAGAGATTGACAGTGGAGATTAATTCGGAGTCGCCAGGTCAATGATTGTGAAGGAGACATATGGGAGGTGGCCGTTAAGACCAAGATCACTGCAAAATGAGAGCAAGATACAGACATTCATCAGAGTAGAGAATTAACAGTCATAATCTTCTCAGAATAGAAAGAAAAAAAATGATTTTAAAGTCTACTAGACTATAGCCTATGGGACAGACCGTCTCACATATTGATTTCTGCAGTTTAGCCAATTCAACCCTTTCCTGTTCAACTTGATAGTGAATCACTCTAACCATCAGAGTCCTCAAACTCTAACCATCATAGTTATTAAACCAAGGACACTCCAACAATGATACTATGATGCCAATGGTTCAGAGCTTTTAGATTAGAGAAACTACCATCGGAGTCCTCAAACTCTAACCATCAGAGTTCTTAAACCAATGACACTTGAATAGTGATACTTCGATGCCAATGGTTTGGAGCTCTTAGATCAAAGAAACTTCCACCTGTTATAATTCTACACGTCAATCAAAGTTTTAGTGGTGTGGTGGAGATTTTAGCTCTCAGTCTTATGCAAAAAAAATGTTCGTGCCAAGAAAAAAAACACCATGTTCTAATTGAATCAAAAATTGGTGCGTATAGAGAGCTAAGGAATCTATTGCAGAAGGAATTTGGGCATGGTTAAAGTAATTAGAGAGCAGCATGAGATCTATTGTTGCTAAAAATGTATTAATAACTCCGTTCAAGTGGATATTTGGACCTGTCGTCATCAGTTTTTGGTATCAGAGTGCATACAACAAGTGTGCCATAAAGTAGAAGAAGATGCCACCCAGAAGAGGAGGTCGAGGAAGGCCAATTGCAAATGTAGAATTGCAACAAGAATTGATACAACTCCAAGAAAGGATGGAATCCATGGAATGCCCCCCAACCTAGAAAAGAGAGCTCGACGCAGGGAATGTTAGTGAAAGTGAAGAGACAATAGACAACGACCTAGAAAGAAGAAGAAGAGGAAACAACAAAAGAGAAAATGATAAGGGTGGTCACAAAGGTCGATGTCGGACCAAAAGTAGAGGTACCAATGTATGAAGGTAACTTGAATGTCGAATGTTGAGGATTTGATTGATTAGATTAATGTTATAGATAAATATTTTGATTATGAGGATGTAGATGAAGAAACTAAGGTAAAGTATGTTGTGATAAGGTTAAAATGTCATGCAATTATAGTGGCATGAATTGCAAGTAGACATAAAATGAAAAGAAAAAGCTAATATTAAGAATTGGGACAAGATGATTGCTAAATTTAAAAGTAAGTTCATGCCTAAGGATTACCAGCTAAATTTATTTAATTGGTAATCCTTAGATTCTATCTTTCTCCATGATTCTATAGAGATACTACAACCCCTAATTTCACATTGAAATATTTTATTTATGTTCAACATTAAAATAGATTTTTATTATTAATAATTTTTACACATCTCCCTTATATTACATTGTAAAAAGCAACCTTTGGATGCAATAAGTTTTTAAGGAAATATTTATCCTTTCTATTAATAATTAGAAAACTCTCATCGTAACCAAATATATATTTTTCTAATAATTTATTATACTTTTTTATTATACTTTAGAGAAAATCCATATTTTCCTATAGTTTATTATACCTTCTATTTTACTTTATGCTTGTAGAGGCCATGGATTCTATGGCCTTCAATGTGTTTATGAAATTGGATTCAATGTTTGGCACTCTATTAAGGACATGGATATTATGGAAAAAAAATTGAACTTTGAGTTACTAAATGTATTTAAAGATAATATACATTTTTATTGTGAATCAAATTATATTTTAAGGAAAAATACTAAGGGTTTTAGGATTCATAATCCACAATTTTAGGTTTTCGAATTACAATGATGGATGATGTTACTCAATCCATGGTTTTGGGCTAAGGGCTAATGACTTATGACAATTTCAATGCATTTAGATTGGAATATAATGTATTGGATTTTAATTCATTTGGAGGTTTCTCTTTTCAAGAGTTAGGATCATAAGGTGTTTGCCTTACCTCAAAAAGGTTTTTTTGAATAATAAAGCAATGGGTTTTCTTATCTTATTTTTGGATATATTGTGTGTGATTAAATTTTAATGGCTAAGGATTACTGGTCGGATCCTCCCTAGGGGTGCAATGAGGGTTCGGAGGGCCCGTTAGAGTAATAATATTGTAGGTATGGTAGTCATTCAATGTACGTGGACATGACCCACTGTGTTCTTATTTAAAAATCTTGCAATGAGGGTTCGAAGGGCCCATTAGAGTAATAATATTGTAGGTATGTGCTGGCAGCCAACAATTCTGTCAAATTTTATCATAATAAAAAGTCATCACCAAGAGATAAAATTTTCTGTAGTTGCCTCCTCCTTATAATTTCAAAACGTTTTTGTCTTTTGGTTTTGCGTAGATTCATTGGCCTAGCTAATTATAAGAGTGTTTTGTTTTTAAATCTCTCGTTTGTTTTTTTTAATTTCATGACTGCAAGCATGAAATTAAAACAAAAGTTTGGCTTGGGTAATCATTTTACAGTTTGTGGTTTCTTAATTTCTTTTGCTAAAGAGATTACATCTCAAGGGGATCTATATGTTTTTAAGTCTTAAGTTTTGTAAGCTTATTGACTGATCCATTACCACAAATTTATTCATTATGGAAAATATAACTTAGTCATATCTATGGTTGATTATATGATTTTGATATTTGATATGCCTAATTGCACAGAACCTTGGATTAAAATTTGAAATATGCTTCTTGCTCTTACCAGTCATATCAGAATCTTATCACCCTGGTATAGGTCTGATGTACTTACAGTTCCACATCATCCTATTTTCCTACATAATTAAGACTCTCATTCATTATTCGAATAGGTAGCTAATAATGGTTTGGGTTTAATGTTCATTGCACATAGTGGTTCACAAGCTTGCATGTCCTCTGGTTTTTTTCACTCAAAGATCAAATTCACAAGCATGATAGCCTCCCAAGTCCATAGGAATTGGGCCTCTTCCGATTTTACATACCTCTCCCTATTGTTTGTGTATTGGAAAATGAAACCTCCCTCTAGTTGCATTTACTGTGTTTGTTTGATAGCAGCCATGGCTCCCGTGGTTCGAATTGAACCTAATGGCTCTCAAGCCCTTCTCGCCCACAATGATGCCATAAGCGATGTACATGCACATGGCTAGGACATTTTCATTTGAAAGTTCGAGGGTTATAACCTGGAAGTTGCAGGGGAATTTGCTCAATCGTTTGATGGATCTAAAGCCAAAATTAGGGATCTGCAACTCGAAGTAACCAAAGATTCTATAGAATGAGATACAGGATTGTCACAGGAGGGAAAAAAATGGTTCAAAAATGCCAAGCTAGAAGGCATTCCTTGGAGTTTGTTCATGATCTCTAAGAAATCGACATGCTTCCCTAAAGGTACACCTATTACTCTCCTAAAATCCTGATGGCAGAGACTTCTTCTAATTCTTAAAGAGTTCATAACTTGTGAGCGTAGGTATGGCTTAGTGTTTTTGTATCACATTCGCCTGTTGATGATTTTTCTAGGATTCAAGCTAAATATGCCTTTCTATCTGTTGATGAGCCTACATAAAATGTCCAAGTGTTATCATAAATAGAGTTTAAACCCTCTATCTATCCTTTTCAACCATGGTCTTATTCGTATTCTTCTATTGTCGCATCTAGCTCAGACTGGGGATACCTGGGAAGATTTCCTGTGTAGGAATAACTTCACCCTACCCGAGAACACAGTAGAACCACCTCTGCATTTAAATACGAACCCTAGTCCCTCTAAACCTACCACCGAAATTCAAGGTGTTGATCCACATGGAGACCATGTGACCACTGAAACAAACTTTGTTGTTATGCAAAACCCTTTGGGCAAAAAACCATGATATAATTCTGTGCCCAAAAAATTGTTAGAGGAGGTAATAGATGTATTAAAGGAGAAGGTTTGTCCTGCTCCCACTGTTGAGTTGAATCAGGGTTTTATTGACAAATCAACTGTTAAGAAAAATTGCAAAAAGAAGAAACAAGGTAATCTCGATTTGAGTTTTGTAAACAAGAGATCAGGCAACTTAATATCCAGAAGTCTGCGAAATCGACAACAAGATCATCTGAGCTCGATCTCAGTGATCGAGGTCGATGATCACTTGACCAATGATGAGATCAATGAATTCCTTGCCTGAGAATATGTGGATAACGAGTGTCTCGAAAATGAAACCAGTAGTGAGGCTATACAATACGATTTTGTTTTTGAACTACCTCCGTTCCTAAAAAATCAAGAAGGCTTCACTGGCATAAGCCATGATTTGAAGAAAGCTACAGAAAAGACCAAAGAACCCATTGAAGAGTACACAAAACCTCTACCTCTTATAACACCTGTACACTGCGAGAATTGTCTTGACTGGGTAGAACGACACTACAAAGACATACCATATTTATAGGCACAATTGAAACATTTGGCAACTCAAAATTCCTTGCTTGAAAGAGAAAATCAAGAGTTAAAGGGATGCATCCAGTCCAATGCAGATCGAGCAAGTAAAATTCCCAAACGAGTCAGTAGTGTGATTATCAAGAACACAACAAATTTCGACGCTATCATTAACTCAAAATTATCAGACCCTTCATTGTCTAATCTCTAAAATGGTAAAAATGGTTTTGATTTTCTTTGATTTGATTCTGTTATAAAAATCAAATAGATAGATTTATTTTGATTTCCTTTTCTTAATTTAATACTAGCTACAGACTCTCACGATTTTGTAGCCAGTCTATTTTTAAATGTTAGTTTGTATTGTTTTCTAAAATTCAATTTCGTTTTTGTCATTTTCAGGAAGATAACAGTTATGATGTTATTCACAAGGAGAAGTAATCATGGATCATGCATAGTTTAGTATTTTCTCTTTTTGTTTGATAAAACTTTGGCATTTATGTAATTAATTTTGACAAACAAACTCCTACATGAGTGTTTCTTTGTTATCCTATTTTTGTAAAACAATCTAATTTTCTGGGATTACCCTCTATCTTGCATGATAAGAGGTTGTTAATCCAAGACTAGTTTAATTAGTGGTTGTGGTTTAGTGTTAAGGACAACTTTTGCTGGAATACAGTATGGACATGTGATTTTGGGAATTGATATGGGAAAACAATTCACTGTTGGCTTTAGACCTGTGCGATGTTTATTCCATTGTGTTCTCCTATTACCTCTGTATTATGAAATTGATTTAGCTTTAGCCTGGTCATCATATGGTGTTTCATATTGTTAAATATTTAGATGTTGTCCATTATCTGTCTTTCCATTTTGTACATGTGATCAATCAATTATTTAATTATTATTGAGTTTATTTCAGATGTTAAATGATTGACAATATCAATATTCAATATTGAGTTTTCCTTCGTTCTCAGATATTGATCATCTTAAGATCACAGGATTATTTTTAATTAGTTATCTTCTTGATGTTATTAATTTACTCCAAATATCAAACCATTCTTTGAATTTATTCTAGGAGTACTAGTATTGTTCTGTTATAGGTTTCCTTTAAAAGCAGGACAAGCAGGAGCCCAAACAACACAGAGAGATAAGCTCAGTTTCATTGATCAGCTACAGGTTATTCTGTTTGTTATTTAATTAGATTATTTATTGATGAAACAATAATTGCATTAATTATCTTTGATTTTTTTTGTGTTATTGTTTCAATTGTATTTGCTTAGTATTTATCAGTTTAAAATCATTAAATATTCAAAAACCAAAAAGATTATGTTCTTTCTTTATCTTAGTTAGAAACACTATCATGAACATTCATTTCGCAAGATTTCAAGTAAATCTTGCAAACTGTATATAGATTGTTTATAATCATTTGTATATATTCATGTTTCTATTTGAACACTTGTAATTAGTATATAAATTGTTAGAACCATAGCTTTAGGTTAGTTTATTTCTTTTATTATTTTTATGACATTAGTTGGCTAACAACGCCATTAAACCCGTTGGGTCAGTTCATTCCAAACGACTTGGGTTATTTAGACAAACCCGGACCGGATCTGACCTTCCAGTTGACGGTGTGCCATAAACTCCCTTAAAAGAATGGCGCTAGAAGGAGGGCTTGAAATTAATTGATGGCACGTGGAGGTCGCAAGACCCCTCCAAACAATCGTTCTCATGTCGTAACGTGTAGTCGCTCAGACACAAAAGTTACACTTGAAACAACTACTACCTCAAACGATACCCTTGATATTCTTGTTGAACCAGTGACACCATTTCCCCAAGGGATTGACATCCAAGAAATTGTCCACCAGTCGTTCATAAGAAATCATAGTGCCTTATCCCATATTAGACAACCTGGCAAACCACTTAATCAACCCCTTGACTTTACAAATCTTCAATAACAACTTCAAGGCACTGGTCTGCCTAGAAACACTTTGGGTGATAATACTACCAATCCTATGGAAACACCTATCCTTGGTGCTGGAGAATCTGGTATTCCACCATCCCCACCTGGTTCTTCTCCACCTTCTTTGTGAGGTGAATCCTCAGACGAAGGTAGTTCTTCATCTGACCCATCCCAACCTTCGACTCCACCAACTCCCATGGCAAACCAAAATAATCCTGCCATACCTTGGCTCGATCAAGATGTCGTGGTTGTGCCTGGACCCCAACACCCATTGCCTAAACATCCATAGAAATGGTTGCCCAAATTTGATCCTGATTCGAAGCAGTCAACTGAGGATCACATCAAGAAATTTATGCTAGCCATTATACTCCAGAGTGTCGAACACGAAGATGTCGTGTGCATATTATTTCCTTACACTTTTGAGGGGAATGACTCAACCTAGTATTTTTCTCAACAACCTCAGACCATCGTCTCTTGGGACAAGTTTGAAACTTGTTTTCTGGAAAATTTTGGAGATTATAAATCTCCAAAAGTCTTGGTAATGGAACTCTCTAGCTTAAGGATGAACCCTGAATAAAAATTTAAAGACTTTAACCAGAGATTCCTAACACTAAAAAACAAAATCCTTGCAGATTCAATGCCTGCAAAAAACTTAATTGTTGCATATTATATGAAGGCCCTACATAACAACATAGCCATATCGGTTAAAAGGTCCAGAAAGAACACATTGTTAGAAGCCTTTGAGGAGGCAAGCCAGATTGAGAAGGATATATTGAGCTTAAAATATAATCTAAGTAGTGAAGCTGAAACAACTTCATCTTCTAAGAAGAAAATATAAATTCTCACTAGGCCTCCTCAACCTAAAAATCAACAAAAACATTAGAATTGGAGAGCTTGCATAAATCTTTCCAAAAACTATCCAATCAGGTCGTTGACTTGAAAAGATACACCAAGGAGGCATCTACAAGTAAAGAAGTTTCAAACCTTCTTTTAGAAAACCTTTCCCTCCAAACCGGCCAAACCCGACCATAGAAGGTCTAAATTTTGAAAGTTTACAGTATGCTTTGCAAACAATATTGGAAGCACATGACAATTCTGTTTCTTCTACTCCTGAAAATTATGATGACATAGTGGAGGAAGAGGTACCAGAAGAGGAAGACTCATCTCCTCCTGTTTTCGGGCACTTGTCGGACAATATTTGTCAAGCAAATTTTGAAACTGTTCACCCCTACAACACTAGAAGTAAAACACAAAACTAGTCTCCACTTGAAACAACTAAAAATGTGGTTTCAAAACAACCAAAGAAAACTGAAACTAGACAAAACCTAGCTGCCCCAGTTTTAGAGTATGATTTAATTGAAGACCTGAAAAAATTAAGGGCAAATATTTCTGTTTTTGAATTGCTAAATTTCCTTTTATTTTGCAGAAAATGCTTCAAAGCATTGCCGAAAATAGTAAAAAGAATGATGTTAGCAGAAAAAAAATCAGCAGAAATTGACTTAAACACAGCTAAAAATGTCCCAAGTAAAAAGACATCTGAAAATCAGGATAAAAGCAACCTATCTGAAAAAACTCTAGGAAACTTAGATAAAATTGTTTCAGGAACAACAATAAAAAATCAGCAGAATTCTGTTGTTTCTGCACGAAAAAATGTGCCCCCTTTTTTTATTGACTTTTGAATTTTTTAATAGGAATGTACATAACTATATGGTTGACTCTGGTGCATCATTAAATGTGATTCCTCTGTCTGTATGCCATAAAATTAATGCAAAAGTAAAACCTTCTGATTTAAAAATCATTCAACTAGATCGAATGAATGTCAAAGTCATTGGTGAACTAAAAAATGTTCTAATTAGATGATCACCCAATCCCAAAGTTCATCAAGTAATCGATATTATTTTTGTTGACATTACTAAATTTTATGGTCTGTTTTTAAGAAGAGATTGGTCAGAATAGCTACACGGTGAATAGACTGGTCTCATTTGTGGCTTCTTAAAAATGGACATCCCAACAAGATCAGAATAAACAGAGAACTTTACCTTAAGCATACCATGATAGATCTGAATGACCCAAATGAGCCTTTTGTTACCACCACAAATTCAATTGAAACACAGGGAATGAATACCTTTTTTGGTAACTTCATGACTAAATTTTCCTCTATCACTGATTCAGAACAAAAATATGAAGTAACAACCTATACTCAAGCACCAGTTTCACCAAATACGCCAAATATTGCTAATGACGGACACATCTGGTCCCTATATTTTGATGGATCCAAATCTCGAGAAGGGGCAGGTGATGGTTGTGTGCTCATCGACCCTACAGGTAATAAAATTTTTATTGCTTGTCGATTAGAGTTTGAATGTAGTAACAACACAACAGAGTACAAAGCACTTCTGCAGGGACTTAGGAAAGCACCGGACATGAATGTGCAACATTTGGTAGTATTTGGTGATTCAGAAGTAGTAGTCAAGCATGTAAGAAATGCAATACATTGTTTGTCACCGCATATGAAGAATTACCAAACCGAGGTATGGGTTTTAATGCACAAATTTCTAGCATTTTATATAAATTCCATTCCTAGGATGAGTAATTCAGAAGCTAATTTACTAGTCAATGTTGCTTCTAAATTGTTTCCCACTGAAGGTCTTTCTCCTAACGCATTCTTGGTCGAATTGTTATTCAAGCCATCGATTCCGAACAACATCACAAACTAGAGATTATTTGATGATGATCAACAGATCATCAAATTTTTGCATATGGAAGACACCTTCCAGGATGTATTTATTGATGATGACACTCACAACAAGAATCTCCAAGATTTCACGGTAATATTTGATCCTCGATCTGCAGAATCATCACCCGAGTTGGTAAACACTATCCCCAAATATATTGTGAGATAAGAGAAGTTTTATGACCTACATGACAATTTTAGAGGGGTAGTCAATTGTAAAACAAACAATTACTCTTTTCTATATGAAACTGTAAATTTAGGAACACGAGATAACCCTCAAAATATTAATTTGGGAAAGGGATGTTCTAAACAAGAAAGATATGTTTTTATAAAATTATTTAAAGATTTAAAGATGTATTTTCTTGGACATACGATGATCTAAAAACTTTCGACCCAAACATCATACAACACATAATCCCTATGAAACCCCAGACTCAACCTTTCCAACAAAAATTGAGGAAAATGAATCCTATATTGGAACCTACTATGAAAAATGAACTAAATAAATTTCTTACTGCAAAAATAATTTTTCCAGTTAGGCATACTCAATGGGTGTCTAACTTAGTCCCTATAAGGAAGAAAAGTGGTGAAATTTGACTTTGTGTCGATTTTCGAAATTTAAACTGAGCATCTGATAAAGACAACTACCATGTTCCTCTAAAGGAACAAATCCTACAACAAGTATCTGGTTTCGAAAGACTATATTTATTAGATGGTCTTTCAGGATACAACCAGGTCCTATTGTCTCCTTCAGACCAGCTTAAAACCACCTTTTGTACCCTGTGGGGCACTTACACCTACAGGAAAATGCCTTTTGGACTGATAAATGTTGGTGTCACTTTTTAGAGAGCAATGGATATTTCTTTCCGTGGCCTCATCAACCGATCAATTGTGGTATTAATGGCTATGTAATTGTCTTTTCAAAAAACAAGAAAGATAAATTGTCTCACCTTAGGGCTGTCTTATAACGATGTCGCAAGTTCGACATATCTCTCAATCCCAAAAAATCATTCTGTGCAGTAGAAAAGGGGAAACTGCCTGGGTTTATAGTGTCGAAAGATGGAATTATAATTGACCCTGAAAGAACCCAATCCATTGCCAAACTCCCCCCTCCTTCTTCCAAAAATGCCATGGAATCCTTTTTGGGAAAAACTAATTTTGTCAGACAATTTGTCCCGAGTTTCTCTAAAATGGTTAGACCTCTACAAAATCTAATTAAAAAGGATGTTTTGTACAGATGGGGACCACAAGAAATTCAAGCTTTCGATTCAATTAGAAAAACCATAATAGAATCACCTTCCCTGATGAGCCCCGATTTTTATCAGGATTTCACTCTATACACTTTTGCATTTGACAGATCCTATGCTGCTATGCTTACACAGAAAAATGATGAAAGCAACAAGATACCCATTACCTTCATGAGCTCTAATTTTAAAGGAGAAGAACTTAATTACCTTGCAGTAGATCAGCAAGCTTATGCTGTCTTTAAAGAAGTTAAACACTTTAGGTCTTACCTGTTGAAATACAGAACCAAATTTTTCATTCCTTACCCCACTGTAAGAAATTTGTTAGTGCAAAAAGAGTTGGGTGAGAAAAGGGCAAATTGGATGACATTGCTTCAAGAATATGATCTTGAAATAACCCCTACCCAAATTTTTAGAGGTCAAGGTCTGTGTAAATTAGTGGCTGATTCAATTGAGAAACCAGAAAGTTAAATAAACACATCAACTATAAATCAGCATAACGAAAAAGTGATCAGCTGTGCACAAACTACGCCCAATTCATGGTATGAGAATATCGAATTTTATTTACTGCATGGATCTGCTCCTCACAATCTTGATCCCAAAAACAAAAGAGCACTTAGGATTAAATATGCATCTTTCCAATTAATCAATGATATATTATTTTGAAAGAATTTTGATGGTGTTTTTTTGCGTTGTTTAGCAAAAGAGGAGTTCGAAAAAGTGTTGGCCGAACTTCATTCTGGTGATGTCGGTGGTCAATTTGGTGGAGATACCACTGTCCACAAAGTGCTGAAGGCTGAATACTATTGGCATACATTGTTTAAGGATTCACATGCACTGTCCCGCACATGTATAATCTGTCAAAAGGCTATAGGACAGGTGAAAAAGGTAGCTTTTCCTTTGCAACTCATTACTGTAGATTCACCTTTTCAACGATGGGGCCTAGACATTATAGGACCAATAAATCCCCCATCCTCTTAACATAACAAGTACATTCTCATGGAAATAGAGGATTTTACAAGATGTTCTGAAGCTTTACCTTTAAAAGTGGTCAACATTAATCAGGTAGTGTCTTTTCTGAACTCCCATATCATCACTCGATTTGAAATTCCTGAATGTCTGGTTTTTTACAATGCTTCGTATTTTTCTTCCCTATATATGAATGTTTTCACTCTGGAAAAAGGGATTAAACTGAAGTATTTAGCCAGTTACTACCCTCAAGGGAACGGTCTAGTCGAGTCGACAAATAAGAATTTAATCAATATTATAAAAAGGATAGTTTCAAAAAACCACAAGAATTGGTACAATGCATTGTATAAAGAACTTTGGGATGATAGGGTAACCCCAAAAGCCTCTATTGGTAATTCTCCTTTCTTCCTTGTTTATGGAAGAGAAGCCATCCCCCCCCCCCCACATGTCTTTCTTCCTTCTCTGCAATTATCGCAGAAAGTTCAAGAAGAAGAGTGTCCTCCTCTAGAAAATAGGATAAATGCTTTATTAAAATTAGAAGAGGTGAGAACACAAGAAAAACAGAAACTGGATCAGCACCAACAAATTCTGAAGAGATGGTTTTATGCAATTTCATCTTCTGATAGGAATTTTGATGTTGGAGATTTGTTTATCAAGTGGGACAAGGTGCATGAGGGTAAGGGAGAACATACAAAGTTCCAAAACCCGTGGTTGGGACCGTTTGTAATTGCTGAAAAATTAGGTCCTAGTTCTTTTTGTCTGCATAACTTGGAGGGACAACTAAACACTTTCCTAGTGAATGACCAGGCTCTCAAGAGATATTTCTCTTGATGATTTCTAATCCACCCTCTTGTAAATATTGTTTTTAATTTTCTTTTCTGTTTTTTATTTTGGTTCTTTTGATTTTTCTTGTTTTTGATTTTTTTTGTAAATGATTATGTCTGAATCACCATTCATTTATTGAAGATAATCAGAATTCTTATTCATTAGCAACAGTTGATAACATTTCAAGCACATGAACAGTAAGTTCTAAACTTAGATCATCAGAAGTAAGTTTTTGTCTAGTTATTGTTTATGTTTTCTCATTAAAATCACAAGAAGACATGATTATCCTTAACAAACTTCTAGTGTCGTCCCTGTTTTAATGAGAACAACTCAATGTGCTTCCCCATCCTAGACATGTTTTAATAACAAGAATCTAACTGTTCAAATCATGATGGAAGTCATCAGAATAGAAAAATGATTCTTAAATGATCAATCCTTTCATTACCAAATCGTGAGATCTTCAGTATCACCCCGCTCTCTTAATATCATGAAGTTTATGGAAATTTATAAACAAATTTTAGATATTTGGAAGCACTACAATGTGTGGGAAGTGTGTGTAAACCCACCAGGACACTGAACAGGTCTACTGGCAGTGGGAAAATGCACAGATGATACCAAGACAACTTCATCAGGGTACTGAACAAGCCTGTTGGTAGCGAAATAATGTTAGGTTTCGAAGATCCTCAGGTATGTTTTTTTAAATTGATCAGGTGTCAGAATGATTTTATCATGAATGGATGACTCTTGGATGAGATAGAGGTATTAGAGTACGTTAAATGACATCCCTGTCGAGGCTATGGATGCCTGCTGGCAGCAGTGGCCCTGTCAACGGTATCTAAGTCATTTGTATAAACATCGCTATACATGTGATCAAAATGAGATACCAGATTATAATTTTTGGACAGATGTGCATCCAATACTATGACCGTGTTATTCTTTTTGAGTTATTTTCGAAAAGATTGATGTGTCTTTAATTGCCTCTAAAATTTATTGCTAAGTCATCTGTGCCCCTGATATAAATTTTTGGTGATGTAGAGATAACTGCTTCGCCCAACGTGTCACCATTGTTGGCAACCAACAATTATGTCAAATTTTATCATAATAAAAGACCATCACCAAGAGATAAAAATTATCTGTAGCTGCCTCCTCCTTATAATTTCCAAACGTTTCTGTCTTTTGGTTTTGCAGAGATTCATTGGCCTAGATGATTATAAGAGTGTTTCATTTTTAAATCTCTCATTTGTTTTGTTTAATTTCATGATTGCAAGCATGAAATTAAAACAAAATTTTGGCTTGGGTAATCATTTTACAGTTTGTGGTTTCTTCGTTTCTTTTGCTAAAGAGATTACACCTCAAGATGATCTATATGTTTATAAGTCTTAATTTTTGTAAGCATATTGATTGATCCATTACCACAAATTTATTCATTATGGAAAATATAACTTAGTCATATCTATGGTTGATTATATGATTTTTATATTTGGTATGCCTAATTGCGTAGAACCTTGGACTAAAATTTGAAATATGCTTCTTGCTCTTACCAGTCATATCGCACTCCTATCACCCTAGTACAGGTCTGATGTACTTACAGTTCCACATCATCCTATTGTCCTGCATAATTAAGATTCTCATTCTTTATTGAAATAGGTAGCTGATAATGGTTTGGGTTAAATGTTCATTGCACATAGTGGTTCACAAGCCTGGGCGTCCTCTGGTTTTTGTCAGTCAAATCTCAAATTAACAATCATGATAGCCTCCCAAGTCCGTAGGTATCGGGCCTCTTCCGATTTTACAGAGCTCTCCCTATTGTTTGTGTATTGGAAAATGAAACCTCCCTTTTGTTACATTTACTGTGTCTGTTTGCTAACAACCATGGTTCTCGTGGTTTGAATTGAACCTAATGGCTCTCAAGCCCTTGTCTCCCACAATGATTCCATAAGCGATGTGCAAGCACATGGTTGGGACATTTTCATCTGAAAGTTAGAGGGTTATAACCTGACAGTTGCAAGGGCTTCTGCTTAATCGGTTGATGGATCTAAAGCCAAAATCAAGGATCTGCAACTCGAAGTAACCGAGGATTCTATAGCACGAGCTACATGATTGTCACAGGAGGGAGAAAAATGGTTCAAAAACACCAAGCTAGAAGGTGTGCCTTAGAGACTATTCATGATCTCTAAGAAATCGACATGCTTCCCTAAAGGTACACCTATTAATATCCTAAAACCCCCATGGCACAGATTTCTTCTAATTCTTAAACAATTCATAACTTGTGAGGGTAGGTATGGCTTAATGTTTTTGTATCACATTCATCTGTTGATGATTTTCCTAGGATTAAAGCTAAATACGTGTTTCTATCTATTGATGAGCCTACATAAAATGTCAAAGCATTATCAGAAACAGAGTTTAAACCCTTTGTTTAGACTTTTCCACCATGGGATTATTTGGATTCTGCTATCGTCGCATCTAGCTCAGACTGGAGATACCTGGGAAGATTTCCTGTGTAGGAATAACTTAACCCTACCCGATAACACAGTAGAACCGCCTATGCATTTAAATACGAACCCTAGTCCCTGTAACCCTACCACCAAAAGTCAAGGTGTTGATCCACATGGAGACCATGTGACCACTGAAACAAACTGTGTTGCTATGCAAAACCCTTTGGGTGAAAAACCACGATATAATTTTGTGCCCAAAAAATCATTAGAGGAGGTAATAGATGTATTAAAGGAGAGGGTTTCTCCTGCTCCTACTGTTGAGTCGAATCAGGGTTTTATTGACAAATCAACTGTTAAGAAAAATTACAAAAAGAAGAAATAAGGTATTCTCGATTTGAGTTTTATAAACAAGAGATCAAACAGGTTAATATCCAGGAGTCTGTGAAATCGACAACAAGATCATCTGATCTCCATCTCAGTGATCGAGGTCGATGATCACTTGACTGATGATGAGATCAATGAATTACTTTCCCGAGAAGATGTGGAGAACCAGTGTCTTGGAAATGAAACCAGTAATGAAGCTATACAATATGATTTTGTTTCTGTACTACCTCTGTTCCTAAAAAATCAAGAAGTCTTCACTGGCATAAGCCATGATTTGAAACAAGCTACATAAAAGACCAAAGCACCCATTGTAGAGTACACGCAACCAACACCTGCTATAGCACCTGTACACTGTGAGAATTGTCTTGACTGGGTAGAACGATACTATAGAGACATACCATATTTACAGGCACAGTTGAAACATTTGGCAGCTCGAAATTCCTTGCTTGAAAGAGAAAATCAAGAGTTAAAGGCATGCATTCAGTCCAACGCAGATCAAGAAAGTAAAAGTCCCAAACAAGCCGATAGTGTGATTATCAAGAATGCAACAAATTTTAATGCTATCATTAACTCAAAATTATCAAACCCTTCATTGTCTAATCTCTAAAACAGTAAAAATGGTTTTGATTTTCTTTGATTTGATTCTGTTGTAAAAATCAAATAGATAGATTTATTTTGATTTCCTTTTCTTAATTTAAGACTAGCTACAGAATCTCACAATTATGTCGCCAGTCTATTTCTAAATGTTAGTTTGTATTGTTTTCTAAAATTCAATTTCGTTTTTTTTCATTTTCAAGAAAATAACAGTTATGATGCTATTCACAAGGAGAAGTAATCATGGATCATGCACTTCATAGTTAGTATTTTCTCTTTTTGTTTGATAAAATTATGACATTTATGTAATTAATTTTGACAAACAAACTCCTACAGGAGTGTTTCTTTGTTATCCTATTTTGTAAAGCAATCTAATTTTCTGGGATTACCCTCTATCTTGCATGATAAGAGGTTGTTAATCCAAGACTAGTTTAAATAGTGGTTGTGGTTTAGTGTTAAGAATAAATTTTGCTGGAATACAGTATGGACATGTGATTTTGGGAATTGATATGGGAAAACAATTCAATGTTGGATTTATACCCATGTGATGCTTATTCGTGTTGATTAAGGTTGGTTGTCATTGATTTCAACCCTTGAAGAAAGCTCCGTAGCATAAAGATTTGGGTAATGGACCCAATATTTTTTTATGTAAATATGAATCATTATTGTTTTGTCATGGTTGATAAGAAGTAAATATGGATGAACTCCAAAGTGGTCCCCTTATGGTGAAATCCCTCACAGGAAGACGCTTTGTGGAGTAAGATAACCCATGCTTAATTGTGGAATAATGAGATGAAGGACAATGAATTTGTCAGGGAAAATATCCTACATGGATAATTCTTGTCATTCCATTTCCGGTGGTATGTGGAACGTCACATAACCCCTCATGGTTAGAGAGTTATGGCCATGAGAAGTTGGAGACCCCAGGTTTGGGTAATGGACCCAAGTTTGTTTGATGGGTAATGGTATGAGTTATGATATATTTTCAGATAATACTATTCTATATGGATATTACATGTCATGCC
>ML788435.1:163632-178535 GCA_009831015.1 Picea engelmannii
AAATATCAAGAGAGAGTTGAACTCTCCATCCTTGCACCTTCCTTCCACCCAATAATATATGAGAGATAATAAAACTTTACATTAAATCATCACCATCAACCAATCATCACATAGAACCTGATAATGCTTCCTAAGACTTCTTCATTTTCTTCAATTCTTCAATTCTTGGAGTACTCTGATACTATAGATAATATTACTCAATGTATTCTGTGAAACTCCTCCAATTTTCAGTCCTTGAATCCTCCCCAAAAAGAGGTTATAGGAAGAATGGTAGACTTTATTCAATTTTGGTCTATTCAGAAGACCCAACTTGTACAACATGCTCCACGCTCAATATTTCACATAAAATTCTAAAAATCACACACAAGAAACTAAAGTCTGTAATATTTCCAATTGAAGTGGTCCAACTTCATTTGGATTCTATATGAAGAAGTTACGACTGTTTTCCCGGAACACCTGTTTATTGACTAGCTTCAGGACTGGTCACAAACCCTATATTCCATAGAGTGTATCTCCATAATTATAGCGCATCAAGAGTTGAAATTTTTACCAGAGGTACCTTGATATGTCTTCTCAATACCATAACGATTTCACTATTTGAATCGTTCTAGAAAAAAAGTTATAGCAAAAATGGTAAGATGACTTGAAAATAACATACCTTAGAACACATCACCAAAAGACTTCATCCTCCCTTGAAATCCAGCCTTCTTTTCTTCTTATTTCCTCTAAAATTTGACTTGTATCAAATGAATGTATAATGATGTTTATTTATACCATTTATGTCAATTCCTTTTAACATTAGGGCTGACCTGACACTTTCTTATTTTGTAATTCTTTTCTTTAATTATCTTCAGGGCCTACATGTCATTCCTTCTTCAATTCACTTTGTCATCTTCAAAAATTCATTTCTCCTCAACCATGAGGATCCACGTGATGTGCCACATACCACCAAAAACAAAATGATCTATAATATCCATCCATGAGTGTTGTATATGCATGTGCATTTTCCTTCTTGTCCAAATACCTTCATCAATCTTGCGGTCCAAAACCCATGACTGGGGTTGACATCAATGACAACAACCAATCTTCCAACAATCTCCCCCTTTTTCATTGATGGAAACACTCATTCTCCCCCTATCATCATGATTCCAATTTCTCTCCCCCTTTGACATCAATGGCAAAGGGTATGGTTTCTCCCACTGAGTTTAATGGCAAAAGGTAACCTTCTTCTTTGGGGTTGCTCCCCCTAAACATGTGGCACTCAATAATACTTCATCCTTATTTTTGGTCTTTGGGACTTTTTATTTCTTGGAATCATTTTGTGTGGCTTCTGTCTTCTCTCTCTTCTTCATGTCTAGGATGTATATGTTATTTGGTCTTCTTGTTGTAGTTGCAACCAATCTTCCTGAGTTATTTTCTCTGATTTTACATTTTCGGGAGTCAAACCTAAGAGTGTGTCCTTGATCACATATTTTGCTGACACTGAGGAGATTATGCTTCAAATATTCAACCAATAGGACTTTTCCTTCTTTTACATTTTCACTTCCAAGCTTTGCAGTTCCTTTTCCAAGTATTTTGGTAGATGAGTCATCTCCAAATGCAACATTTCCACCATTTTTCTTCAAGCTGACAAATTTGCTTTGATCTTCGGTCATATGAGATGAGCACCCACTGTCTATGAACCATTCATCTTCTTCTTTGCATTCTTTAGCAACTAATGCTATTCAACAATTTTCATTGTGTGGAATTTATTTCCTTTTCCATGATGTAGTTGGTATGCAGACATTTGGCATATGATTATCTTCCTTCATCTCTCTGCAATCTCGTGCTTTGTGACCAATATTATTGCACTTGTAACATACAATATTTTGATCCATTAATGGGTCAAATGGATTATAATTTTTGTTGAAAGGTCTACGAACATTTTCATATCTACTATTTGTTGGCATGTTTTACAAGAAATGTATGCTTGTCATTGATGGCAAGTACAACAACAATGGAAAGTACAACAACGATGGCTTGAGTACAAGTATAATGTGCCAGGTGGGCACCATAAGTACTTTTGGGGAGATGCAGCAGAGAAAGCTCATGAAGACCAGAAGAGATAGTGAAAAGGTGCACGCAGAGTGCAAGAGTGTGCTTGTTTATTTGATGGCAAACAGGCAGGCAAGGAAGATCAACAGCGATGATCGAATGGCAAGATCGAAGTGTTGATCCAACTCCATATCAAAGTTTCAGATACTGGGAGATGGAGATGTCAAGAACTCTCCCTACAGGGGTCCCGAAGTCACAAAATGTGAAATCACGATATATTCTCAACCATTGGATCGAGGAAAAAACTGAACCGTTGATCCAAGAAGGATACGTGGTTAAATATCATCCTTTCACTGACTGGAAAGTCAAAGGAACGAGGTTCCTTAACCTCTCGAACTTGCGATATGCAAAATTGCGAAATAATCTTAGCCGTCAGATCGAGGTTTGATTTGGACCATTGATCTGACTCCATTTCGAAGCTTCGGATACTGAGAGTTGGAAGAGTCAAGTTTCGAGACTCTTCATTACAAGAGTCCTGAAGTGACGAAATGTGAAACGTCAAAATCTTGAAACAGACACATCAACAAAGACTCTATTTCGGAGTTTCGGATACCGGAAGTTGGAGGAGTCAAGTGTCAAGACTCCTCATCATAGGAGTCCTGAAGTTGCGAAATGAGAAATGTCAAAATCCCCAAACAGGCACATCAACAAAGACTCCATTTCAAAGTTTTGGATACCGGGAGTTGGAGGAGTCAAGTGTCGAGACTCCTCATTGCAGGAGTCCCGAAGTTGCGAAATGCGAAACGTCGAAATCCTGAAACAGGCACATCAACAAAGAATCCATTTTGGAGTTTTGGATACTGGGAGATGAAGGAGTCAAGTTTCGAGACTCCTCATCAAAGGATTCCCGATATTGTGAAGTGCGAAAAGTCGGAAAGTGATTTGACTCCATTTCGGAGTTTCACAAACCGGGACTTGGAGATGTCGAGAACATTCACAACAAGAATGCCGAAATCGCAATATGAGAAATCGCAATATGAGAAATCGCAAACTGATTTGGGCCGTCAGATCCAGGAGGTGAATATGGAAGACCACGTCAGAAAGGACAGGTGGAAGACTATGTCAGTATTGACACGTGGCACGATCAGACAACGACAAGTGTCAAGTTGATTTGGTATTCCAGGCCACTGGAAATCACAATCTTGAGTGACACGTGGCAGCCACTTGGGTCACGACACATCATCGAGTGATGTAAGAGTGACCTCACTCTGGGAGTTTTTGCTTCGGGAGTTTTAGCTTCATCAATCCCCCAAAGTCCCGAAGGCTGAAGTCCCGGGGTAGAGGATAGTCGTTCGATCACCACAGACTGTGGACCGTTGATCTGGAGATTGAAGTGCTTGTTTTATTGGAAAGTGGTCATATCTCAATGGTCACATCATTGAAGAGTTGTAGAGAAGAGCTTGAAGTGGCAAGCTCCATTTCAGAGTTTTGGGGACCGCGAGATGGAGCATAAAGAAATTTTCACCACAAGAATGCCGAAATACCGAAATGCGAAATCGTGAAAGCGCTTTATGGTTAAGCGCCTAGTCACTGCTGATGGTCACATCGTCGAAGAGGTATAGAGAAGAGCTCGAAGAACCAAGCTCCATTTCAGAGTTTCAGGGATTGGAACATGGAACGTAAAGAAATCTTCACCACGGGAATTCCGAAATGCCAAAGTGCGAAATGGTGAAATAAACGAAAGACCCTATGGAGTCAATGCAATGGTGCAAGTGATTTTGAATCTGATCGGAGGGCTACTGTTGCACTTCATAGTGTAAATGCTAGAAACGACTGAAGGTTTCTGCCAGAGGAATCAAAGAGGCCTCAGTATGATTGGCAGAGAAGATGAAGAGGCCCGAGACATCTTCCAGTGAATGAAGACTATTGATAGAAGGGATTGATAGATGGAAGTGCGTTGAAGCCTGTAACTACAACATAGAGGATGAAATTGACTATGTTAGAGAAGACAAAGAGTCTCAACTTCCAGACAGGCTAAGGAATCTCAGCATAACACCCAGTGATGATGGACGCATGGGTTGAACCGCCAGAGAAGCTGAAGAGTTGCAATGATGATCAAGAAGAGAACTTGACATGAGGGGAACATGCAGAATAGAGGGAGGATGCATAAGCAATGCGTAAATTGCATGAACAAGGAGCACAAAGACTATAACTATGCAGAACAAAGAGGAGATGGGAGTTGTTGCGATTGAGTGTGATTAACGTGTGAAGAAGGAGGCAGAGCGCAGCAAAAAAAATGCATAGAAGAGGAATGATGCATTGAAGGGAAATGGCACACAGAGCATAAAAGGAAGAAGAACATAGAGGGCATGGAGGTGCGCAACAAGATGCTGAGGCAAACAAAGAAAGGCAGTGTAGCAGAACAGTAATGAGACTGGTAAGTCATTGATATAAATTATATCACTGTAATAAGTTTCAGTCACAAAGATTTATATTTCAGGGTGGTAGGGAGGTGCTAGGGAGGACTGTTTTCCTCAGAGGTTCAAGTGGGTGCTTGAACACAGGGAGTTGTAGCTTCCATCTGGTTGCAGCGAGAGAAACTAGGGTGGCAGGGTGGTGCAAGGGAGAATGAGTGTTCTCTATTATACAGGTTGTTGCTTGTGTGACTGGAAGTTGGTGATTCCATCCAGTTGGTGATGGAACACTTGGGGAGTTGGTGCTTCCTTCTAGTTGGTTCTAGAGAAACCAGGGATTTGGTGCTTCCTTCTAGTAGGTGCTAGAGAAAATAGAGAGTTGGTGCTTTCAGCATGTTGCATCTTGTAAAACAGAGGTTGTAGCCTCACAATGAGTTGTATCTCATATGTATGATAATGTACAGAATGTAAAGATTACTTATCATATAAAGAAGAAGAGGTTTTTACCCTTTATGGGGTTCCTCAGGAAATATATGTCTCTGTGTATCTCATATGTGTGACTGATGCTGAATGTTCTATTGCTTACTTCCTTGCATTATTGTGATTTTCATTGAGTGCTTTGTAAAGAGTTTAAAATAAGCATAATTGTTTAAGCACGGTAACAACTGATTCACCCCCCTCTCAGTTGTCCAACAATTGGTATCAGAGCCGGGCCCCCTTTTATCTAAGGGTAGATCCAAGAGCTTAAACATGTCAAGCCATGAAGGAAATTCAACCAATAAGGCCCCTCTGTTCAATGGAACAAACTTTGCCTTCTGGAAAGTTAGAATGAGAACTTACATAATGGCTTTAGGTGCAGATGTCTGGGATTGGTAGATACTGGTTACGTAAAGCCAGTTGTACTAGCTAATAAGGATGACAAGCTAGAATTTAGCTTCAATTTCAATGCTATGAATGCTATCTCGAGTGGGCTTGAAGAAGCAGAATTCGTAAAAGTTATGCACCTAGAAACTGCCAAAGAAATGTGGGACAAACTCATTAGCAATTATGAAGGTAATGAGAAGGTAAAGGACACCAAGCTTCAACCCTACATAGTACAGTTTGAATAGCTGAAGATGAAAGAAGATGAAACTGTTGGAAAATACTTTCTGAGAGTTGAAGAAATGTTAAATGCAATGAAAGCACTTGGTGAAAAAATTGAGGAACCTTCTTTAGTTCGGAAAATTTTGAGATCTCTGTCAGATAGGTTCAACCCGAAGGTATCTGCTATCAAAGAACTTAATGATCTAAAAAAATTGGAGTTTGATCAACTTCTAGGAACATTGACTGCATATGAAATGAGAATAGTTAAAGATAAACCAACCTCCAGAGAAGCATCATTTAAGGAAAACAAGAACGAGGATTCTAAGCTTGATGAAATTATAGAAAAATTTGTGAAGAGACTAAAGAAGGGATCAGGAAAATAAAAAGGTAAATTGTCTTTCAAATGTTTCAACTGTGGTAGGATAGGTCATTTTGCAAATAAATGTCCTCACAAAATAAAGGATCAGACATGTGATGATGAGGAGAAGCACAAACACAACAATTTCTTTAAAGAGAATAATTTTAAGAAGAAAAGTCTTTGTGTAAACAATGATGATGACCCTTCAGATGATGAAAACAATGACTCATCTATTGAAGATAAAATAAATTAATTCATACTTATGTCCAAAGAGGATTATGATAATAAAATCACAGGAAGTGAGGCTAATGAAGAAGAGGCTGTGGTTGATATGGAAGGAGAACTGATCAATGCACTGGAAGAGATTGACAGTCTCAGAATTAAGAACAGAAAGCAAAAACAATTGCTGATACTGTTCAAGAAAGATAGTAAAGAACTTGATGAAGATCGCGTCCTAATAAAAGTGGAATTATAAGATGCAAAGAAAATCGAAGACATTTGAAACGACAATTATCAGAAAAGAAGGCAAGATGTGAAGCCTTAGAACAAGAAGTAGTGAAAACTAGGAAAGAGATGGAGAAGTTTCAAGCCTTGTATAATTAGAATCTGTCAAGTATCAAAGCCTCAGAAGGATTAGCCACCATTCTGAATCAGCAAAGGAATCCAAAGCTGAAAACTGGTTTGGGTTATGAATAGGGATCAAGTAGTGGTAAGCCAAGAAATAAAGAACCCATCAAGTTTGTCAAATCTACAACCAACGATAACAAGAAAACCTGCAGAAACAAAGGAAGACAATCAGCAGCCCAGGACGAGTAAAGAAAAAGGCGTCAGGACTGAATCTGTGGAACAAGGAAATAATGCACTCCCTGCTCAAAGACACCATCAACATGGTAGAAATCGATTTGCTCAAAGAAGACAACTATTTTCCATGTACAAATAATTTTTCTATAGATATTGTTTCTATTGTTCTAACTTTGGTCACAAAGTTGTAAATTGTTCCTTAAGACTTAGACATGAGAAATTAAGACTTCAAAGGAATAAATATCTACCACAACAAAGAATGATACAGCCAAGTAACAAACCATCACAGATTGCAAATTTCCAAATTAAGTCTAGAGACATGCAACTAATGAGGTCAAGAAATAATAAATAGTCAATGAGTAGACAAAACTGCAACAATAACTTTGACCTATTGAACAATGAGATTGAATGCTACATCTGTCATAACTATGGACATAAAGCTGCAGATTGTCACTTAAGGAATTACAAGCCAGAGTTGATCCCCACTGCTGAAAATGTCAAGGTTTGGAAGAAGAAAGCAAATGACAAGTGTGGATTAGTGTTATCAGCCCAAAGACAAAATAATCCTTGGTATATTGACAGTGGATGTTCCAAACATATGACTGGAGACAAAAGTAAGTTTCTAACTCTAAGTGAAAGCAAATCAGGGAATGTAACTTTTGGTAATGATGCACCGGGAAAAATAAAAGGTAAAGGAATGGTAAGTTTGAGTGATGGCAAAGGGAAAGATCAATATGTGTTTCTTGTAGAAGGTTTGAGACATAATCTGCTTAGTGTCATTCAAGTTTGTGACTGAGATTGTGAATTCATTTTTACCTCTAAATACTGTAGAATAAAATCTGTGAATTTAGGACAACTAGTTGCAAAAGGAATAAGAACAAAAAACAATGTCTATGTGTTAAAAGAAGAAAAAGAAGAATGCCACTTAAGCAAGTATGATGAAAGTTGGTTATGGCATAGGAAACTTGGACATCTAAACTTTGACCACTTAATCAAACTCAAAAATCTCGAGGCAGTAAAATATCTTTCGAGAATATCAAAGACCCAAGATTCTATGTGTAAACCCTGCCAAGTAGGAAAGATAACCAGGACACAGTTTAAGTCCAAGATCTTTACTTCAACAGAGAAACCACTCCAACTTGTTCATATGGACTTATGTGAAACATCAAGACAGGAAGGCACGGGGAAAGAAAACTACTTCATGATGATTATTGATGATTACTCCATACTTACTTGGGTTGCCTTTCTCAAGGAAAAAGCTGAAGCATTTGAGAAGTTTAAAATATTTAAGGCTTTAACTGAGACTCAAACAAGCAAGAGGTTAAAGGCAGTAAGATCAGACCAAGGAGGAGAGTTTATGTCAAGTGATTTCAAGGAATTCTGTGATAATCATGGGATCAAGAGAGAATACACAATCTCAAGAACTCCACAACAAAATGGAGTAGTTGAGAAGCAAAACAGAGCAATGCAGCAAATGGCCAGGTCAATGATGAATGATAAGAACATTGGTCAAACCTACTGGGTAGAAGTAATACACATAGCAATCCATGTTCTTAACAAAGCCCACCTCAGACCACAAAGTGACAAGACACCTTATGAACTGTGGTATGGGAGACCTGCTTCAATCAAACACTTCAAAGTCTTTGGGAGTAAATGTTACATAAAGAATAATGATGAGAACCTTAGCAAATATGATGATAGGGATGATGAAGGTATCTTATTAGGGTATGCTACAAACAATAAAGGATACAGATGCTATAATAAGAGGCTACATAAAATGGTTGACTGTATTGACATAAAATTTGATGAAGGAATCCCAGCAAGAGAGGTGTACAGTAATGAGTCTTCAACAGAGGACACATCTAAATATGAAGATGAACAGGTACAAGAATAAAAAAATGAAGAATCTGAATCAAATGAAGACAGAGATACTCAGAAATACTCAAATCAGTAGACAACTTCAAATTCCTCCTTCATCATCATTCAAAAGAATCATCTTGCAAGTCAGATAATTGGTGAAAAAGACAAAGGTGTACAAACCAGGAGAAAGATAATCAAAAACACCGAACAATCACATATAGCTTTCATATCCATGCTGGAACCCAAGAATTTTAATGAAGCTAGCAAAGATGACCATTGGGTTAAAGAAATAAATGATGAACTTGATCAGATTGAGAAAAACAATATGTGGGAGATGGTTCATAGACCTGAAGGTAAAAATGTCATTGGTTCCAAATGGATCTTTAAGAATAAGTTTAATGAGCAGGGACAAGTTGTCAGGAACAAAGAAAGATTGGTCTGTAAAGGGTATGCTCAAATAGAAGGACTGGATTTTGATGAAACATTTGTGCCCATAGCAAGATTAGAAGCTATCAAAATATTCCTTGCCTATGCTTGTCATAAAAGGTTTAAAGTCTATCAAATGGATGTCAAGTCAGATTTTCTAAATGGAGATTTAAGTGAAGAAGTCTATATGGAACAACCAGAGGGTTTCGAATTGTCTAATAACCCCGACTTAGTATGCAAGCTAAATAAAGATTTATATGGGTTAAAACAAGCCCCTCATGCCTGGTATCACAGACTGGATACGTATCTCAAAGACAAAGGGTTCAAGAGAGGAACAATTGACAACAATCTATACATCAAAACATAGGATAATGATTTGCTCATCATGTTGGTCTATGTAGATGACATCATCTTCGGCTGTAATAAGGATTCATAGGTACAATGGTTTTCTTCTGCCATGGAGTCTGAGTTTGAAATGTCTATGATAGGTGAACTATCATTTTTTCTTGGTTTGCAAATTACTCAGAGGTCACAAGGGATGTTCATTTCTCAAGAAAAATATCTAAGAGAAATGTTGAAAAGGTTTCAAATGGAAGATTCTAAACCTGTGGGCACACCTATGATTACTAGATGCAAATTAAGCAAGGATGATGACTCACCCGATGTTGATCAAAGTTCATACATGTCAATGATCGAAAGTCTACTATACATCATAGCATCTCGTCCAGACATAATGCATGTTGTTGGAATGGTAGGAAGATATCAGTCTGCACCTAAAAAGATTCATTTGCTAGCTATCAAAATGATATTCATATATTTGAAAGAAATAATGAACTATGGCCTATGGTATCCTAAGAATCAGAATTTTCAATTATCAGTCTACTTAGATGCTGATTGGGATAACTGCATGGATGATAGGAAAAGCACGAGTGGAGGTGCATTCTTCTTAGGAGATTCTCTAGTAGCATGGTTAAGTAAAAAGTAACGTTCCATTTATTTATCAACCATAGAGGTAGAGTACATTGTTGCTGCTACCTGTTGCACTCAGGTATTATGGATGATTCAGACACTTGCAGACTTGGAGGTAAAATACACTGCACCGATCCCAATTCATTGTGATAACACTAGTGCCATCAATGTGTCCAAGAATCCTGTATTCCACTCCAAGACCAAGCATATTCCCATAAAATACCATTTTCTGAGAGAGCAGGTCACTAATCAGATTGTTCAGGTCCATTACATTCCAACCATAGAACAAATTGCAGACATCTTTACTAAACCCCTAGCCAAGACACCATTTGAATATCTCTGACAGAAGCTGGGTGTCATCCCGCCTCACATCCAAGAGAGTCCATCCTGTTAGGGGGAGTTTGTATTGATTGAATATCTGATACCTCCGAAAAATATGGAAACATCTCATGGGGAGCATGTTTTCTTTGACATTGATGTCAAAGGGGCAGAAAAGAACAGGTTCGGGTGCCTTTATTGCCATCAATGCCCAAGGGGGCGATTGTTGGCATGTTTTATAGGTAGGGTATGCTTGTCATTGATGGAAAGTACAATAGTGATGGAAAGTACAACAACGACGGCTTGAGTACAGGTATAATGTGCCAGGTGGGCACCAGAAGTATTTTTGGGGAGATGCAGCAGAGCAAGCTCTTGAAGACCAGAAGAGATAGTGTAGAGGTGCACGCAGAGTGAAAGAGTGTGCTTGTTTATTTGATGGAAAACAAGAAGCCAAGGAATATCAACAATGATAATCAAATAGCAAGATTGAAGTGTTGATCTGACTCCATCTCAAATTTTTGGATACTGGGAGATGGATATGTCAAGAACTCTCACTACAAGAGTCTCAAAGTTGCAAAATGTGAAATCGCGATATGCGAAACCGCGATCTATTCTCAACCATTGGATCGAGGAAAAAACTGGACCATCGATCCAAGAAGGATACGTGGAAAAACATCATCCTTTCGCCGACTGGAAAGTCAAAGGAACGAGGTTCCCTAACCTCTCGAACTCACGATATGCGAAATCGCAAAATAATATTAGCCGTCAGATCGCAGTTAGATCTGGACCATTGATCCGACTCCATTTCGGAGCTTCAGATACCAGGAGTTGGAAGAGTCAAGTGTCGAGACTCTTCATCACAAGAGTCTTGAAGCGACGAAATGAAAAACACCGAAATCCCAAAACAGGCACATCAACAAAGACTCCATTTCGGAGTTTTGGATACCGGGAGTTGGAGGAGTCAAGTGTCAAGACTCTTCATCATAGGAGTCTTGAAGTTGCGAAATGTGAAATGTTGAAATCCCAAAACAGTCACATCAACAAATACTTCATTTTAGAGTTTTGGATACCGGGAGTTGGAGGAGTCAAGTGTCGAGACTCCTCATCACAAAAGTCCCGAAGTTGCGAAATGCGAAATCCCGAAATCCTGAAATAGACACATCAACAAAGACTCCATTTCAGAGTTTCAGATACCGAGAGCTGGAGGAGTCAAGTGTCGAGACTCCTCATAACAGGAGTCCTAAAATTGTGAAGTGAGAAAAGTCAGAAAGTGATCTGACTCCATTTCGAAGTTTCGCAGACCGGGACTTAGAGATGTCGAGAACATTCAAAATAAGAATGCCGAAATTGCGATATGCGAAATCGAGAACTGATCTGGGCCATCAGATCCAAGAGGTGAATATGGCAGACCATGTCAGAAAGGACAGGTGGAAGACTATGTCAATATTGACACATGGCACGATCAGACAATAACAAGTGTCAAGTTGATTTGGCATTCCAAGCCACTGGAAATCACAATTCTGAGTGACACGTGGAAGCCACTTGGGTCACAACACATCATCGAGTGATGCAAGAGTGACCTCATTTTGGGAGTTTTTGCTTCGGGAGTTTTAGCTTCATCACTCCCCCAAAGTCCCGAAGGTTGAAGTCCCAGGGAAGAGGATAGTTGTCTGATCACCACGAATTGTGGACCGTTGATCTAGAGATCGAAGTGCTTGTTTGATTGGAAAGTGGTCATATATCATTGGTCACATCGTCGAAGAGATGTAGATAAGAGCTCGAAGTGGCAAGCTCCATTTCAGAGTTTCAGGGACCGCGACATGGAGCATAAAGAAATCTTCACCACAGGAACGTCGAAATGCTGAAATGCGAAATCATGAAAGCGCTTTATGGTTAAGTGCCTGGTCACTGTCGATGGTTACATCGTCAAAGAGCTATAGAGAAGAGCTCGAAGAACCAAGCTCCATTTCAGATTTTCGGGGATCGGAACATGGAACATAAAGAAATCTTCACCACGGGAATCCCGAAATGCCGAAGTGAGAAATGGCGAAATCAACGCAAGACCTTATGGAGTCAATCCAACGATGTAGGTGATTGTGAATCTGATCGGAGGGCTATTGTTGCACTTCATAGTGTAACTGCTAAAAACGACTGAAGGTTTCTGCCAGAGGAATTAAAGAGGCCTCAGTATGATTGGCAAAGAAGATGAAGAGGCTCGAGGCATCTTCCAATGAATGAAGACTATTCTTAGAAGGGATTGATAGATGGACGTGCATTGAAGCCTGTAACTACAATAGAGAGGATGAACTCGACTATGATAGAGAAGATGAAGAGTCTCAACTGCCATATAGGCTAAGGAATCTCAACATAACACCCAGTGATGATGGACGCGTGTGTTGAACCGCCAGAGAAGCTGAAGAGTTGCAATGATGATTAGGCAGATCACTTCACATGAGGGGAACATGCAAAACAGGGGGAGGATACAGAAGTAGTGCGTAGATTGCATGAACAAGGAGCATAGAGACTATAAGTATGCAGAAAAAAGAGGAGATGGGAGTTGTTGTGGTTGAGTGTGATTGACGTGTGAAGAAGGAGGTAGAGCATAGCAGCATAAATGCACAAAAGAGGAATGCCGCATTGAAGGGAAATGGCGCACATAGCATAAAAGGCAGAAGAATAGAAAGGGCACAGAGGTGTGCAGCAAGACACTGAGGCAGACAGAGCAAGGCAGTGTAGCAGAATAGTGATGAGACTGGTAAATCATTGATATACATTATATCACTGTAATAAGTTTCAGTCACAAAGATTTATATTTTCGGGTGGTAGGGAGGTGCTAGGGAGGACTGATGTCCTCAGAGGTTCAAGGCAGAGAAACAGGGGTGGTAGGGTGGTGCAAGGGAGTTGTAGCTTCCATCTGGTTCCAGGCAGAGAAACCAGGGTGGTAGGGTGGTGCAAGGGAGAAGAAGTGTTGTCTGTTATATAGGTTGGTGCCTGTGTGACTGGAAGTTGGTGCTTACATCCAATTGGTGCTGGAACACTTGGGGAGTTGGTTCTTCCTTCTAGTTGGTGCTAGAGAAACTAGGGAGTTGGTGATTTCTTCTAGTAGGTGCTAGAGAAAAGAAAGAGTTGGTGCTTTCAGCTTGCAAAACAAAGGTTGTAGCCTCACAATGAGTTGGAGCTCTTATGTATGATAATGTATAGAATGTAAAGATTACTTATCATATAAAGAAGAAGAGGTTTTTACCCTTTATGGGTTTCCTTAGGAAATATCTGTCTTTGTGTATCTCATATGTGTGACTGATGCTGAATGTTCTATTGCTTACTTCCCTGCATTATTGTGATTTTCATTGAGTGCTTTGTAAATATTTTAAAATAAGCATAATTGTTTAAGCACGGTAACAACTAATTCACCCCCCGTCCCAGTTGTCCAACGCTATTTTCACCATTCATGTAGCTTGCATAGTTATTCCTTTCATTGTTGATTTCCTTGTGTCCAAAATCTCCACAAGTATAACAATGTCCAAGAAATAAATTTTGATACCTGGGCGTAAGTAATCTTCTTTGTGGTGTGGTCTATCTGGGTTCACAATCTATTCTTCTGTAGTTTCCTTCATAATGATTTCTTTCATACCTGATGGGAGAGGATCTTCTTGATGTCTCATTCCTTATGAATTCTAGTTTTCTATCTTGTTGTTCAACTTGTTCTGGAGTTTTGGTTTCATCATTTTCAACTTACTTCTCTTGTTTTGTTTTCTTCAAACTGTCATTGTATCCTAGTCCTGTCTTGTCATTTGGAGATCTTTGACTGCTAAGGATCTCATCTAATTTTTAAGCACTTTTTTTGAACTTCTTCAATTTTTTTGTTGTCAACATTAGCTCCCCTTTTGTGTGATCCAATTCTTCTTTCAATTTCTCATAATCTTCTAATTGTTCCTTCAAGCTATTAATGTTCTTTTCAAGCTTGTAATTCTCTTCTTCACAACTACTCAATTCACCTTTTAGTATTATGTTTGTGTTTCTAAGATTTCTATTTTCAGTTTCAACATGATTCAACTTTTCAAGATTCTCATCTTCTTGTTCAATCTCTACATTGTATTTGTATCCCCAAAAGGAATCAAGGTTGGTTTCTTCATCTGAATCTTCTTCACAAATGATTTATTTTTCTTTAGAATTTGTATGATCATCATCCTGGGTTTCTTGGGTTATGAGGAGGACTTCTCCTCCATCATTATCTTCTTCATCACTCTCATATGAGGAGATGTCATCATCCTTGGAGTAGAAGCTCTTTTTATTGTTGAGACACCTCTTTTTATAGTAACAGTTTTCAACAATATGTCCTATTCTACCACAATTAAAACATTTGAGAGGAGACTTACCTTTGTATCTTCCACTTCCTTTCTGGAACCTTCTTACGAAATTTTCTATTTCTTCATCAAGGTTGTTATCCTTGTCTTTTGTATTCTTTATGGCTTTAAAGGATTCTTCATTGTTTGTCTAGTCACTTTCTGTACCTGTTCTCATTTCAAATGCCATAAGAGTCCCATGTAATTCATCCATTGTCATTTTGGTCAAGTCCCTAGTTTCTTCAATGGCAGAGACCTTAGCATCATACTTCAAGAGAAGTGATCTCAACACTTTTT
>ML788435.1:191514-208328 GCA_009831015.1 Picea engelmannii
AGGTGGTGGAACTTCAAGAAGGCTTGAAAAAGTTAGGCTTTGTTTCTCAAACCCAATGGTTATAGTATCAAGTACTAGGGCTAGTTGATCATTAATATTAAATGTATAATTCACTTATATGGACAACATTGGTTGTCTAGAGGCGGAATTATTACCATTGTCAAAGTGTTTTTAGAAGTTATTCTTATATATTGGCACCTCTTAGCTCACGTTCCAAAAGGGGTGTTAGAGAAAATTCATAGACTCTTCTCTAACTTCCTGTGAAAGGGGAAAAGTGAGAAAGTTGGTTTTAATTAGACTAGATGGAAACTTATTTCCAGGACTAAATAGAAAGGTGGATGGAAGGTGAAATATATAAACTCCTTTAGGAAATATTTGAGTGAAAAAAGGTTATGGAACTTGATCACAAAAAAGGTTTTTGTTGGAACCTCGCATTCTGATGGTTCATCACACTTCTCTTAGAATCATTTGTTTGGGCGTTTGGCCAATATCTAGAAATAGATGGTCAAGCAATTGACTAGATATATACATCAGTCGATTGAGTAGTCGACAAGACTGTCATTTGAACATTCAACCAATAGTCAAAGACATTCAGTTGGTGGATTAACCAATCGGGAAATCGACTACAAATTGGATGCATGGAAAGTTGGGTCGAGCATCCTTGTCGAGCTGACTAGACAACATGGATTTGATGGAGTCAACTCTAACAAGTGACGGTTATATTTGGAAAAGATCTTCCCGATTCCAAGGAAGTTGGTCAGATATTGAATATATAAATAGAAAACCCCATGGGTCATTATCAACAAGTGAAATAAAGAGAACAAGAAGTATTATGTGTTCAATATGAATTGTGATGTTCTGATCATAATGCCATGTGCTTAAGTGTTGTAACAGTGTCTTTAGACACCACCTGTTATCTTTGAAACATAGTCATCTTTGATTATATGTATTTTTCTTTATTTGTTTCATATCAGTTTAAACCCAATCCCAAACATAGTATCAGAGCGACTAGTTATGAGCTCAACTATTGTCTGCAAATGATGTTGAGTCCGATTTGTTGTGTGATTGAATCTGGACTGGTGATTTGTTGACTGTAACTTATGGAAACAAATCATATCTATTTAGATATCGAATATGGCTATGAAGATCGATCCTATAGTCTTGAATAAATCAAATTCTGCTATATGGGAACCAAACATCAAAACCCTAATGATGAGTAAAGGAATATGGTAGTATATAAAGACTGTGATTCTAGATTCAACATACGATCAAACAAGATTTTTTGTTGATGGGAATAAGGGTGAGGATGCGGGGATCATCACGACCTATATCTCATGTGATATTCAATTTCACATCAGTGGAATTGACTTTCCTCATCAAGTATAAAAGAAGTTGAATTCTTTACTCGACAAAGTCAATGAAAGTAACGTCATGCAATTGGAGAAATAGTTGATCTCTCTCGATCCTCATTCTTTCGATAGAGTAGAGGACTATTTGGAACATGTGAAGGAATTACAATTGAAATTGGGCGAATGTGGAAATAATTATTAGAATAAATATGGACAACTCATCAAGTTGGTCCTGATGAATTTAAGAACACCATTCAACATGTTCATCTCGACTTTCTACATGAACTGGAAGGCATGAAAGGAAAATGGTAAGGAATTGACCTTTGAAAATTTCTATGGTTTATTGATCACTAATCATTAGATTGATTGATGAAGGAAATCTTGGTGGTAAGCATCAAGCTCACTTGCTCAAGGGAAAGGGAAATTCTAATGAGAAGTAAATAGGATGGTTTGATACCCCTATACAAATACCTATATGCCTCGACTAGAAACCTAAAGGGAAAACATATGCTCCCCATCATAGTCAAAAGAAGAAGACATGTCAATATTGTGGAGAGACTATACATGTGGAGAAGATATGCTACAATAAGAGAGACTCCCTGAAGGGGAAGGTCAAATTCCTTGAAGAAGTCATGTCGTTTGTTCGTCAATCCACTGATAATTTCACCTTCCAAGTCAAAAATTCTCAATCCTTGTTGTCTCATTCTACAAAGAATGAATGGGTGTTCGACTCTTGGTGCACTCATCACATGGCTAAGGATGCTTCCTTGTTCACATCCTTAGATGATGTTGTGGAGAGGAAGATTTATGTTGTTGATGATTTTTCTATCGACATTGTTGGTAAAGATGATGTTTCCTGTAGACATGGGAGAATTGTGGAGTTTTGGATGGATTTTTACTTTTTTTGATATTTGAAGAAAGGTCATTCTATTGTCATCGGAGGATTTCTCGACCTGAAGGAATTTTTTTATAAGTTTTGTAACACAACTCAACCCAACTCTGAACTGACTGCTCATTTTTCTCACACTAACAAAAGAATTTGAAATTGGAATGAACGAATCAAACACCTAAATTTTTGAAGTCTGCATTCGATGGAAACTCATAATATGGTTGTTGGTTTACTTAAAATTCCCCCCCCTGAAGGAGTATGTAAGGGATGTGTTCTTAGCAATCATCATCAGACACCTTTTGACTTTGGTAAATCGTGGTGAGCACATAACCTCCTGGAGCTAGTTCACATTGATCTCTATTGCATCAATCTACCTTCCTTAGTAGGTACAAGTTATATATTAACATTCATTAATGATCTCTCTCATTTCATTTGGATTTATTTTCTCAAGAACAATAATCTTGTCCTTGAAACGTTAAAATACTTTAGATCCTTTGTTGGAAAGCAATGTGGATGACCCATAAATTTCCCGAGATCAGATAGTGGTGGCGAGTATGTGAATCGACCTTTTGAAGGATACCTGGTCCAATTAGGTATTGACTGGAAATGGCCAGTCCCTCATACAACTCAACAGAATGGCGTTGCATAATGCAAGAATTGGATGTTAGTTGAAATGGATAGATGTCTGTTGTAGGCCAAATATTTTCCTCCTCACTTATAAGATGAAGTTGTCTATTGTGAAAACTATCTACTCAATCACATCTCAAATCGAGTTGTTCCTTTGGTGACTGTAGTAGAATGATGGTGTGGAAGGAAGCCCTTAGTTGGCCACCTCTGTGTGTTTGGATGTGTTTCCTAGGATCATATTTCTAGTGATTGTAGAAATAAATTGGATGTAAAGAGTCATGCTTTCATCATGATGGGATACTTTGAAGATTCTAAATCCTATCAAATGTTTCACCCTATCAAACAAAAAATAATTATCAAAAGAAATGTATGGTTTGATGAGAATTCTTTTGGCATCAAGTTGTTGAATGCCTCCTTTGAATTGTAATAGGATGATCACTTTGATGTTGTTTCTGACTCTAGTTCTCCTATTATGGTTTTCATTCCTTCGAGTGGACAGTTGAACTATGTTCATGTCTCGACTGTACCTTTGACTTCTGAGTTGAATGGTCAGTTGATTTTGGTTTTGTTTATTCCACCTTCTCTTTCGAATGAAACTGCTCCAACTTCTGATCAACCTTCTGCAGTGAACAACAATTCATCCCTTTCTTTATAACAACCCCTCTATTATGACATCAAAATAAGTGAGTACAATAGAGGAATTTGTTTTTTTTGAAACAACTGTTAGGACAAGTGATATACAACGATAACATACATCAATGTTACACATCCCAATCTCATCTACATCCTACACTGCAACTTTCAATGTACAACATTATTTCTACTAACATAATAATCATAACACAAAAAATAATCAATGATATCTACACATCCAACCTATCTGCAAGGTTAGGACCCCCAAGACACATAATCAATGCTCAATTCCAGGATTCATCCAATTGATTTTGACCATTTAAGGTCTCAGGATTGGCGACTGTTCTAAGGAACATGGAGATATCTACTCTCTTAACCCACTTAACCTCTAAGGTACAGAACTTAATAATGACACAATTAATTCAAATCTACGACTCATAAAAATATTACATGGTCATCAATTCATCAATCAAATTCATACCATAAGAGTTACTCAATGTTTGAATTCGTATCATTGCAAAAACATCACTATTACTTGTAACGACCTCCATTGAATTGATCACAAGTATAAGCGATATATATATATATATATATATATATATATATATATATATATATATTGATAAGATTTCCATATGATGAAAGAGTTGAACATTTAGAACTTATTTTTAATTCCTCTCTATGAATTTTAGATATTTTAGTTAGGTCCATAACTTCTCTAATATCAAATTCACAACAAGGAGAAATATATGCCTAAATACTAAGATACAGAAATATTATCTGATGTTATAAGTTCCCTTATTAAAGGTCTAGCATGAAATGGTTTATCTCAATCGCCACTGACTTAATGATCAGTCTTAATTTAATGCAAACTCTGAATTCGTCTAGGAAGGATTTTTAAAAATTCTTAATGATTTATAAAGATCGATTTTATTTATAAAAAATTTCTTATCCAACTGAGATCTAAAACCATCCTGTGAGCGCTACTTCACTGTAAAATTCAAGTATGGTCACTTAAACTATTACGCCGAGGAATTGCCACATTTTGACCAAGTAGTATGGATCAAAATTTTCTAAATCTGAAAATATGGAATCTCATTCCCAACTTCATTGATCGACTGACAACTCTTACCTAATATCTTGATGACGAAGTTCTGGGATTGAGGCAAGGAAGTAAAACTTAAGGCTAAGTCTTACTACTGGGTACAATAGATAACAACTCACCAAGTCTCAAGCCTGCATCGTACAAAAACTCCAGCACAATTATATCATGGAGAAAAATACATCATATAAACTCAACCTTTGTCGTGAGGGTAGTAATAACTCATTGAATATCGAAAAAAAGAATTATAACTTTAAGGTGTTAAGAAATTTAAAATCTAATACATAGTGCCATAACAAAACTTCATTTAAGAAAGACTGTGAGGGTAATAATATCGTTGCTGCGAATGATGGACGTGAGATGATTTTTGACACGCCCATAATGAGATTTCACCACTGAACCAGATATATAAGTGTTTAAGTCCACTATTAATTTTCGGTAGTAGGTATCTAGGATATTTAATCACAAGTTCATATATTCTAAATATATTTAATCGAAATTTCAGTGACAATAAAAAATTTCAATTATTAAGACTTGGTCGGATTCCATGATGACAATCCAACACAAATGTAATTAGGAGATACAATTAGTTAGAAGGTCACCTAAAGATACGTAGAATCTTCAAAGATACTCAAATGATTGCCAACATGGTTATGTGACGTAACATGTCTATAATTTACTAATTGCCAGACAATAATACCATTAGAAATCTTGAAACATCAACAATTAATAATCTGATTCAAAATATCTTTCTAATTTATAACTACCTTTTAAATGAAATGTACAGACATTCAACCCGTAATTTTACTCACCAGTAATTGGCTTCTTAGCTCGTGCATCTAATTGAGCGGTCCAATAATCATGAGTATTTTTATTTACCATTCAAATACAACAATAGATTTACAATGATTTGATCTACAACCCCCTATCTATCTATCTATCTATCTATCTATCTATCCATCTATCTATCTATCTATCTATCTATATATATATATATATTGAATTACTGCCTTTAAGTCTCAACAATAGGATTTTCAGTATTTCAATTAAACAATTTAAAACCCAATAATTGAAAATATCGCAGCAGATAGAATTAAAGGGTCCTTTCATTTTTAGCTCAACATTTTAAGATTCTGCCTTTCCTAACTATTTGATAACAAATCCAAATTTCTAAGTAATTACCGTAAAATAAATACTGTGAACCACGAATGTCGATATCCAAAATGATCTTCAATATCGAGTAGTTGCATGATGCTCCCTCTCTCATGCCTGCTAATCCAAACTACTCACCGGTACCTCCCAACCAATGCTAGGGGTACTCTTCTTCCCCCTTAGCCCCCTGAGCCACAAAGGAGCCACACACAAAAACCATAATGCAATAGCTCCAAGATTGCCTCAAAAGAAAGAGCTTCCACTCCTTCCTTAAGCTTGGTATCCCAACTCTCACAAGTAAAACACAGTCCACAATAATTTTGACAACATAACCTTACCAAGAATAAATGATCCCCTTTCCCTTATACACCATTTGTTTTATAGAAACTTCCTCACTAATACATGTCCACAAGCACAATTAATTAAATTTTTAATTAATTTAAATGGGATTATTCACCCACACACTTGTCACACTCCAAGTTGCACAAGTAATTACCAATTTTATTTTATTTAAAAAGTCAATTTCCTTCACATTCCCCAATGTGTTCCTATTTTCTCTCTCAGGCATCCCTTTGTTCCCCAGATTCTCATTTAATGAGTGTCTCCTAACTATATCTTAGTTAGAGTTGGAATATGAGTATTCTTCTAGTTATACCAGTGGTATCTTGACTTTAGATACCATTTTATGTGTACACCTATTCTCTCATATTTTTTTTTCCATTTAAAAAAACCCTTTTATTATTTTCATGCACACATGTGCATTTTATCCCATCTTTAGCTTTTTCTCATTTTTTCCTTAAATTGATTTATCTAAATTATTTTATTTATTTAATACTTTAATTTTAGTCCCCCAACTAAACTTAGACTTAGGCTTAGTCTTAGAATTAGCCTTATACTTTTATTGGGATTTATAATTAATAGATTCAGCGTTTAATTAATTATTTTAAATCCAACAAGGTCTAATCAATTCAATGCTTTCTAGGTTACCTAGATTTATTGACTCAAGTTTTAAATTACGTGACGTGCCCTTCAAGATGAAACTTCATGCTCCAAGGGTGCCACTCTCCTTTGACTGGTTTTGGAAGTTTTTCCGACCCTTGGATTCAACACTCCACTCGGTCGACCTTGTGATAGAATAAGGGCTTCTAAGTAATAAGGACTTTGCCTTATTGCATGCCCTTTAGAATCTTTGTGACAAACTATCTCAGTCCTCCCTCGGGACATCATGAACCTCTCGAACTAGGTAATTGTTAACCTACAGTTCAAAACATGAAGGGAGTGCTAGTAGGTTATGACAGGGACGTTGCCACACTTCTCCCTCAATGTATGGTTTCTTTGCATGGCCCCTCTACTCCTTATGTGAGTCGGATTAGCAAGCATCATCAAGCCTTCATCCACTGATAAAAACCATGCCAATAATCCATATACATAAATTATACTGTAATCAATCATATTCCACAAGTGCGTAAAATGAAATAATCAATCAAAATACAATTCACTCCCCTACTCAATCCGAAGTCCAAGAAGTCCATTGATGCCATCAACATCGATAACCTATCATGTGTCCTGTGCACTCACGAAAACTCGTCAATAACATCTGCCAATACATATACATGAAATAATGATAAGTCTCAACACATCATCATCATCATGTATAATCCATAATCGAAACAAAATCACAATGTAACATAACTGGATCACTTGCACGCAAGTGTCATCGAAGAATAAGTCAATAAAAGTGTGCTCAGTAGAGTGAGATGTTACATACACCACCTCTTGTTTTAAACTTCATCTTGAATTTTGTATAGTATATAAATGCAAATGAATAAACATATTTGACATAGATCTATATGTCTAATCTATCAAACAAATAAGGAAACTGTTGACACATCTTATATGTGTCCTCCTAGGTAGTCAAGTGTGGACTATATTTGTCCCACTGAACCTTGACCTGATTGAATATTTGACGTCGTAGATGTCGAATGCGATGGTCCATAATGCGAATTGGATCTGCCATGAGAGAACCCTCATCCCACACCTGCAAAGAACTCATGTCAATAGTGTGTGACAGATCACTAACATAATGTCTCAATACAGATACATGAAATACATCGTGCATATGCCTCAAAGAATCAAGAAAGGCTAGTCGATATTCCACGTGTCCTTTCTTTTCCACAACTTTAAAAGGTCCCACAAACCTAGGAGAGAGTTTAACACCTTTTTCAAACTTGATCGAACTCTTGTGCGGTTTTACCTACAAGAAAACTCTGTCTCCAACTTCATAAATGCGGTCAATGTGATGCACATCACCATATTTCTTCTATTGATCTTATGCTTTTTTAATCCTATGTCTTATCAATTGCATCTGTTCTTCCATTTATTGAATCACTTCGGTTCCTACCAGGACCCTATCCTCAAGTCAACTCCAAACTCAACGACATTCGATAGGGTCTCCCATAAAGAAACTCAAATGGGGCCATCTTAATTGTACTTTGATAGTTGTTCCTATATGCAAAATCTACTAGTGGCAAGAAATATTCCCAACGTTTTTGTTGATCCATTACATACATACGCAACATATCCTCCAAAATTCGGTTCGTTCTCTCTGTATGTCTGTCTGTCTTAGGGTGATACGTTGTACTGAAATTCAGTTGTGTTCCCAAAGCCTCTTGGAAACTGGATCAAAACTATCCTGTAAACACTGATCCTCGATCGGATATGATCCTTCTTGGTACTCCATGTAATTTGACAATCTCACTAACAAATAATCTTGCTATGTATGGCGCCTGATATGTCATACGTACTAGAATAAAGTGTGCACTCTTCATCAGAGTTTCCACTACTACGGAAATAGAATCATGCCTCCTTGTCGTTAGTGGCAATCCAATGATAAATTCCATCGAAACGACCTCCCATTTTGATTCCAGAATAATGTGTGGTTGTAACAATCCTGTTGGATGTCTATATTCAACCTTCACTTGTTGATATTCTAGACATCTCTCCACGTAACTAACTATGTCGTCTTTCATTCCTTTCCAGAAGAACAAAGGCTTAAAGTTTCCTTCATCTTCATGACTCTCGGATAATCCATGTGCACTTATCTATGCGCTTCACTTAATATCAAACTTCTTAATTCATTGTTAGACAGTACACAAATTCTTCCGTTAAATATCAACAATCCATCATTGTCTAATGAATAACCTTCATACTTCGTTACCATCATGGTATCTTGTCCAATATTATACTTAACTTCTTTATACCTGTCATCGTCGATATGTAAAGTTAGAATCTTTTCTCGAAGATTCATATTAAGAGGTATTACTGAGAATATATGTGGTCTCTGACTGAATGCATCTTCCACTCTGTTCACCATTCCTTTAATGTAAGTAATCTCAAAGTCGTATGCACTAAGTAATTACGACCAACGCCTCTATCGCATGTTCAAGTCACTTTGCATAAATATATGCTGCAATCCACAATGATTTGTCTTTAATTCATTTTTTTTTCAAATCAGATAATGTATCCAAACTCTCAATGCATATACAATTGATAATAACTCCAAGCCGTGTGTTGTGTAGTTCTCTTCATGCTTTCTCAATTTCCTTGAAATGTAAGCAATTGCTTGACTGTATTGCATCAAAAACCTACCTAAACCTTACTTGGATGTGTTCTTGCATACTAAGAATTCCTTGTCCATGTTGGGGACCTTTACTATTAGTGTTGTCTTCAACAACTCTTTGATATTTTGAAATGCTTTCACATATTTCTCAATCCATACGAACTTCTTGTTCTTCTTATGCAATTCCATGATCGGATTTTTTATCTTCGAAAAACCTTCAACGAATCGTCGATAATATCTTACTAAACCCATAATGCTATGTACCACTTGTACATTTTTCGATGTTGTCCATTCCATAATAGCCTCTGCTTTCACTGGATCCAGAACAATACCTTTAACAGATATGATATGTCCCAAGTAATGAATCTTTGATTGGTAAAAATAACATTTCGATAGTTTCCCGTACAATTTGTTTTCTCGTAGACACTGTAGGACCAATCTTAAATGTTCATCATGATCTTCTTTCGTCTGATAATAAATTAGTATGTCATCAATAAATACTTGAACAAACTTGTCCAAGTATTCGTGGAACACCCCATTCATCAAACGCATCAATACCCCTGGGGCGTTCATCAATCCAAACGGTAAAAATGTAAACTCATAGTGTTTGAATCTCATCTTAAATGTGTTATTAGGGATATCTTCTTCTTTAATCCATAATTGGTGATATCATGATATCAAATCAATCTTCAAAAACACCGTCTCTTCCTTCATCTAGTCAAACAAATAATCTATTTTTGGCAACGGATACTAGTTCTTTATCATCACTTTGTTCAATTGATGATAGTCAATACAAAGTCTCCATGATCCATCCTTATTTCTCACGAAAATAACTAGTGCACCCCACGGTGACACACTTGGATGTATAAGTACCAATTCCAACAATTCTTTCAATTGCATTTTAAACTCTTGCAATTCAGGCATTGGCATCCGATATGGCGTTCTCACTATCGGTTCAGTTCTAGGATTCAAGTCTATTGTAAAGTCCAACTCTCTTTCGGGTAGTAAACCTGGTAACTCTTCTGGAAATACATTTGCAAACTCTTTCACTACAGGAAGGTTTTCTAATCTATCTGCCTCGCCCTTTTCATTTATATATAAGATTGCATAAATCTTTCACCCCTTGCACATACTCTTTTGTAGCTGTAGGGAAGAAATAAATCTTAAGGACACCCCCTCAATCCTTCCTACAATTGCTCTACTCTGTCCCAAGTCATCTGTCAAACTTAACTGTTTTGTCTTACAGTTAAGTATCACATCATGCGATTCCAACCAATCCATACCAATTACTATGTCATAAGATCCTAATATCGTGACATATAGGTTGGCCTTCGTTACAAAATATCCCAAGTTAATGCTACAGTCCATAACCTTTCCTCCAACCTTATGTTTGGCACTAGATTCAATTTCGACGCATCTGAACTCGTCCTACTCATCTTCCTTTACCTTAATTCTCTTTAGCGCTTCACTAAAGATAAATCTCTTTATAGCACCTGGATCTATCAATATACTAAAAGTTTGGTCGACGATTGTACATGACGTCTCGAGCATAGTGGATTGGTGCTTGGCCTGGAGGTTGTTCACCGCAACATGTATCATGTGGGGATTTCCCAAATCTCCAACTGTAGTGGGTCATGATGATCTGGCTGCTCTAGCCTTCTCAATCAGATAGTCTTTCTGGTAATTTGGCTCTCCACATGTATAAAGTCCAGTCTTCAGTCAAGTACTCATGGTCCTTGAAGTAGAAGTTGTTGGCCTAAAAGTCCGTGATCCTGATCTGTTCTGTTGAACATACCTAATCTATTGTTGTTGTTGTGGAAGACATTGTTGTTGCTGTTGTGGTCCTCTTTAAGGAGTCCTCTGCTGAGGAGTTTGTTGATGTCATATCGTGAAAATAGGTCCTCTAGGCATATCTTGATGCCCCAAAGTCTGTCTGGCTAGTGTCTGATGTTGTTGTGCTCCCGATGACATCTGTCAAGTCTGTCTATAAGGAGTCCTTCCATGACCCCTGTTTTTCATCTCTTCCTCCCTTATGAGGGCCTTCTGAACTACATCGTGCAATGTTTGAGCCATTAAAATCCTCACCTTCGCACGAGTGTTGAATTTAAGGCCGAACAAAAACTTGTTGACCTTTAACTTCTCTATTTTAAGATGTGGAGCATACCTAAGTAGCTCCATGAATCTGGCCTCATATTATAAGTTCCCTTACTAAAGGTCTAGCATGAAATGGTTGATCTAAATCTCCAATCACTTAAAGATCAGTCTTAATTTAATGCAAACTCTGAATTCATCCAGGAATAATTTTTAAAAATTCCTAATGATTTATAAAGGTAGATTTTATTTAGAAATTTTTTCTTATCCACCTGAGATATAAAACCATCCTGTGAGCATTAATTCATTGTAAAAGTCGAGTCTGGTCACTTAAACTATTACCCCCAAGAATCGCCACATGTCAACCAAGTTGTATGGATCAAAATTTTCTAAATCTAAAAATCCAAAATCTTGTTACCAACTTTAGTCATCGACTCACAACTCTGACCTAACATCTTGATGAGGAAGTTCCAAGATTGAAGCAGTGAATTAAAACTTAAGGCTAAGTCTTACTACTGGGTACAATAGATAACAACTACCCAAGTCTCAAGTCTGTGGCTTACAAAAACTCCAACACAATTATATCGTGGAGAAAATTACATCATATAAACTCAACCTATGTCACGATGTTAGTAATAACTTGTTGAATTTTGAAAATAAGAATTATAACTTTAAGGTGTTAATCAATTTAAAATCAAATAAATAGTTCCATAGGGAAACTTCATTTAATAAATACTATGAGGCTAATTATATCGTTGATGTAGATGATGGACGTGAGATAATTTTCGACACGCCCATAATGACATTTCACCACTGAACCGGATCTATAAATGTTTAAGTCCACTATTAATTGTCGATAGAAGGTATCTAGGAGATTTAATCACAAGTTCAGATATTCTAAATATCCTTAATCTAAATTTAAGGGACAATAAAAAATTTCAATTATTAAGACTTGGTCAGATTCCATGATGACAATCCAACACAAACGTAATTAGGAGATACGATTAGTCAGAAGGTCACCTAAAAATACGTAGAATCTTCAAAGATACCGAAATGATTTCCAACATGGTTATGTGATGTAACAAGTCTATAAATTTACTAATTGTTAGACAATAATACCATTATAAATCTTGAAACATCAACAGTTAACAATATGATTCAAAATCTCTTTATAATTTATAACTACCTTTTAAATGAAATGTATAGACATTCAACCCGTAATTTTACTCGCTAGTAATTGGGTTCTTAGCTCGTGCATCTAATTGAGCGGTCTAATAATTATAAGTATTGCTATTTACCATTCGAATATGACAATAGATTTAAATAAACAAAATTGAATAATTGATCGATAAGAAAGTAAGCAACCAACATCCTGTTAAATTCATGTTCTTGGGTAAACATAATGATTTCATTAATAAAAATAATTTCATTTACATATCCAGGAATTTACTAGTAATTCAAGTATTCAAAATCTCTACTCAAATACAAGAGAAATGTTACATTCAACTGAATGAATCTCTACACAATGAAAAATAATTCAAACCATTCTACTAACAGAAAATTTATTAAGAATCTCATGACATAATTTGTAATTCGATTTACAAAATACCAATTTAAGAGATTTGATTTACAACAGTTCAAATTTTCAACTTCTAGCAATGCAACATTAGAATTTATAGTAGTATGATTTATGGTGATTCAAGTTACAACAATAGATTTACATTGATTCAATCTGCAACCCGCTTTTTATATATATAAATTGAATTACCACCTTTAAGTCTCAATAATAGGATTTTTGGTATTTCATTTAAACAATTTAAATCCCAATAATTCAAAATACCTCTATATATAGAATTAAAGGTTCCTTTCATTTTTAGCTCAACATTTTAAGATTCTACCTTTCCTAACTATTCTATAACAAATCCAAATTTCTAAGTAATGACCGTAAAATAAATACCATGAACCACAAGTGCTAATAACCAAAATGATCTTCAATCTTGAGTAGTTGCACGACGATCCCTCTCTCGTGCCTACTAATCCAAAAGACTCACTAGTACCTCCCAGCCAATGCTAGGGGTACTCTTCTTTCCCCTTAGCCCTCGAGCCGCAAAGGGGCAACACACAAAAACCGAAATGCAATATCTCCAAGCTTGCCTCACAATGAAGAGCTTCCACTCCTTCTTCAGGATTGGTATCCCAACTCTCACAAGTAAAATACAGTCCACAATAATTTTTATATCATAACCTTACCAAGATTAAGTGAGCCCCTTTCCCTTATACACCATTTGTTTTATAGAAATTTCCTCACTGACACATGTCCACAAGCACAATTAATTAACTTTTTAATTAATTTAATTAGGATTGTTCACCAACACACTTGTCACACTCTCCCCAAGTTGCACAAGTAATTACCAATTTTATTTTATTTAAAAATTCAATTTCCTTCACATTCCCCAATGTGTTCCTATTTTCTCTCTTAGGTGTCCCTTTGTTCCCCAGATTCTCATTTAATGAGTGTCTCCTAACTAGATCTTAGTTAGAGTTGGAATAAGAGTCTTCTTCTAGTTAGACTAATGGTAACTTGAATTTAGATACCATTCTATGTGTACACCTGTTCTCTCATATTTGATTTCTTTCTATTTTAAAAATCCCTTTTATTATTTTCATGCACACATGTGCATTCTATCCAATCCATTTTTTTTCCTTAAATTGATTTATTTCAATTCTTTTATTTATTTAATATTTTAATTTTAGTCCCCTAACTAAACTTAGACTTAGGCTTAGTCTTAGAATTAGGCTTAGACTTTTATTTGGATTTGTAATTAATGGATTCACTGTTTAATTAATTATTTTAAATCCGATAAGGTTTTATCAATTCAATGTTTTCTAAGCCACCTAGATTTATTGACTCAAGTTTTTAATTACGCGACGGGCCCTTCAAGACACAACTCTGTGCTCCAAGAGTGCTACTTGTCTTTTAATGGTTTTGGAAGATTGTCCAACTCTTGGAGTCAACACTCCACTCGGTCGACCATGTGAGAAACTAAGTGATTCTAAGGAATAAGGACTCCAACTTATTGTGCGCCCTTTAGATTCTTCATGAGCGACTATCTCAGTCTTCTCTCAAGACATCGTGGACCTCTCAAACTAGGTAGTTGTTAACATACAGTTCAGACCACGGTGGGTGTGCTAGTAGGCTATGATAGGGACACTGCCACACCTCTCTCTCAATGTCTGGTTTTTGTGCATGGCCCCTCTACTCCTTAAGTGAGTCCGATTAGAAAGCATCGTCAAGCCTACATCCACTGATAAAAGTCACGTCAATAATCCATATAAATAACTCATACTGTAATCAATCATATGTCACAAGTGCATAAAATGAAATACTCAATCAAAATACAATTCACTCCCTGACTCAATCCGGAGTTCACGAAAGTCCATTGATGCCATCAATATCCATAACTTGTCATGTGTCCTGCACACTCAGGAAAACTCATCAATAGCATCTTCCAATACATATACATAAAATCACAATAAGTCACAACACATCATGTATAATCCATAATCGAAACGAAATCACAATGTACCATAACCGGATCACTTTCACGCAAGTGTCCTCAAAGAATAAGTCAATAAAAGTTTTCTCAGTAGAGTGGGATGTTACATACACCCCCTCTTGTTTTAAACTTAGTCTTGAAGTTTGTACAGTATATAAATGCAAGTGAATAAACATATATGACATAGATCTATATGTCTAATCTATCAAACAAGTAAGGAAAATTTTGATGCATCTCATATACGTCCTCCCAGGTAGCCATGTGTGGACTATAGTTTTCCTACCAGACCTTGACCTATTCGACTATTCGACGTCATAGCTGTCAAGTGTTATGGTGCCGAATGTAGATTGTCTCCACCATGAGAGCACCCTCATTTGACACCTACAAAGAACTCATGTCAATAACATGTGAAGGATCACTAGCATAATTTCTCAATACAGATACATGAAATACATCGTGTATATGCCTCAAAGAATCAGACAAGGCTATTCGATATGCCACGGGTCCTTTCTTTTCCAAAACTTTGAAAGCTCCCACAAACCTAGGAGAGAGTTTAACACCCTTTCCAAACTTGATCGAACTCTTGTACGGTTTTACCCGCAAGAAAACTCTATCGCCAACTTGATGCAGACCCCCCTTCTCTCCTTGGGGATGCGTGACCTCCTAGTCAAGGATATTCAAGTATGTGAGCTGGATTAGATCCTCTAAACCTTGTTGGCCCCAACTGAATTAAACATAGGCCCTTTTATCACCTTAGGAACAAGTTATATGGAACCTGCGGGCCCCTTTCCTTAGCTCTTTAAAATCTTGAAATTTCAAGCGTTAGCTCCCTTTATGTGGTTTGTTGGATTAAAGGTGAACATGTCATACATGATATTACACTCCAAATATTAGCTTTGGATTTAAAGCAAGTTTCCCAACACTTTAATCATATCTCTTAGGCACATATGTATAGAAAACAAAACAACATAGCTAATACATTTTCTAAAGATGGTCTGAATTTAAATCCTAGCTTATTACATCTCAAGTTATTTGAGAATGGATTGAATTTGAATACTACTCTCGATCTCTGAAGATTCTTTGGTGACAAGATTTGATCGRTGYTGAGAATCAATTTTGAAATATGATAATAGATGTTGATGAATCTTCAGTCTTTTGTTTTGAACAAATTTCAGTTTTGTGCTTTGTGATGTATATGTCTTAGTAGGAAACTTTTGCTATGATAGTTTTATAACTTCAAATATAAAGTTGAATCTTTGGTGGAATGTTTTTCGTACAAGTTCTCTAATGCACCTAAAGAATGTATTTTTCATTCTACTTATGAATAAAAAGTGTGTTTTTTCCTTTGAGAAAAAATAAATTAAAAAATTAAATATATGTATAATATTCATATTTAAATTTATATTATACTTATAATTTAGATTTATTTTAAATGTTTTTATTTATAATTAAATATAATTAAGAATGATTTTTATATAGGTTATATAAATGAAATACAATATTTATTAAAAAAATATTTGCTTTTTATTAAATATGTATTGATTTTATAGATATAGATAAGTTGTAATAATATTATAAAAAACAAAAAATAACTTAATTTAAAAAATATGGAGAAGAATATGTGTGTGTTTTTAATTTTTAAGAAATATGCATTGATTATATATATATATAAATATAAAGATTAATAACTGAAAAGAATAAAAATATATATACATTTTTAATTTATTAATATGATCAATAGATGAATTGATATTAAAGGGGAATACTATAATTATTATGCTTATTTAATTTCTTT
>ML788435.1:211843-231818 GCA_009831015.1 Picea engelmannii
ACCAATCCCCACCGCTAAGCACCAAATTAGCAAGAGACACCAATCTATCAGTTGCACCAACCTTAACCAATTTTGCTTGCTATTTCTTCCTTCATCACGTATACATGTTGCTTCTGCCTTTACCAGTTCTACTTATGTCTTCTGTCTTCACAAGTTCTAATCACTACTTCTTCCTTTAATAGGTCTAACCAAAATTTGAATTTCCAAATGGCAACTTTCCCAAAGCTTGTTGTTTTGGGCCTCTTCCCAAGAACAAAATTTTACAATATGCCATGTATCTAATTTTGCAAGTCCAATTCTAAAATGTTTACCACATGTACACCAATATCTCTCCCATATCTCTACAAAATATCAAGGTATGAAACACCCCATAAAATAAGTTATAAAGAAAATTCCAAGCTTACCTATTTGAAACTGATTTTAGGAGCATTCAGGAACCCTAAATTCCACAAGGAATATCTCTGAAAGTATAGTGAAACATGATCAGATTTTTTTACCACATGTATACCATTATATCTCCTCTATATATGAAAAATATCATGTTTTGAAATTGTTGGGCTCGTGATTTGGTTAAATTAATAATGATGATTAGATCATTTTTTACAGATATTATATGTGTATTTTACTATTTTGAAGAAGTTTTGAAGGATTCTTGTATCAAATCGTCATAGCTTATACCAGGTACATATGATTGATGTTTTGTGATGGTTTCAAGTTTAATTTAACATGATTTAATGATTCCAAGGAGCTAATACGTGATCTATGTGTCACAGGGAAAAATCGCATGGTGTTTTTCCATCCAGCAACTCATCCGATACTCCATCCGACACTGCATCCGAGACTCCATCCGACACTGTGTCCGACACTCCATCCTGCACTAAAACTGTGGGCGAATTGAGGGTTGTTATATGGGTGGCCTGTGATGGGAAAATCAACAACATGAGTTTTTCTCATGCTTGTGGCCTCCAGCTATTGAGATTCTGACAACTTGGATTGGGTCGTTATTTCGAACAGTTAAAATGCATTTAGTGTAATTTATTGTTTTAGAGGAGGTCGACCCTTCTAGTGATTGACCTCTCGACTTGTAACCTCTATAAATACCACAACAATGGTTAGACAAACAGTGAAGGATAGTTAAGTTCATAATTGTGAAGCTAGCATTGCTTTCGCTGTTTCAAGACATTTTTCATAAACTTGTGTCAAACTGTGTTTTTAATTTAAAATGTTGAAATCATGTTGCTTGAGCCCGTGATTCATTGTTGAGGAGTAGCCAAGAAATAATGGGGGGCCCACGAGTGGTCTAGGCGAATATTTAGTTAGTTATCTTGTGAATTCGAGTAGTGTAATTATTATTTCTTTTATTTTCTTGTACATGTGTTTTTATCATTTTTACTTGTCGTGTTTACTATTCATAGCTTAATTGTTCAATTTCCTTTTTGCAGGTTGCTTATGAAGGATGGTATTAATATGCCATGTATTTTTAATTAAATAGGAGATAGCTTAAGATTAAGCCACTAACCTTCGTTGTATGATTAAATGATAATTAGAATTTATGTATGGTGAAATAGAAGTTAAAACATAGTTAAGATAGAGTATTGAGTTAATGGTTTCTTTGACAAGGTTTCGATGGATGATTAGTTGTTAGCTTTGAATTCAGTTCTCAGTTTTCTTATCTAGTTTGCTTACTAATTCTCTTGTCATATGATAAAATAGAAATAGGATTTGAGTTATGTTTTTATGAGTATTTCCATTTGCAATTTAAATTGTTAAGAATAGGATTAGTTTAGTTTACTTTATACAATTTCCATTTAAGATCTAGATTGTGATTTTAATTCGAAGTTTGCTTTTGAGTTTAGTTTTTAGTTATAAGTCTCTAGTAGTATGAATTTGCTTACATTAGCATAAAAATGCAATTGAATTAAATAGAATAGTGTTTTCCTATTGTTGATGACTAATGCATAAATTGAAGAATCACATGGATTTTTAGGGTAGTTGATGTTTCTTCTATAATGGCCAAGTTCTGATTAGATTGTCAAATTCATACCTTTCACTTTACCATAGAAGTTAATATTGATTTTGTCCCTCTTGAGTTATCGTTAATTGTTAAATGCCATCGTGATATCATATGACACCGAAGACATAATCATCAACATTATATTTGAAGTTTTCTTGCTATTGTAGATTAAAGAATAGTTTTCTTGTTATTATAGATAAACAAGTAGTTGTTAATTAACTTTGAATATTGTCATGATGCTTTTAATTTAATAGATTAAGATTTTCTTTTGTAGATTAGAAGTAATTATGAATTTTATGTTAAGAATAGAGTTCACTTTCTGAATAGTTTGATTAGTTTACTGATAAGTAGTTTTCATTTAAGTTTACTTGCTGCATAAGTTTTAATAGGGTAGTTTCTTGCTTGTTTACTTGCTTTAATATGGTAATTGCTTGCTTGTTTATTTTCTTACTTGTTGCTCTTTGATTTTGAATAAGATTAATTAGATCAGTTTGTTGTTACTATTGTTCATTAAATAGATTAAATAGATAGTTTTCTTTTGCTCATTGTAATTATTAAGTTAACTCTCTTAAAGTAGGGTTTTCATTTTCTTTCCTAGGACAATCCATCGATCCATTGTTCAAAAGTTACTTAGGGTAAATAGTTTAAGTTCCTTGATAGGGTTTGCTCATTGATAGTCTTTGCTTAAGTAGATTATCCCTTAGATAGATCATTTCCTTAATTAGACTATACTACCTCTGGCCTTTCTTACTTGGCACATATAGTGATACAACTCGAAGTTTACTTACCCCGGGTTGAAAATTTAATTGACGGTTTTTAGTGCATATATAACACCCATCATTTTTGGCGTCGTTGCTGGGGAGTTGTCTCAAGGTAGGAAATAGATCATTTCTAAACCTTAGCATTAGTTTGGTGGTAGGGGAAATTTAAGATGAGAGGTAAGAACCTGCACATCTGTTATAGAAGGTTCCCCCAAACCCAATGGTAGTTTTTCTTTTTCTTTTTCTTTTCTTTCATGAACAGACCTAGAGACCCAAAATGTAGATACATTAAATCTAAATCAGACCTTTCAACCAAGGTTCCTTCCAACCTTTTTGGGGAAAGGAACATTCCACTTATAAATTCCGTAGACTGATACCGGAAAATGGGAGCTAGCTCAACCCAAAGAGATAAAGTAATCTATGAAGAGACTAAGATAGGGAGCACTATAGAACAAAAAATTGAAGCATCAATAATAGTGGGATAGGAGGAAAGACCACTCGAGACTTCCACAGAAGGAAACAATACAACCTTTGTTTTCTTACCACCATCAGGATATCCTAACGTTGAAGACATCATAGAACATGAACAAGTGAATACTTTGTTTGGTAGTTCAACCAACATAATTATCTCTCAAGTTGATATAGAAACTTTGGGACCGATAATCTCAATCAACTCGAGTAGAGTCCTAGACATCCAAGAAGTAGGAAGACCTTCCCATCAGAGGGATACCTTATTCTCTTCAATAACAAAACCACTTAAGTACTCTCTTTTTGGAAACCAAACTAGTATGGATGATCGGGAGGATCATAACAATGTAATACATGGGGAGGAAGAAGAAGCTGGAAACCAAACTGAAACTACCTTTGGGTTTCCAATCTTGGACACCACCCCAAATGTCAATATGAAAAATATTCCCCTCTCAACACTGCCCACCTTTTATGGTAAAAGAAGTGAAGATCCAAATACCTTCCTACTTGAGTTCGACCATTTGTGTAGGAGATACAACTACTTACAAGATTCCTAGAAGCTAAAACTCTTTCCTGCCATCCTCAAGGATGTTGCACTAAGATGGTTCATGGGGTTGGGAGAGTCCAGTATTAGGTCTTGGGAAGCCATGAAAGATATCTTTCTTAAAAAGTACCAAGACTACTACAAGACCAAGGAGTCTCGTAATGATATTTTCAAAATCCAACAGTTATAAGATGAGAATATTGAGGATTATATGGACCGATTTGGTTATATCTCTCAGAAATCAAAATACCATGAGCTTCCAGATGATACAGTTAGGGATCTTTTCCTTAATGTAATTTAAAAGGAATACCTAGAGATCCTTAACTTGATGGAATCAGGTGACATCTCTCACAAACCATTTTCCGAAATCTATGAAATGTGTAAAAAATACTTAAGGAGTAGAGCTAAAATAGGGAAGAATGTTCGGGACCCTTACAGTAAAAACTTAAAACTAGTTAGTTCAGGTGGTATCATGAGAGCAGAGATAGGGAACATTTTAGAGAATTTCAAAACAAATATATTAAGAACAATAGGTTCCTAGTTGGACAACCTAAAAATTAAAAGAAAACAGGAGGAGGAAAATGCAGCAATGAGCATATATTGCCCAAGATGCAGGAGGAAGAATTCCTCAAGGGAATGCCCATTGTATAACATTTCAATTTGTGGATTTTTCATAGAGGAACACTCAACTAAAAAATGTCCAACATTTTTCGGTTTGTTATCCATCTATAGTAGTGGGGATCCCAAGGAATCCTCTTATGCACCTAGGAGTCCATGGAAACCTAGGAACCAACCCACATACCCATATCCACAATCTCAAGTTCCACCCTATTATCAACAACCACAATAGTGGAACTCACCAAGTTGGAAACACTGGTATACACAGTACCAAGATCCTTAGATTCAAGGATGGAGAGGAGGACATAACCAAGGGAACCCTCAAGGTCCACCTGTCTCTATGCCCAACCATCCTTACCCTTAGTTTCCACCAAACATTCCACAACTTATGCCAGTTTTTTCTCCACCACCTTTACCTCCTATTCCACAACAGCAACTGCAACAATATCATAATGAAATCTCCCCAATACCGACATTATTACCAGCAAAACCAGTGCCCAATCCCAATAATAATACCACTCAAACTCTTCACAATGTTGAGATGAAGGCCTTCTCGACGTATGTTATTTCTCCTATTCCATTGCAGGAGATTCAACTAAGGTCAGGAAAATTTATGGATAGGAAGAGACCTTTAGTAGTCATCCACGAAGAAGAAGAAGAGGAAACCCCCAAACAACCCACAAATGACACTAGGTGGGAAGATGTTATTATTCCTAGGATCAATAACCCAAGCTTCCCCAAAATGAACCTTCACAAATTACGAAGGTCCCTCCTTATCCATAAAGATTAGTAATCGAGAAACCTACCACCCGACCGAAATTTGACATCTTGAATGAATTGAAGAATATTTGTGTCAAGATTCCATTGCTACAATACATTAAGGATATTCCAATCTATAGTAATGTAGTCAAATAATTGTGTATTAAGAAGTCAGGTAGGAAGCAGAAGGATCCTACAATATTACATTTGATAAGAGAACTTTCTGAGTACATGTTGGAGCAGCCTAAGGTAGCAAAATACAAAAACCTAGGAAACCCCTTGGTGACCATAACCATTAATGAGGTTTCCATTGGAAACACTCTCATAGACCTAGTGGAAGCCATCAATGTTATGACCATTACTACCTTGGAGGAACTACAGTTAAGACCTCTTCTTAGACCTACGCCAACCATTTTGGAATTAGCAAATAAGACTAGGGTTATACCTGAAGGAATTTTGGATGAGTTACTTTAGCCTCATGGGAGTACCCAGTAGAATTTATGGTCATCCACTCAAAGGATCCTACCAAAGGCCATCCCGTTATTTTGGTAAGACCTTGGTTAGTCACTGCCAATGCATTTAGTGGCTGTAGAGAGGGAGAAATGACCATCTCGAATGGAATTTCTATCCATAAGCTCACCATATACCCTCCAGCCCAACCTATCATGGAGAATCTATGGTGGCTTGAATGTCCATATGAGAATGAGGACTGGGAAGAACCCATGTTGCCAAGTGACCATGCCTAGGAACTTCAGGAGCACACAACGAAAAATTTGCTAAACCAGTTCATTTCTGCTATAACATGTGTCAATTTTCCACAATCTTTTCCCCAATTTGAGTACATGTTTGGGGAAGAATTTCAGGAACAATTGGACTCATCCATTTTGTCTTCGACATATTTCATCTTCGATATAGATGAGTCTACCACATCTTATACCATGCCCTACGATATTAGCCCAGGTAAATTTCTACATATAAACTCTAGGCTAGATGCAGACCAAAAAGAATAGTTACTAAGTATCCTTAAAGAACAATCAGGGGCTCAGGGGCATTCGCCTGGGAATACACTGACATGAAGGGAATACACCCTGAAACATGTATCCATCACATATATACCGAGGGGGAAGTAACACATGTTAGGCAACCCCAGAGAAGGATGAACCCAACACTCAAAGATATAGTAAAAGAGGATATCCAAAAGTTATTAAATGTCGGATTTATTTATCCCATTTCTGATATTAAGTGGGTATCCCCGCTTGTAGTGGTTCCAAATAAAGTGATCGGGAAATGGAGAATTTGTGTTGATTTCTGGGAACTCAACAAAGCCACTCTGAAGGATTACTTTCCTCTTCCTTTCATCGACCAAGTTTTGGATACCCTGTCTGGAAATAAATATTTCTCCTTTTTAGATGGATATAGCGGGTACAATCAAATTCTCATAGACCCTGAGGATCAGGATAATACTACCTTTACTTGTCCTTGGTGAACCTATGCCTATAGGGTCTTTCCATTAGGATTGTGTAATTCTCCTGCCACATTTCAACGAGCAGTACTAGGGATATTTTCTGATCTTATTCATGATTTTGTGGAGGTATACATGGATGACTTCACAGTTTATGGAAATACTTACCATGAATACTTAAATAACTTATAAAGAGTCCTTATTAGATGCCAAGAAATGAACATGTGTCTAAGTCATGAAAAATGTAAAATGTTGTTGACTGAAGGAGTGGTTCTAGGACATCATGTTTCATCTGAAGGGATCAAAGTCGATCCTGCAAAGATTGAGGTCATCGTCATACTTCCACCCCCCAAAAATCAGAAAGAGGTGAGAAGCTTTCTTGGACATGCTAGATACTACCGACGGTTTATTGAAAATTTCACAAAGATTGTTGCACCCATGTTTGGATTGTTAATAAAGGATGTTAATTTTCTTTGGACTGAGCAGTGTCAAACTACCTTTGAAACCCTATAAGCTAAGTTGTCTGTGGCACCAATTCTTAGGGGGGTCAATTGGGCTCTTCCATTTCACATATCCACTTATGCCTATGACACCATAATAGGAGGAGTATTAGGGAAGAAAGAGGACCAACAGTCCTATGCCATTTATTTTGTGAGCAAGAACTTGTCCCTTGCCAAGCTAAACTACACAGTTACTGAGAAGGAATTCTTGGCAGTAGTTCATGCTATCAATAAGTTTTGCCACTACATTATAGGTTACGAATTATTTGTACATACGTATCATTCCTCCATTAGATTTATCATGAATAAACCCATAACTAATGGCTGAGTGACTAGGTAGCTCTTGTTATTGTAAGAGTTTAATATCAACGTTCTTGATCGACCTGGAAAAGAGAATTTGGTAATTGATTTTATTTCACAAATAAAAAATGAGGAAGATGATATTCCTGTAGATGATAGTTTCCTAGATGAGTACATTTTTTCCCTTTCTGTAAATACCCCATGGTTTTCAGATATGGAAAACTATTTGGCTACTAGGAAGTTACCATCTCATTTGTCACCTCATGAAAAGCATAGAATTATTACGCAAAGTTCCAATTACTCTTGGATTGGTCATGACCTTTTTCATACAGGTCCCGATTTGATTATTTGTAGATACATCCGAGAATATGAGATACCATAAATAATACGAAGTTGTCATGATGGACCATGTGGTGGCCATTTTTCTGAAAAATGTACAACATATAAGGTGTTACATTCAGGTTATTATTGGCCTAGCATTTTCAAGGATGTTGCCAAGTATGTGAGGAGTTGTGACAGTTGTCAAAGGATAGGAAGACCCACGCCAGCTGACTAAATTCCCTTGCATTCCCAAGTTATGATAGAACCTTTCAAAAAATAGGCCCTTGACTTTGTAGGACCAATTTCACCCATGTCTTGTAAGAAAAACTATATTTTGGTTTGTACAGATTATGTCACCAATTGGGTAGAGGAAAAAGCCCTATTTAGGGCTACAGAAAAATACGTTGTCAAATTTATTTATGAAGACATCTTTACCCGCTTCGGTGTTCCTCATGAAATTGTTACAGACCAAGGCACTCAATTCACTTCCAAGCCGATGAGAGAACTAACGGAGAAATATGGGATTAAACACTGTAAATCTTCTCCATACCACCCACAATCTAATGGTCAGGTAGAGTCTACAAAAAACGTTTTGGAAGCTATATTAACCAATACTATTTAATTACATCACCGAGATTGCATTGATAGGCTTCTAGAGGCTTTGTGGGCTTACTGGACCACATGGAGAAACACCACTAGGCATACCCTTATAAGCTAGTGTGTGGGGAACAAGTACTTCTACCAATAGAATTCCAAGTAAGGACCTTCTGTATTTTCGTGTAATTGGGATTAAACTTAGATGAGGCTCAGAAAAAATGTTCCCTACAATTGAATGAGTTGGATGAGATCAGGCAAGATTCCATCCAATGAACAATATTAGTCCAAAACAAGAGGAGCAAGTGGAATGACAAGTTTATTAAGAAGAAACACTTCCAACCTGGTGATTGGGCTTTGTTGTTTGACTCCTGATTTAAAACCTTCAAAGGAAAAATTACCACTCGGTGGTTGGGTCCTTACGAGGTAGTGACCGTATACGACAATGGGGTTGTGAAAATCAAAATAATTGAAGATGGACAAGTCTCCTTTGTAGTAAATGGACATCGACTCAAACTTTATCATAGACCCATTTCCAAAGAATATTTTCTACAGTTCATGTCAACTGACAAGGCATTGGCCTTAGTAGATGGGGAAGTCCCCCCTTGTTCTTGAATGTTTTCTGTATTTTCAACTATATATATGTAAATAATTTTGAATTTTGCTGATAAAAAATTCTAGATATTTCTATAGGTATTTATTTCACCAGGAGTAGATCGTTTCAAGAAAATATAAAAGAAGGAATTTTCTTCAAAACGTTTCTATACCTGAACCTTGTTGTCTGCTAAGCATCAAATGAATAATGACTTGTTGTAATTAGCCATATTTTTGTAAAATATTTTGATCTTCTTTTTCTCAAGGAATCTTAGGAAGTAGTTTCCCTTGAAAACCTTCACCGCTATATAAAGAAGTGATACCATAACCATCAAGATTAGATGAATCTCGTACAGTTTCCCCAAGAAACCTGAGTAAGTGAGTAAAGTATCTCTATTAAAGAGTAACAAGGAGGTTTGATTAGTGGTTAGCCATGGAAACATCAAAAAAAAAAAAAAAAAGTGAGTTGAGCCTAAATATACCTTTATGTTCTTTCCCAATGGTACCATCCACTACACACTAAAAAAGATTGATTATATCATATCTTTAGATAGTCTATGTCCACTTAGGTGCCCCTTACATCAGGACAATCACTAAATAATATATAACGTAAAGTCATCCTATAACATAAATACCATCCCAACNAAAAAAAAAAGAGAAAAAGTTGTTTTCCGAATTGTTCCCCCATCTTCTTGCACAAAACAATCTTATACTAAAAATCTTAAAAGATGGAGGGCCAGTCTCTTAGGGTGTAAGAGGATAACCCACCGAGATATTGAACAGGTCTGCTGGCAGTGGGTACTGGCCTATGGTATGACTAGGTAAACCCACTGGAGTACTGAACAGGGTTGCTGGTAGCGGGGAATTCTACCTAGCGAGGATGATAATTTGACAAAAATAAACAAGAAATTTAAACTTGTCCTGATGTATGACATTACTTGTAGACAAAGATGACATGAAGTATGTATGGTCAAGGTAAGGTTAATGAACTCCATAAATTTTCCATTGGGAACTAACTTTGAGACTATCTTGAAACTCTCTCACCTATCTCTTCTTATCTATATATAGGATATCTTATCCTATAGGTGGGGCCATATTCTAATCATCTCGTCAGAATGATCTGTGAAATTTATCTCTACACTTAACAAGCTATAAATCTTCAGCTATTGGGAGAACTGATTGGTTTCCTGTAATTTTTATTGTGAGGTGTCACAATACTTAGGTGTGGGGGAGGGGTTTCATGAGTTGAAAAATGATAACAATGCCTAGAAGAAGTGAATCTTTGTAAAAATTTATGTGTATTGTTTTCATGACATAGGCTATGACATCAACAATTATTTTATTTTTGAAATGCTAATTCCCCGTGTGTTATAAATTGTTGTACATTTCCTTAACAAACCACTTAACTGGTTTATTTTTGTTACATACTGTTCATTACAAAATTGATATTACATGTCTTATGCGAGATAAAGGAATGGATTGAGTAAGCATGGTGGAAAAATAAATAATAATGGAACACTCTGCCTCTTCTCCTATTCATTGTGACTGTCAAAATCATTCTAAGACTACAGGATATCCATTACAGGAGGAATAAATTGTATTTCGCACAGAGGTACCATATGGAATACCATATGGAGTGCCATATGGAGTGTCGTATGAGGTGCTAGATGACATGCCATATGAAAGTATACACCAATAACTGTCCACAATTTCAGGTAACCAAGAATCAATTACATTTATTTGAAGTAGTTCATGGAAATTAAGATTAAATGACGCAAACCTTAGAAATTTTCATGATCAAATGTCCAAGTCAAAGACTTGTACATTGATCTAACCTCTTCATCATTACGATTGCATCCCAAAACATGCCTTCAAATTCAAAATCGACGCATTCATGTTCACACATGGCAATTCGTGTGTGTGAATTCATTGATGAATGCAACCATTCCATCCTAGGCACATTCAAAAATAGAGGAATCACTCAATTGGTTATCCCATTTATTCCTCACATTCAGCTTCTTCTCATCACGCTCAACCCTTATTTAATCACACTAAACCTCTCCTTAATCGTGCTCATCCTTGGCCCGATCACACCCATCCTCTGTTGAATTTCGCCCTCTATCCATTTCTCCACACTATCATTATTCCCAAGTGGTATGAGTTGTCCTCCTATGCTGACCTCTTTTCTATCCCTGAGTTCGCACAGTGCAGGGAAGTGTTCCTTCACACAGGCTAGGGGTCATTCTTGGATCACTTATAGGGCCACTTTGACGGCATTTCGATGCAATTCTCCCTTGGCTTTGATGGAAATATGGCATGCATGGGATCTCTCACCTTCGGGGTCTCTGAGGAATCCATAGCCACATCCAAAAAGCTTCCAAAAGTTGGGGATAGATGGTTTAAACACCACTAGTTTCCACGATCGAGCTATAACATGGTTTTCAAACCTGAATTTCAGAACATCTATGGAGCTAAAGGATACTCCAAGGAGTGGATTAAAGAGAAGATAATTAACCCCCTCATAGTCATCACCAGGTTTATCACATATGAAGGTATATATTCCGTCTTTAAAGCCTGTCACTTTCAATTATTAGCTCACTTTCAGTTCAATAATCCATTAATTTTTCCCTTTTACTTCCTAAAGAGTCTTGAGAAGATGTCTTCCCAAGTGAGGAAGAATGTAACCAATCCCCATAATAGCATTTTTCACCATAGCCTTATCAAACTACTTGTCTTATCTGAGATGGAAAAACAAGGGAAAATGTGGGATGAGTTCATTTACCAATTTTCAAACCCTCATCTTACAATCAAGACTAGCAAGAAAACACTTGATCTAGGGACTGTTACTCCACCCAAACCCCATTCTTTGAAAACTCCAAACCCTCCTGCTCAAGCTATTCCTTTACCGGACCAAAAGTCCAAGAAATTTTTTGACACCCCTGCAACCTCATCTGGCAAGAAGACCAAGAATCTTATTGCTAACCCCCCAATGCCTTCAACATCTAATGATCCCGCACCTAAAAATCTACAAGAGGTAATTCAATAAGACTTCCTTGTGGTCCCCACAAATAGGAGATGAGCTAATCGATTTAATAGAGGATCCTTTCAAAAGGGTACTCGAAACACAAGAGGAAAACCTTATGAAAAACCCCTGACCACTTCAGACCCTATCCAAGTGTCCTCTGATCTCGAAATCCCTCACAAAAGAGTTAGGGAAGTGTCTGCAGAAGAATTGGAGCCTCATAGAAAGACAAAATCTGAACCTACTTCTCCTTATAAACCCCCTATTACCCCTACTTCATAGATATCTACCACAAATCCTAAAACTGATAGACTTTCTACATCTTTCAAGGGATCCAAGCCCTCTTCTGAGATATCTAATCTTGCTCCAACCATTGAAAATCTACAAAAGGAAAATGATCAATTGTTGCAATAATTGGAAGAGAGGAAGACTTTGGAGAGGCATCTTCACCATGACAATGCAATACTTCAAGCGAAGGTGAACTCCTTTCAATGATTGGTTGATGAAATGACCAAAACCAATCGCAACCTCGAATCACAATTGAAAAAACATAAGAAGCACAAGACGAAATCTTCAGGGCAAGAAGGAGGAGCTTGTAAAGCTAATCCTTCTCATCAAGTCTAGTCACATGGAGAAATTCATTTTTGTTTGCAGTGGGACCTACAAAATATTAGGTGTGGGGGTAATGTTGGGCTCGCAATTTGGTTAAATTAATAATGATGATTAGATCCTTTTTGACCGATATTATATGTGTATTTTACTATTTTGAAGAAGTTTTGAAGAATTCTTGTATCAAATTGTCATAGCTTATACCAGGTACGTATGATTGATGTTTTGCGATGGTTTCAATTTTAATTCAACATGATTTAATGATTCCAAGGAGCTAATACATGATTTGTGTGTTATAGGAAAAAAATTGCATGGCGTTTTTCCATCCAACATCTCATCCGGTACTCCATCTGGCACTGCATTCGGTACTCCATCCAGCACTGCGTCCGACACTCCATCCTGCACTAAAACCATGGGTGAATTGAGGGTTGTTATATCGGCAGCCTATGATGGGAAAATCAATGACATGGGTTTTTCTTGTGCTCGTGGCCTCCAGCTACTAAGCTTCTTACAACTTGGATTGGGTTGTTATGCTGAGCTTCTTACAACTTGGATTGGGTTGTTATGGCTCACTTGGTTTCTAGAAGCCATCGGTGGTTAAGACACATTTAGTGTAATTTACGGTTTTTAGAGGAGTTCGACCCTTCCAGTGGTCAAACTCTCGACTTGTAACCTCTATAAATACCACAACAGTGGTCAAACAAATAGTGAAGAATAGTTAAGTTCAGAATTGTGAAGCTAGCATTGCTTTTGCTGTTTCAAGACATTTTTCATAAACTTGTGTAAAACTGTGTTTTTAATTTAAAATGTTGAAATCATGTTGCTTGAGCCCGTGATTCACTGTTGAGGAGTAGCCAAGAACTATTGGGGGGCCCACGAGTGGTCTAGGCGAATATTTAGTTAGTTATCTTGTGAATTTGAGTAGTGTAATTGTTATTTCTTTTATTTTCTTGTACATGTGTTTTTATCATTTTTACTTGTTGTGTTTACTGTTCATAGCTTAATTGTTCAATTTCCTTTTTGTAGGTTGCTTATGAAGGATGGTATTAATATGCCATGTCTTTTTAATTAAATAGGAGATAGCTTAAGCTTAAGCCACTAACCTTCGTTGTATGATTAAATGATAGTTAGAATTTATGTATGGTGAAATAGAAGTTAAAACATAGTTAAGACAGAGTATCGAGTTAATGGTTTCTTTGACAAGGTTTCGATGGATGATTAGTTGTTAGCTTTGAATTCAGTTCTCAGTTTGCTTATCTAGTTTGCTCAATTAGTTTGCTTACTAATTCTCTTGTCATATGCTGAAATAGAAATAGGATTTGAGTTATGTTTTTATGAGTATTTCCATTTGCAATTTAAATTGTTAAGAATAGGATTAGTTTAGTTTACTTTATACAATTTCCATTTTAGATCTAGATTGTAATTTTAATCCAAAGTTTGCTTTTGAGTTTAGTTTTTAGTTATAAATCTCTAGTAGTATGAATTTGCTTACATTAGCATAAAAATTCAATTGAATTAAATAGAATAGTGTTTTCCTATTGTTGATGACTAATGCATAAATTGAAGAATCACATGGATTTTTAGGGTAGTTGATGTTTCTTCTATAATGACCAAGTTCTTGGTAGATTGCCCCATTCATACCTTTCACTTTGCCATAGAAGTTAATATTGAGTTTCTCCCTCTTGAGTTATCGTTAATTGTTAAATGCCATCGTGATATCATAAGACACCGAAGACATAATCATCAACATTATATTTGAATTTTTATTGCTATTGTAGATTAAATAATAGTTTCCTTGTTATTATAGATTAAAGAGTAGTTGTTACTTAACTTGAATATTGCCATGCTGGTTTTAATTTAGTAGATTAAGATTTTTTTTTTGTAGATTAGAAGTAATTATGAAGTTTATTTTAAGAATAGAGTTCACTTGCTTAATAGTTTGATTGGCTTACTGATAATTAGTTTTTATTTTAGTTTACTTGCTACATAAGTTTTAATAGGGTAGTTGCTTGCTTGTTTATTTTCTTTAATAGGGTAATTTCTTGCTTGTTTATTTTCTTACTTGTTGTTTCTCTTTGAGTTTGAATAAGATTAATTAGATTAGTTTGTTGTTACTATTGTTCATTAAATAGATTAAATTGATAGTTTGTTTTTTCTCATTGTAATGATTAAGTTAACTTCCTTAAAGTAGGGTTTTCATTTGCTTTCCTAGGACAATCCATCAATCCATTGTTCAAAAGTTACTTAGGGTAAATAGTTTAAGTTCCTTGATAGGGTTTGCTCATTAATAGTCTTTGCTTAAGTAGATTAGCCCTTAGATAGACCATTTCCTTAATTAGACTATACTACCTCTAGCCTTTCTGCCTTGGCACATATAGTGCTACAACTCTACGTTTACTTACCCCGGGCTGACAATTTAATTGAGGGTTTTTAGTGCATATATAACACCCATCAGAAACATCTCATAAAATGAGTTACAGTGAAAGTGCCAAGATGACACGTTTGAAACTGATTCCAGGAGCATTCAAGAACCCTAACTTCTAGAGGGAATATCTTAGAAAGTATAGAAAAACAACATATGATATTTTTATCACATGTACACCAAGATCTCTTCTCTATCTCCGCTAAATTGTATGGTTTGAAAATTCCTAGAAAAAGAGTTATCGTGAAAATGTCAAGATGACCTTAAACTCATTTCAAAATTCATTTTTTTCTAATCCATTTTTCACACACTCACTTTCTCTCAATGCTTTCTCTTTTTATACTTTTTCATAACTCTTCGTGAAGATACACATCCATAAATTAAATAATTGATTCCCAATATCATGGGTAAATACCCGAAATACTATGGGAAAATACCCCAAACCCATGGGTTTGAAACCACCATTTCAGTTTTTACTTTTTCACTTGCACCCCTTTTTAATATACTTGTAAACCTATATATATATATATATATATATATATATATATATATATAAATCAATCTTGGAAATGGTGTGTGCATTGCAATGTCGTAATATGACATTAATGACATCATTAATCCTTTGACATCAATGAAAATAATTCCAACAATCTCCCCCTTTTTCATTATTGACAATCCTGCAATGAAACACATAGTCCACCATGCATATAAATAATTCTCCCCTTATCTACAAATTTCCCAAGAATAGAGATAATTTCCCCCCTATCTGCAACTCTCCCGCTTTGACATCAATGGAAAATGGATTCTCCCCCTGAACTTGTGCTTCTTCTGAAGCAATCAATCAAAACTCTAGTTGACTGTCATGTAAGAGGAACATTTCACGACTGTATATAGATTATGATACATAACAATATGATGTCCTATTGGCATAGGGGAAGACCCAAGGTTCAACTCTAACAACGCATCAACAACCTTAACTATTGGCCCTTTCGGCAACACCTGTGGAGTAGATGCAGTCTCACCCGAAGTAGAAATAGGGGGTTTCCGTACATAGATGTCTACAACCAGAGGAAATGAAAAGTGATTCCAAGACAATAACACACAACAATATAGATATTCTTTACCACTATTATGCCTACTTCACATAGTTATATCTCTGATCTAACACAACAATGCAACACAATATAGCAGATAACAAATAACACAACATCAATCACACATAACAACAATATATAAGTGGTTCACCCTCTCCCTAGGGCTACATCCAAAGAACTGTGTTTCTTGATATATTAGATGAAAACATACAGTTCTATCTACACACTTAGCTTACAGATCAATCTCTCTTTCTCTCCCCTCCCTGTGCACCCAACTGCAGGGTTGATCTTCACACCCAGCTGAAGATCCAGAAAACAAGAACGCTCTTACACACAATACTTCTCTTACTCACAACAATAAACACTCAACATCAACAAAAACAATTGTAGTCTCTATAACCCCCTCTCAGGTCTTCTAGACATTTATTTATACATTACATGACCAATGTCTAGGTGTCAAAACCCTAGATCCCAAAACCCAAGGTGTCTAAAACCCTAGGTCCACTTGACCCATATTTTCAGGGTTTCACCAACATGTCTTTATGTCTTTTCCGCGAGGTGCTCCAAAGCGCTCGTTGATCTCTTTTTCCTCTTGTTGAGTTGTCCACGATCCATCTTCTTTGCTGATATGTCTTCCTTGATCTTCTCTTTCAACGACTCACTTTCCCTTACTTCTCTCCTTCTTTTGTACTTCTTTGACTACTTTGACCCATTTTTAGTGTATGTGCCTTCTGCGTAGTTTGTACTTTGCATTTTTTCCTTAATCTTCACTTCCTTACTCAACCAAGGGATAATAGGCCCCCAACACTCACCTATGACTTATCCCAATTCACTACAGGTTTGAACCTTTTGTATTACTTCGACGGTAGACTGCGTAGAGAAACCTGTGCTTTGTGATCTCTTCCTCCCTTCTATATGCAGACTATATTTTCTGTGTCTGGTACCCAGTTTCAATTGCACCTTGTACCTAGACCCTTTTTCTTATGCCTTTACTAAGAGCTGCGAGGTAGCTGGTTGTCATAATACAATTTCAACCGACTCCCATTTACTAAGCCTTCCTTCCATTCTTCGTTCAGGGTCTTCAACTGCGCAACTCAACCTTTTGTAACATAGGAAACCACATATGGCCCAAGCCAAGGTGTTCTGAACTTCTCTGGATGCTTCATGAACTTGATTTCATATACCAATACTAGATCTCCTTGCTTAAACGATTTCTTCTTGATATGTCTGTCATGGTAGGCCTTTTCTCGTTCCTTTTGTACCTGTTGATGAAATCCTGCAATAAAATTTTATTCCTCTAGTTCTACCAACTGCGCAAGCTTGTTTTTCACAGTGCTTGTGTCATCCATATCTGTAAATGCTGCAATTCTTAAGCTAGGGACCAAATATACCATAGGTACCACTGCTTCCAAGACATAAACTAACTTAAAGGGAGTCTACATTGTTAGCTTCTTGCAAATGGTTCGATAAGACCATAACACTGATGGCACTGTCAAATCCTAATCATCCCTGTTCACACTCCAAATCTTCGTCAGTTCTGTCTCCAATATCTTATTGAAAGCTTTGACTGTACCATTCACTTTTGGGTGGTATGGGGTGCTCTTCTGATGGTGGACTTCAAATTCCTGAGTCAAGGCCTCAATAGTCTTGTTAATAACATGAGTACCTTGATCACTCATAAAGATCTTTGGGCATCCAAATCAGGTTATCATATCATCAAATATGAGCCGCGCAATTGTAGTTTCACTACAATCCTTAACTTCTCTTACGTCTTCCCATCTGGTCAAATACTTTGTTGCAGTGATGATGTATCGAGCTACTATGGACTTTCCTGGTGGGTTAATCGGTCCCATGAAATCAATAGCCCATTTATAAAATGCCTATAAAGTTAGATGAGGTGTTAAAGGCATCTCATCTCTTCTAGAAGGTTTCCCTACTCTTTGGCATACATCGCAAGCTTTGTAGTATTACTTAGCATCTTTGTGTAAAGTGGGCCACTAGAGGCCAGCTCTAAGAACCTTCTGCGCTATTTCGTTCCCTGCATAATGTCCTTTTGTGATGTCTTCATGTGATTCTACCAGAATCAATGGTCTTTATTCATCCATAACACATCTCCTTAAGATCTCATCAAGTCCCATCTTATATAGTTGTCCAGCTATAAGTGAAAAATATGCAACACAAACTACCAGTTGTTTCTTCTGAATATTTTTATAATCGCGAGGTGCCATTCATGTCGATAGGAACTGGACTATCTCAGTGAAGTGATCATCAAATATTTTGATGGCCAACAACTGTGCATTTGGTAGTGTCTTGATCTAAAAATGAAGAAGACTTGTATTCTTGAAATTATTTGCAAGATTTAATTCATGTGTTAAAATGCAAATGGATCAATTTTGCAATACAACGTTTTATATAAATTACTCATTCAAGATTCATATAAACAACAACAATAAACAGTGAATAGAAAACACATAACACAACAAATGATAAAAGAGTTCACCCCTCTCTTGGGCTACATCTCCTAGTCCAACTTCCAATGGATCTTTTGTATTATTTGTTCAAAGTGCTCAAAAATGTCTTTACAATGCTCAAAATGCCAAATAGACAGCTCCAATGGCTTCAGAACGTCCAAAAACCCCTAGCTGGGCTTTTTCGGCACCTCATTTGACCAAAACTCGGAGAAGATAGGCTTCCCAGAAGTTCCCCTTCAAACTTGTTGTCTCTGGATCGCCAAAATGCACCCTTGTTGCCTCAACCTAGCCCCCATGTGTTTTTATGTGGAAAAACCTAGCACCAGGTGCAACTACACAACCGATACAAACTGTCGAATAGTTACACGCTGGCCCTTAACCGTCTAAGGCTCGTGGGCATATGAAGCGCCATACGACTGTGCGCAATACAAAAAAGTGGTTAAGTTTTAAACCCAAGTCACATGGCAAGGTCCATGTGCCCAGGTGTGTGGGTGTTTAAAAGTTTGTGATGCACGGGCGGGGTTATATGGTAGCAACACATGACCGGGGGCCGGGGCTTAGCCCCGGCCCGGACCACGCCCAACTATCAAACAACACAAATTTAAATTTATATAATTCCATATATATAACAAGGCTCAATCGGTGGTGTGCCAGTTGGTGGCCCTTCCCAAGTCTCTTCCCTTGCCCAGAGGTCGCGGGGTCGAGTCATGCCGATTGCAAAGATTTTAAACCACCATCCAGGTGACACATGGCGGCCACTAATTGGGCCACGTGTCACCATACTATTAGCCACCAAGATGCCACATGTCCAATACTCATTCGACCCTTTTGCCAACCAATGAATGCCATGTATCGTATGGTCAGTTTTTCCACATGTCGTATGGACATGCCACGTCTTCATCCGTACGGACTGTATAGTCAGCATCCCTTTTTTTTTCCTATTTGTTGTTTTGAATAGAACGTGATATCTCTCTCTCCTGATGTCCATTTGAACCCAAATGAGTTGCGTTAGGTTCGTGATGACGAGGCCTACACTCTCATTCGATTTGAAGTGATTCCGAGCACTTTCAATTTTGAGAAAAATTTGATCCCCTGGATCACATGTCCCCATTGGAAATCTTTTGGACCTCGAAAAGACTATTTTCAGTCTATCTGAAGATGAGGGTATAGCTCCCTCACCTTTCCAACCTCAATCCACTTGGCTTTGCTTGGATTTGTACCTTTAAGACCAACTCGAAGATACTCCACATTTCCTCGTTTTGAAGTTCTCATTCTCCTATCAAGGATGGTGTCTTCATGCAGTTCTGTAAGATATTCTGGGGAAAAATCATCTATAGAAGGAATCTGAACATGCTCTTCTTGATCATCAATCAAAGGAGGCTCATACAATTTCAAATTCTCAACATTAACAACTGCATACAT
>ML788435.1:235762-260772 GCA_009831015.1 Picea engelmannii
GACCTTCTCCTCTTGTGAGTTTCAACCTTGTGAGCATCAGAAAACAAAACACTTACAAATAATCAAGTCTTCAAAAACCTATGCTCTGATACCAACTTGATCTAAAAATGAAGAAGACTTGTATTCTCGAAATTATTTGCAAGATTTAATTCATGTGTTAAAATGCAAATGCATCAATTTTGCAACACAACTTTTTATAGAAATTACTCATTCAATATGCATATAAACAACAACAATAAACAGTGAATAGAAAACACATAACACAACAAATGATAAAGGAGTTCACCCCTCTCTTGGGCTACATCTCTTGTTCCAACTTCCAATGGATCTTTTGTATTATTTGCTCAAAGTGCTCAAAAATGTGCTTTACAATGCTCAAAATGCCAAATAGACAGCTCCAATGGCTTCAGAATGTCCAAAAACCCCTAGCTAGGATTTTTCGGCACCTCATTTGCTCAAAAATCGGAGAAGATAGGCTTCTCGAAAGTTCCCCTTCAAACTTGTTGTCTCTGGATCGCCAAAATGCACCCTTGTTGCCTCAACCTAGCCCCCACGCATTTTTATGTGGAAAAACCCAGCACTGGGCACAACCGCACAATCGGTACAAACTGTTGAAGTGGTTAATTTTTAAACCCAAGTCGCATGGAAACTTCCATGTGCCCAGGCGTGCGAGTGTTTAAAAGTTTGTGACATGCGGGCAGGATTATATGGTAGCAACACATGACCGGGGGCCAGGGCTTCGCCCTAGCCCAGACCACGCCCAACTATCAAACAACACAAATTTAAATTTATATAATGACATATATATATAACAAGGCTCATATGGTGGTGCGTCGGTTGGCGGACCTTCCCAAGTCTCTTCCCCTGCCTAGAGGTCGCAGGGTCGAGTCCTGTCGATTGCAAAGATTTTAAACCACCGTCCAGGTGACACATGGTGGCCATTGATTGGGCCACATGTCACCATACTATTAGCCACCAAGATGCCACATGTCCAATACTAATTTGACCACATCTGCCAACCAATGAATGGCACGTATCGTATGGTCAGTTATACCATGTGTCGTACAGACATGCCACGTCAACATCTGTACAGACTGTACGGACTGTACAGTCAACATCCCTTTGTTTTGCCTATTTGTCGTTTTGAACAAAATGTGATATCTCTCTCTCCCGACATTCGTTTGAACCCAAATGAGTTGCATTGGGTTTGTGACGACGAGGCCTATGCTCCTACTTGATTTGAAGTGATTCCGAGCACTTTGAATTTTGAGCAAAATTTGATCCCTTGGATCATGTCTCCTCCAAAATGGTAGGTTCCTCTCCATGTTCTAACCTAGACAAGTGGTCGTGTCCCTTGTTCATTCTTCCTGGCTTGACCACAATCTCAAAATCATATTCCTGGAATAATAGTAGCCATATGCATATTCTTCCCCCCAACATTGGCTTGTTGACTAAGTATTTCAATGAAGAGTGATGAGTGAACATCTTAAAATGTCATCCCAACAAGTAGTGTCCAAACTTTTGCAATGCATACACCATAGCTAAACCTTCTCTTTCAGTGGTAGTGTAATTTATCTCAGCTGTGGATAGCTTCCTGCTAACAAAAGCTAATGGGTGGTCAATATCTCCTACTCCTGGTTGTGCTAACACTGCTCCTAATGAAATAGATAAAGCATCGACATTAACATGGAATTCTTTACTCTAATCTGGGAAAACCAAGATAAGAACAGTGATCATCTTCTGCTTTAGTGTGTCGAAGCTCTGCTAACATTCGTCTAACCATTGAAATTGACAATCTTTCTTTAAAATATTTTCCATGGGTGTTTTTATTTGTGCATAGGCCTTGATAAAATTTTTGTAGTATCCAGTATGTCCCAATGCAGTGCACAACTGTCTAACCGAAGTAGGAGGAGGTAGATCAACAATTATGGCAATATTGGAAGGATCTACCAACAACCCCTTCTTACATACAATGTGTCCCATAAATACTCCAAAAGGTGAAAGGAAGATGCACTTCTTCAGGTTCAGGGAAATCTGACATTGCCTGCACTTATCCAGCATTAGTCTCAAACATTCAATATGATTTTTCAGTAAGCTAAAAATAGTCCAATCATCAAAATATGCTTCCAAAAATTTATGTAAAAATTCCTTGAATGCTTCGACCACCACCCTAGAAAAAATGGCTGGTGCATTCTTCAATCCGAAAGGAATCACAGTGTACTGGAAAGAACCCCATTCTATTGCAAATGTGGTCTTATGTCTGTCTTCCTTAGCAATTTTGATCTGGTGATCACCTGAAAATCCATTTGTGAAGGAGTAAACTTCTTTTCCTCCTACATTATCTAAAACTTCATCAGTAAACAGTGTAGGGAATGGATCATGTAGGAATGCATCATTAAGTTTCTTAAGTATACAAAGATTTAGATATCTCCTGACTTCTTATCCTGGACCACCATAGGGCTGATCCACTCTGATTCTTCAACACGTTCTATGATTCCTGCTTCCAACATTCTATCTAATTCAATCCTAAATTTCTTCTTATACTTGGGATTTGTTTTGTAGGGTCTCTGCTTGAATGGCCTTGCATTTGGTTTCAAGGGGATATTCATTTCTCCCATGGGCCCTTTAATGCCCTTCATGTCTGTGAACTTGGTTGGAAACAAGTCCTAATATTCATGCAATAATTCTGTAATCTTATCAATAGTGACATCATCTCAATAATCTCCAATGTTCTCCAACTTAGGTGCTTACTCTGTTCCAATATTAACTTTCTTGATTTTAATTGGTTGTCCAATGAAAGGGAGTTCAACTCCTGGCCCTTCTATGTCTCTTTGTCCTTTAGTTTCTACTATGTTCACATTCCTAGGATCATCATCTTCATTAGCATTGATATTGTAACGACCATGTAATTTCTGAAGAGGTGCAGTCCATTCATCTCCTTCTTTCTCCAAAGGGAGGTTAGGTGCCTCCTCAAAGACTTTCTATCTTACAACTTGTAAATACTGATCTACTGTGGGGTACTGACTTTCAAATAAAAGTGTAGCTATAAATTTCTAGGTCATACCATACCGGTCTAAAGTGGTGAGGCATAGTTCTGCTTGAAGATACCAATTGATAGACGTTGTGTCCAAAGTGTTAATGAACTTATGTACCCAGTGTTATTTAGTAATGCTGCTCCAGGCCTCCTCACAACTTTGCACATGGTCCTTCAGAAAACTTTGACCTGTGTATCAAACTTCGCACCCTTCAACTTGGTCTGAAAATCACACTGTCATCAAAGTGCGACATTGCACCCACTCCGTGATGTTCTTCTTGTGTGTTCCCCATGATCTTGTTGGCGTTGCTTTCAAGGCTTCATCCAGTGCCAACAACCTCTGTTGTACTGGTAAAATTTATTCAAATTCCAATAATAATGATTCTAAATTATTTAAACCATCAAACGTGGGCAAGTTACTGTTACACATCAAAATTACTCACTTCGATAGTGTCGCAAGTGTCATCATTACAAGTGTCGCAAGTGTCGCATTTTGGTCGCAAGTGTCAAAAATGTCAAAAAAAGCATACTTCCATAATTCCTATGTTGTTCTTATAACGACATCGAAAGGACACTTGAAACACCTCAAACATTTGATTTGGAAGAAGAGGAATGGGTTAACAGGGTTATGACCCTCTTGCCATTTGAAAGAACCACTAAAAATTGAGTTTCAGAGGAGAACGCTCCCCTATACCACTGTTATGAGTGTTGGCACTCCCCTATACACTCTTAGGGAGCATTATAACACTTTGTCTGCCATTTTTGAGGAGTGTTTCTATTGTTAGGAGTTCTGGCGCCCCCCTATGCATTGTTTGGGAGCGTTATAGCACTCTGATGCCCCTTTTGGGGGAGCGCTACCTATTCTGGGCAAAAAATTGGTTTGTTGAGAAGAATGACGAAAATATCTCTTCAATCTCTGAAGGAAGTTGGATTCAAATCCTTGGTCAAGCCATGATCTTAGGGAAGATCCCTAACTGAAGGAGGAAAATCCTCAACTTACCCCAAAGATATCTCAAGTGGTTGGGCCTCTCTAAACCTATATAAGCAGGCCCTCTCATGGTGAAAAGGGGGAATGATTGGAAGCATGAAACCTATGATCTCATAGGAAACACACAGTGAAGTGGAGGAGAATAATCAGTGAAGTTATTTTCATTCTGATCGTGGGTCTTTTGAGAAAGGGTTAGACAAGGAGGACTTGATGAAGCTACTGCACTCGCATATATGGTTGTAAGTTTTCTTCGTTTTTGTTCTCAAAAATATAATATGCTTGGACTGTTTCTTTCTAGTTTTTGCTTGATCTCACATGAACTTGTCTCTAAGTAGATAGATATGTTTTAAGCTAATCTCAGTAGAGTAGGAAGCTGGTTGTATCTTGTTTGTCTACAGGGCTTATCGAAGAGTTCAAGATTGGAGCTCAACTCAGGTCGTGCAGGGACAAACGTTGGTGAAAGGTACTTATCTTCTCCTTCCTCCTCATGCATTAGTTTATCTAGATATAAAAGGAAGTCAGTGACCATGATAAGCATATTTTGTCTTAAGAGTTAAGAGTCTAGCTCTCAAGATGAGATCTACCTGTCCGCAGGGAGATTTTCCTTCAACAAAAATTGGCAACTCCACTAGGGATCGAACCCAGAATCTTTGGTTTCACATTATCATGGTCACTAGCTTCCTTTTAGATCTAGATAAACTAATGTGTGAGGAGGAAGGAGAAGAGAAGTACCATTCATCGGCGTTTGTCCCTGCATGATCCGAGTTGAGCTCCAATATTGAACTCTTCGATAAGCCCTATAGACAAACACGATACAACCAACTTCCTACCCTACTGAGATTAGCTTAAAACAGATCTATCTACTTAGAGACAAGTTCATGTGAGATCAAGCACAAACTAGAAAGAAACAAGCCAAGCATATTATATTGATGAGAACAACAACGAAGGAAACTTACAACCATAGATGCGAGTGCAACAGCTTCATCAAGTCCTCCTTGTCTAACCCTTGCTCAAAAGACCCACGATTAGAATGATAATAACTTCACTGATTATTCTCCTCCACTTCACTGTGTGTTTCCTATGAGATCATAGGTTTCATGCTTCCAATCATTTCCCCTTTTCACCATGAGAGGGCCTTCTTATATACGTTTAGAGAGGCCCAACCACTTGAGATATCTTTGGGGTAAATATCTTTGGGGTAAGTTGAGGATTTTCCTCATTCAGTTAGGGATCTTCCCTAAGATCATGGCTTGAACAAGGATTCGAATCCAACTGCCTTCAGAGATTGAAGAGATATTTTCCTCATTCTTCTCAACAAACCAATTTTTTGTCCAGAATAGGTAGCGCTCCCCCAAAAGGGGCATCAGAGCACTATAACGCTCCCTAACAATGCATAGGGGGGAACCAACACTCCTAACAGTAGAAACTCTCCTTAAAAAGGGAATATAGAGCATTATAATTCTCCCTAAGAGTGTATAGGGGAGTGCCAGCACTCCTAACAATGGTATAGGGGAGTGTTCTCCTCTGAAACTCAATTTTTAGTGGTTCTTTCAAATGGAAAGAGGTTCATAACCCTGTTAACCCATTCCTCTTCTTCCAAATCAAATGATTGAGGTGTTTCAAGTGTCCTTCTGATGTCGTTATAAGAACGACATAGGAATTATGGCAATATGCTTTTTCTGACATTTTCGACACTTGCGACCAAAATGCGACACTTGCGACACTTGTAATGACGACACTTGCGACACTATCGAAGTGAGTAATTTTGATGTGTAACAGATTGCCCCCCAAAGTATGAAGTTAGAAGACGAGAACTAATAATTGAAATTCTTTGTAGAATTTCAAGCAAGGGTATAGATGCAGAGAACCTGACAGAAGCTGCACACAAACACCAACAAATATTATGACATGTTTCAAACCCAAGGAAAGCATACGTATGCTTGGGTGATAAAGACTTGCAAGATATGGCCACCATAAAATACATTGCGGATCCATAATTTTATTGATAAAAGGTATAGCCAATGAGAATACAGTGTGGATCTATACTTCTATGACCTGAATTGATCATATCCATGAAGAATACACAACGGATATACGAAATGACAAGACATAGCCATGACCAATACAAAGTGGATCTATGTAACAATATATGTGTCATTTTTCAAAAGAAACTCCTTCGCAACCTGGGCAAAGTACATATAAGAGTGATGACTCAACCCAGGGTCTTCTTACCTATCCTAATGTAATACAAATATAACCATGTGAATATATGTACTGATGTCGAACATGGAAGAAACCACTTGATTACTGATCAATGATGTAAACCGTTAACAAGTGCGAGGGAAATCATCATTAATGTCAATTATTCCCAAGGTACCCTAGTACATTCCAATGAATGTGAATGGATGAGATGAATTTGAAAATTCGTGGAATAATCCGATTAGAGGTCAATGATGTAAACCCTTTGTCGAACATGAGGAGGCTTTCCATTGAGGCATGCAGGTCCCAAAGTACTAACTGGTTTCTAAGTCTAGTTCCTGGATAATGTGTTGAAGTCGACAGGAATAGACTCGTCGAAGGAGGGCCTTGATGCATCCCCCATCAACGACATGAAATGGACACAGAGATTTAATTGGTAGATCAAATGAACATGGACTGACATGGGTATTGAGATAAGATATTTGTGATGGCTAACTCTCAAGGTGGATACTTCCCTTGAACATTGAGGCACAACAGTAGAAACATGACATGGACAAAAACTTGATGATGCAGTGGATGCAGTGACTTACGTCGGGTGACCCAAAGGAGTAAAAGAAACTCAAATAATTGGTTCAGTGTAGAGGTTCAGTGGATTAAAATGCGTGCAAAGACAAGGTGCCATGTTCAAGGGAGACTCTAAGAGTTACTTGGTAATGTTCTCAAAAACTGCTTGGCTTGCTTCCTTCAATTCTTCCCCCATCTAGATAGACGAGTACCTCTTTTTAATTTAACGAGCTCGATGAGGGTAACACATGCTCGATATAACTCACCTTCAGTAGGTTCCTCTTCCTTTGTTTAATGAACTGGAAGAAGTAAGGGTTCGATCCCGTATGGGCCTGTCGATGTTTGTTTTAACGAGTCCAAAGATAGAAAACTCGAAGGTTTTTCATGATTATAGAGTCTGGAAAAACACTTAAAAGAGAACTCTCTCAGTTCCTTTTTCGTAAAGTAGTCTGATGAGACCAAAAAAGAGATAAACTATCACTCAACAGATGTTTTCTTCAAATACTTTAACGAGTGTGAAAAGAACAAGGTCGCTCGACAATCTTTTCATGTTTAGAGAGTCTGAAAAGAACTTAAAGGTGACTCCAATGTTGTCATTTTTCATAATGTTAGTCTCGTGAGGCCAAAAAAGAGATAAATTATCACTCGAAAGGCGCCATTTCAAAACTTTTAACGAGTGGGAAAGGAAGCAAGATCACTCGACAATCTTTTCATGTTTAGGGGGAATGATTGGAAGCATGAAACCTATGATCTCATAGGAAACACACAGTGAAGTGGAGGAGAATAATCAGTGAAGTTATTGTCATTCTAATCATGGGTCTTTTGTGCAAGGGTTAGACAAGGAGGACTTGATGAAGCTGCTGCACTTTCATCTACGGTTGTAAGTTTCCGTCATTGTTGTTCTCATCAATATAATATGCTTGTCCTGTTTCTTTCTAGTTTGTGCTTGATCTCACATGAACTTGTCTTTAAGTAGATAGATCTGTTTTAAGCTAATCTCAGTAGGGTAGGAAGTTGGTTGTATCTTGTTTGTCTACGGGGCTTATTGTATAGTTCAAGATTGGAGCTCAACTCGGATCGTCCAGGGACAAACACCGGTGAAAGGTACTTCTCTTTTCCTTCCTCCTCACACATTAGTTTATCTAGATCTAAAAGGAAGTCAGTGACCATGATAAGCATCTTCTGTCTTAAGAGTTAAGAGTCTATCTCTCAAGAGGAGATCTACCTGTCTGCAGGGAGATTTTCCTTCAAGAGTTACTTAATTTTGTGCCAATCCAACAAACTTCCCTAGTCAATATGGCACACCTCCGTGCAGAAAATTCATACATTCTATTCTACCAGTTCTCCAGTGCTTCTTCTAAATATGATGAGCATAAAATTTCACTTCGCCAGCTTAAATTTCCATTTGTTGTAGGATTAATGTAATCTTGCTATCTTGCTGTCAATTTATATATATTCTCTAGTTCATAAGAACGGTCTTCTTCTCAGATGGGTTGGGTGTATCTGTAACCTTCATCAGGATCAAGAGGTGAAATGACCCTAAGTCCATCACCTTCAAATGTCATTCTTATTTTCTTTAATTCAACAATAGTCGAATTGATGAAAGCCCAATCAATGCCCAACAACACAGGGTAAGGAAAACTATCATCAACTATCTCAATCACTTCGACAGCTGCAAACATCCTTACCCCATCGATGTCCAAAAGGACATGCTCTAGTCTCCCAAAGGGGATTAATGCCTACTGATTAGCCATCCTGAGCCTGATAGGAGAGTAAATCAAATTAGGTTTTCCCATCAGTGCCTAGGTCTTCTTCGTCATAATGTTGACTTCTGATCCCAAGTCAAGGACCACATAATCTATTTCATAGTCTCCAATATGAGCATTAAGGTGTAGTTCCTTTTTTGTCCTTCTCTTTATAGATACTTGATGTATTACTTTATTCAGCAGAGGATCTACCCTTCCTATATCATATTGTCTGATCAAGTGTTGTAGTTCTTGCACAACTCTTTCATCCTTAATCAAATTAATGCAAGTATATAAGAAATCCATAATCTTTCTTACCTATTTTCCTTCTCTAGGTGAGGTAGACTGATTGAATTCAAGAGGCATTCCACATTCTCTCACTTCTAGTTGTGCCTGAGATGAATAAGCATGTCCTCTTCCAAATTCTCTTCTTGCCTCTTCAAACGTCTGCTTTTCTTTCCTTGGATCAAACAACTGTGTCTTCTCTATAGCTCTTCTAATCCATGATCCTTCTGTAGTCTTTCCTGGGGTCACCTTGTCTTCTCTTGTAATAATGACTCCTCTAGTGATAACAACGACTCTGGGATCCTCTCCGTGAGATTCTACTGATATCAGTTGCACTTGTTGGTTTCCTCCTCATATCTTCTAGAGTTTGGCTAACAACACTAGACAATATTCAATAACATGTTCAATGAGTTGCAATAGATGCAAGTTGTACAAGGGTTTCGATAGTCCCTTGCCAAGTGACCTGGCTGGGCACAGTTATAAAAAATGATCTGACCTCGACCTTGACCCATGCCTCCTCCTCGTTCTCTTCCTATGAATCCACCACAAGGGTTGAATTTTCCTCTTCCAAGAGAATTGATTTCCCTCCTACTATATCTCTCCTTAAATCCTATATGTATATCTTGACCTTTCATGCAACAGTTCGTAATACCTACAGTCCTTCTCATCATGCCCCACATATTTACAGAATGTGTAGTAAATATTGGTAGGTGTTTGGACATATTTTTTCATGTAATAACATTCACCAGGGTGATGTCTATTTCTACATACCTCGCACTAGGGCAGAGTAACCTGCTTCAAAGGGCTCGAATCTCTAGAGGCCAAGTACTCATTAAATAGGGGACAATGCTCCTTGTCATGGCCCTCTGACTTACATCTGATACACCATATGTCTTCTATTTTATCTTTTCCCTTTTCTTTCTTCATATCTTCGACCTGTAGAGATAATCTAGTTAGCTGACTCAAAATTTGACTCATACCTGAGCTGGATTATCCCATAGGGGATGATTCTAGTTTCATGGCGACCTCCAGTGCCTTAGCCTGCGAAGCGACCTTCTATTGCATCAAAGGAACTCTGATGTGTGCTAAAAGGGCAACAATGAACCATTCCTTATTCTCCTGATATGGAATATGAAAACTCAAATGGCTTATCAAGGTCTTAAACCTTTGATCAAACTCCCAAACAGGTTCAGCTACTCTCTGCTTGATTTATTTCATTTTTGTAATGCACTGCGACTCCAACTTGGTTTTCTTGAATTCTACACTCAACGCAGTCTTGATATCGTTCAACGGTTTAGGTTGTATAGTCCCTTTAAAAAAATTCATGTACTAGATCAGTGTGCGGTCCCTCAAGGTGGTACTAAACTGATCTCTCTTAACAACTTCATCATTGAATTTCTTAATAATCCATACAGCTTCGCATAAGAACTAGTGTTGATCAAGATCTTCAGATCCATATCTTCTAAAGATAGGTAACCTAATATCATTTGTCATAGATCTTCCTAAGTTTCTTGATTGAGTATGTACTGAACTTCTAGTAACAGTTCTCTGATAACTCAAACTACTTTGGTTACTTAATGCTGCTAAAATAACAAGAGTAATAGTACTTACTTTGACAGTTGGTGCAATCCATGAAGTTATTGATTCTTCTCTGCGAGGTTCTTCAGTCTTCCTCTCCTCTGCTCTAGTGGGCTTTGAATATTCCTTGTTCAATAACTCTTCTTCTTCTCCACTGTAGAACCCTACATCCTGTGCCAGTGGCTCTGCTCAAACAACTTCACCAAGGGAACCTCTCTAAAGGTTTTCCCATTGCACGTATGTCCAACCTCTGTGTCATTGTCACTGTCTAAGTTCTTGAACATTAGATTTTCAATCTGACCAATTATTGTATCTTCAAGATGTTCTTCTCATGCAATAGCATCTTGATATTCAACTTCAAAAAGTGTAAAATTTTCCTCTAGGTCCCTTAAAGAAATATCTCTTTGCTTGGCTATATGACTCTACTTTGTCAATAGAAAACTCGGTAATGTACCCTCCAATAGTGCTATCAAACTAGTGATCTACTGATCTTGACACAACGTTATCAACTCTCTTGACCATCTTGATTAGCGTCGACGTACAAACCATAGGTGATCTAGATCTGATTTCGAACTAGGTATCTACTAATTTGGATAACCACTCGTATATCTCCTTATGAATTCCTCCAATGAAAATCTCGTGTATATCAGTAAAGATATAACTTCCCAACCAATCCTCTATACTAAGGCAAGGGTTCTTCTTCTGTGCTTCAGAAAATTCCCTCTCTTGTTCTTCTATCCACTTCTGAATCTCTATCTTTGATGGAAACCACCTTGACATTCCCTCAAGAAGATTCTAGTCCCAACAACAGAACCATTTGTTGGCACAGGGGTAGACCTAGGGTTCAACTCTAATAGAACACCGACAACCGTAACTACTAGCCCTTTCGGAAACACCTCCAGAGCAGATGCACTCTCACCCAAAGTAACAATAGGGGGTTGCAGGACACATGTGTATACAACCAGAGGAAATGCAAAGTGATTCCAGGACAATAACACACAACAATCTAGATATTCTTAACCACTATGATGCCTACTTTGCACAGTTGTATAACTGATCTAACACAACAATACAACACAATATAGTAGATAACAAATAACACATCCTCAATCACACATAAAAACAAGATATACGTGGTTCACCCTCTCCCTAGAGCTACATCCACATAACTGTGTTTCTTGATATATTAGATGAAAACATACAGTTTTATCTATGCACTTAGCTTGCAATCTCTCTCTTTCTCTCTCTTTCTCTCCCCTCCCTGCGCACCCAGCCGCAATATTGATCTTCACACCTAGCTGAAGATCCAGAATATAAGTACACTCTTACACACAATACTTCTCTTACGCATGACAATAATCACTCAACATCAACAACAACAATCATAGTCTATCTAACCCCTTCCTAGGTCTTCTAGACCTTTATTTATACATTACATGACCAACATCTAGGTGTCAAAACCCTAGATCCCAAAAACCTAGGTGTCTAAAACCCTAGGTCCACTTGACCCGTGTTTTCAGGGCTTTGCCAGCCTTTTTTTTCATCTTTTCCACAGGGTTCTCCAAAGCACTCGTTGATCTCTTTTTCTGCTTGCTGAGTTGTCCACGATCCATCTTCTTTATTGATCTGTCTTCCTTGATATTCTCTTTCAACGACTCATTGTCCCTTACTTTTCTCCTTCTTTTCTTCTTCTTTGACCACTTCAACCCATTTTTAGTTTATGTGCCTTCCGCTCAGTTCGTACTTCGCCTTTTTTCCTTAATCTTTTCTTCCTTACCTAACCAAGGGCCAACATGTCCCCAAACATATGGTAAAATTATTCCACAATAATCCATCAATACAACCACAATCTATATTTTTATTGGTACTGGTCCACATTTAAGTCTTTTACGTCTCTTCTACAAAGATATGAAAGCATGATTGGCATTCCTTCAATTTGTATGGTGAGGATGATGATAGCGAACATATTTTTTTGTTGGTTAATCATAAGAATTAGGCTCATGGTTAGGTTCACTTACAAGAGTATAAGAACTAGAAATATTGGCAATAATGTCATCTGTATGCTCAAATTATACCATGTGAGGAACATACAACTCATCAATCTGTTCAGCATAATCAACAATAGGTTGATCTTCTGGAAAACTAGCCTGAACTCCACCTGCAACAAATAAAAATTCTTTGGTTGTAGCAAGGCCAGGTGTAGGTAGGGAGGCAACATCAACATCATATACAAGAAAAATCTTAATGAATGGGGACCTTTGAAAATTGATGATATCATCTAAGATTTCAGTACTCTTTTCAAACTTCAATGTTTTATTCAAATTGATTGTTGTTTTCTCCAGTTCCTTTATTAAGGAAACACTTTCATATTCTAGTTCTTTGTAATTTTCTTCTTTTTTCTTTAGTTGGATTCTCACCACTTATTACATCCTTCTTGCTTATTATAATTGAACCTTTAGGTTCATGATATTCTTTTCTATTTCTTCAAGACTTTCTAACATTTTGGATTTTAAATAACGATCCTCTTCTTCATATTTTCATAATTTCTCCTTTTCTTTCAAATTCTTTTTCCTAAGTTTCTTTATTTTTCTTAAGGAACACATTCTTTCTTCTTCAAGATCCACTTCCCCATCTTTTTTGGCATTTTCCTCTTCTTTTGGGTTCATTATTTCTATCCCTTTGTCTTCAACAATATTTTTTTTGATTTCCATAAAGAAAGTTTCTTCTTTATCACTATAGAAACTACTTTCATGTTTGATGCCAAACCCCACCTTCACCTGGAGCTCATGCGACCTCCCAATCTAGGATCGTTCATCTTCAAAGCTGAATCAACTCTTAGATCCCTGCTAGATCCTTGTTGAATGCACATAGGTCCTCTAAATCCCCTCTTTTACTATAGGTCCATACATATTTGAACCTTGTGGGATTCTTCTTCTGGCCCCTTTCACCTTTAATAATCAAATTCAGGATCTAGCCCTTTGTTTCAGAGGAAATTGCATATGACCATGGGCTTAAAGCTAGGTGACTAGCTAACATACACTACTTCAACGCTTTGGAGCTTCAGGCTCCAGGAGTTTTAAAAATATGACACCTCAACTCCTCCGAACATGTGAACTCACAAATTCCAGAACTGTTATGGGAATCGGCGGTTTATACTCCACACCAAGATCTATGACTCTCGAATATTTTAGGACTTTGGACTTCGGGAGTCCTGTCCTAACAACAAAATGAATCACTCAAATGTTGAACCGATGAACTAATTTGTGCTCTAGGCTTCAGATATTTTCACGACTCAAACCACACTTCCTTTTGGAGTGTCGAAATGTCAAAATGAAAAATGGATGGATCTGTGATCCACATGTCCCTCTCAATAGACAGTCAAGATCTACTCTAGCCTTCAGGCCTTTGGGAGTTCTTGACCCAAATAGACTTACACTTCCATTTTCTCTAGAGTACCATATCTCTGAACTCCAAGATCTGTTGACGTGTGGTTCTCTTCGCCAACGATTAGGATTTGTTCTGGGCTTCGAAACTTCGGTAATCACACACACTCCTAAAACTACACTTTAATTCTTTCGAATTGTAAAAATTCTAAACAATTTTGGATCTATGGACACATGTCCCCACAATTGGACGGTCCATATTTTCTCTGGTTCTCGAGACTTTGGGAAACTTTCCTTCTTTGAACCCAACACACAAAAATCTCCAAATATGCAAAGTTTGAAGGACTTCAGGGGATAACGGTCATGCTACTTACCTGGATCCAATGGTTGTTGGTCCTCACGCTCTGATCCAATGACTTGGGTCAGTTCTTCCTTCATACTTGCTCCTCCTCCTACCTGGGACTAAATCCAGTGGCCCATATTTCTCTACAACCCATCTGACGGTCGGTGTCACTCCTCCTTTGTTGTTGTCGCACCTTCCTTCCAAATGAAGGATTTCTCAATATTTTTCAAATGCTTAGATTTTGATTCTTCCTCTGCAGGACCCATTTCTTGGTCTCTTCCTGTGCTTCCTCTCTTGAGCTTCGACACTTGAAATACTTCATCCTCTGGTGCACTTCTTGCGCTTACCCTTTCAAGCTTGACTAAGACTTTGATAAAGTGTTGTCTTTGTGTACTCCTTGCACTTATCTCTGCATAAATTCAAACTATCTTTCATGAGCTTTCGAACCTGTAGATGGGTCGGCCTCTGCACACCTTGCATAGGCTCTATGCACACTTGCACTATTCCTCTTGAGCTTATAATTGCTTTGAACCTCAAAGGGGTTTCATCCCTTTGTTCCACCAAATGATTTCTTGTGCCCTCCTAGCAACCTTCTCTCTTCCTTCAAAGCTTTACCAACACTCCAATAGTGTGTTGGATTCGTGCACTCCTTGCACTCAATTATCTTTAAGCTTGAACCTTAAAATCTCACCTGCGCACTCCTTGCACTGACTCTCAGAGTGTTCAGTAACTTTGACGTGCACTCCTTTCACTATTCCTTCTGATCTTGAGAGTGATTCTTGTGTGCCCACCTGGAATGTTCCTCACAAAACTCCTAAACAAGTTCTTACGCACTCTTTGCGTTGGCCTTTTAGAGTTTTCTAAAAACTCTAAGGTGCACTCTTTGCAGATCCATGAGAGCCTAGAAACACTCAAGAAACTATAGAGATAGGGGATTCTATCTATTCCTGCAAAGGGAACATGCATGCAATACCAACATTTATAAACATACATAGTAACCATTCAAGTGCACTCAAAAAACACATATAAAAACAAACAGAAACTCATATACAGGGAAATTTGTTCTTTGTATTAATACTGAATGTTTTTTACAATGCGTACAAGACTTGAATGCAACCGAGTCTCATCTCTCTCTCCTCTCCTCAATGATTTTTTTACTAACTGTGAACTAGGCATATATTACATTGATTTATACATGAGGGGATTCTCGAGCCTTCCCTCCATATTATTCTAGTGCTTTTCATTTCACAATTAAAGAAACCTACCACTAAGTTTATTACATTAAATATTCATTTACATTTTCAGATCTGAGGCGATGCTTAGGATCTGTACAACTACAACCCATTAAAGGAGACTTAGACTTATCCTCACATATTATAATAACTCATCGCTCCTTGAGCCTTAAAAAAATTAAGTACACTTAAATTCGATATTTAAACTCAAAATTGAGAAAGCTGACGCTTCTCTCTCTTTGGCATCTTCTCCCTTCATGTGTGTTGTTGCGTTGGTTGTTGACACATTGTTGAGTTGGAGTGATGCTCCTGCATCAATGTTTTCTTCAAACAAGTCACCATCCCCTTTTAAGTAAAGATTGTTCTTTTTCTAATAAGAGTTCTTATTCTTTCATGCTTGTCCTATTTGTGGTTCTTTTTTTGTTGATGATGTTAGCTCCCTTTATTTTCATTATGGTCTTTTTCATCATCACTACTTTTATCCTTTGCATATGAACCCTTAGCAACAAAATGTCCTACTTTTCTACAATTAAACCATTTAAAGGGAAACTTACCTTTGTATTTGTCAAATCCTTTTTTGAGTTTTCTTATAAATGTGCTTCCTCTACATCTGATTCACAACTAGAACAATCACTTGATTTGTGATCTATGTTCTTTGTATTCTTTGAAGCTATGAAGGTTGCCTCTCTCTTTGATGGATTTTATTTCTCTATCCTCATTTCACAAGATGTGAGAATCACATGCAATTCATCCATTGTTAATGAATCAAGATCCTTAATTTCTTCAATGGAAGAAACTTTGGCATCAAATATTAAGGGGAGTTTCCTTAACGCGTTTTGTACAATCATTATTTCTTCAACCTTTTCACCAAGTCCTCTAGTGTTGTTGAAAATTTCATCCACATGGAGAATATATGGTGCAACATTTTCTTTTTCTTTCATTTTCATACTCTCGAACTATCTTCTATGAGTTTGGATATTTTCCTTCTTAACCTTGTCATCACCTTCATAGATATTTTGAAGCTTGTCCAAATTTTATTTGTTGATCCGCAATTCATCACCTTGACAAACTCAGATTCTAATACACCACACAAGATGGCATTCATGGCTTTTGAATTATTTTCACTAGGCTTCTTACTAATCTTACTTTTTGGTGGAGTTGTTGGGGCCATATAACTAGTCACAACTTATCGAAAAATATCAAAACCAATATCCATTAAATAGGTTTTCATCCTTATTCTCTAGAAGGCATAGTTTTTTCTTCCAAACAGCACAACCCTGTTTGTGGAGAAACCTTCTTGATTGGCCATGCGTGCTCTCGAGATCTACCTTCCAGTGGTTATATTGTTTCTGAATGAAATCGATCTAATACCAATTGTTGAGAACACACTTATACTAAGAAGGGGGGTAAATAATTATATGACAAAATTTTACTTTTTCAAACATTCATCAAACAATCACATATTAATTGCATAACATGGAACACAAGATTTGTGTAGAAACCCTTTTAGGAGAAAACCACAAAACTTCTCTTTTATAATTTTTTGTAGGTACCAACCTACTATTACAAATATTTTTAAGCACCGACCTACTATAGACACCAATCCCTACTGATACAAATCTTGGTAGGCACCAACCTACTCTTACAGATCTCCGTAGATACAAATCTACTAGAGACACCAATCCCCACTACTAAGCACTAACTTAGTAAGAGACACTAGTCTCTTGAAGATATTCATAGATACCAATCTACTGAAGACACCAATACCCACCACTAAGCACCAACTTATCAAGAGACACCAATCTCTTACATACCTTTGTAGACACCAATCCCCACCACTAAGCACCAACTTAGTAAGAGACACTAATCTCTGAGTTGCACCAACCTTGACTGAGACTAATTTCTTCCTTCATCAGGTTTTCTCACTAGTTTTGCATTTACCAGGTCTACTCACTACTTCTTCCTTCACCAAGTCTGCTCATTACTTCTTCCTTTACCAAGTATTACCAAAATTTAAGTTTCCAAATGGAAACTTTCCCAAAGCTTGTGTTTTTAGGCCTCTTTCAAAAAATGAACTTGTACAACATGCCACGTATCCAATTTTGCAATCCTAATCCTAACATTTTTACAAAATGTACACCAAGACCTATCCCCTTTCTCTGCAAAATTTCAAGGTTTGAAACATCGCATAAAATATGTTAAAGAAAAAGTGCCAAGCTTACCTGCTTGAAACTAATTTTAGGAGCATTGAGGAACCCTAACTTCCATAGGGTATATCTCTGAAAGTGTAGTGAACCAAAATATTATATTTTTACCACATGCACAAAAATATCTCTCCTATATCTTTGCAAAATCTCAAGGTATCAAGCATCCAATAAAATGAGTTATAGTGAAAGTGCCAAGTTGATCTGTTTGAAATTGATTTTAGGAGAATCCAAGAACCGTAACTTCCACAGGTCATATCTCAAAAGTGTATCGAACCAACATTTGATATTTCTACCACACATACACCAATATATCTCCTCTATCTCTTTCAAACTGTGGGGTTTGAAACATCCTAGAAAAAATTTAATGTGAAAATGCCAAGATGACTTGAAATTGATTTCACAATTCAATCTTTGCTAATTCATTTTTCACACACTCACTTTCTCTCAATGCTTTCTCTTTTTATACTTTTTTATAACCCTTCATGAAAAGACATGTCCATTAATTAAATAATTGATTCCCAATATCATGGGAAAATACCCCAAACCTATGGGTTTGAAACCACCATTTCACTTTTTACTTTTTCACATGCACCCCTTTTTCACACACACACACACACACACACACACACACACACACACATATCTTGGAAATGTTGTGTGTATTGTAATGTTGTAATATGACATAYAMTAATTCTAACAATTAAACATTGTTAAAATAATAACTAATTCTCATGAGWTYGATAGTKAAACTGAGCRTTGGTCAATTCCCAAAMCGTYGTGGGATGAAATATTTTGTCACATTTGTGACACTAAGAGGGTTGTAAATGAAAAACATTGTCTCTTAGWATGTCAGGCATATACCTAGATTATATATCAATTTCAAAATATTTGTCACACTACCAACCTTCATGRCCTTTTAAATAAKCAAAACTATGGTGATGTTGAAACACTTCTCTKAATGATTTTTGAGCACAAAAATAAAATTCTAAAGAATTCCAAGTAATTCCTTACCTTCTTAAGGTMTGATAGACCAATTYGGTCTTAGTGGAMATTAATCATCATCATCATCATCATAATATTAATATTAATATAAAATTTAAAATGAAAAACTAAAACTAAATAATTATTATTTATCAATCAAGTAGTTAAAAACTTGATATAAATTTAATTTTAAATTATTTGATTACTTAAAATCAATTCATTACTATTGGGCAGTGGGTATGATGGAGTTTATTCAATATTAATGGACAACGTTTTTTGACATTTCTTGGAGACTAGGGCATACCTCTAACAATGAGGCATATGCACTAGCAATATTTCAAGGAATTAATCATGTGTTGCTAAACCATTGTATTCATAAAGTCTTCATAATAGGAGACTCATCCATCATCATTCAACCACTTCTTATTAGAAGATTATTGAAAGACACAAATCAACATAATCACTCGGAGAGAAACCTCATTGACTAGTAAATTTTAGTATTTATTATATTTCTAAGTCAAGAGAGAGCTAGAAAAGGAGGTGGATAGAATGAAAAATGTAGGGGGAACCCTATTTATAGGTGTGTTTGTTTTGAATGATAGTAAGGGGATAAAAACATCGCCCCTCCCCTTACATGATCATGGTTTCACTTAGGCATCCATTCCACTCAAAGGAGTTGCAACAGTTGACATCAAAGGTGGTAGGGCTCCCCCTACCACTTGTCAAATCTTATACATGTAAAGGACATGGAGATTAAAATATCATGCCCATTTTCCTTTTTTCATCATGTCATTTGAATGGTGGTCATTATCACTAGACTCTTGATCCAAGTGGAGATCGATGGCCACCCACCTATTCCAACTAGCTCAAAACAGTCTTCTAAAAATTTACTATTTTTAGCAGTTTTTTGGTTCCTAAACTTCCGGGGCCATTTTGAGGGCCTAAATGAAGGTTTTTCGGGATCAAGCACCTCAATAATGGCCAAACGCTTTGATTGTGTCCCCAAAATTAATCTCTTCATCAATAAATTTCCAATGAGATATCATGCACCCCAAACAAATATCGTATTCCAAAGTTATGCTCTTGAGAAGTTGATACACCAAACTACCCAATAACGGGGTCCACAAAATTGTTGGTTTTTCATCTTACGGGATCAGGGTTTTGGATTTTTTTATGTTAAAAAGTCCTTTGGAGTCTCATTTTAATAATGATCTTCTTGCGAATGTGAGCATCCATCACATCTCTTCTCAGAGATAGGTTGCCACCATTTTAGTGAGTCTTTCATTATGCATTTTTACAGTCTTGTACATTTCCCTCATTAATAGAAATTGTGTATTACTGTATATTTGTGCCTCTTGTTATATATCTGATATATATCTATTATATTATTTGATATCTTTCAATATCTTTTTATATTTCTATGTTATATGTCCACTCTCATTTCGTGCCGAAAATAATCTGGATCAATGGTGTTAGAGTATGTTGCTCTTGATCATTTTTTTCAATGCATGTTCCTGACAAGGTCCAAGTATATCAAGTTGGGTCTCAAGCTTGTCTCTCTTGAGGAAAATTGCTCTCACACACCCAATAAACCCTCCATGGTAGAAGAAAATAAAAATGATAGAGGAAACAATTCTATTAATTTGTTGCTTGAGAAAGCTCTCACGCGACAGAGGGATCAAATGATGGAGAATTTTTTCCACATCCTTCAACGCTTGCCAATAAAAGCCATCCCATATTCATCAAGCAGCCACTTTGGAGGCACCTTGCCTTTCAAGTTACAAGTTAATTTTGATATTCCCGTATTTGAAGGACAGATAGATGCAGATGCCCCAGAAAAATGGGTAAATCTACTAGAAGGTTATTTCTCCATTCACAATTTTTCCATCAAGGAAAAGATCACCTTCACACTCCTTAAGGCTCTACCCCATGTCAAACATTGGTGGGAAAGTTACTAGGAGAAAGGTTCCACATAGGAGTATGGAATAAATTGGGCCAATTGCACTTGGGATTTTTTTGAGGATGTGGTCAAGGAACAATATTACCCTGTTGTCAACTATGAAGACCAATACATGAGATGGACCATGGTGCATAAAGAGAGTGGCCAAGTAGTGTCAAAGTTCACCAATACCTTCCATACCTTGCGCACCAAGATGGGTATCAAAGACTCCGAGCGATATTTGGTTCTGAAATACCATGGGGATCTACACATATACATACAAACTGAAATAGATTTTCTAGACATCCCATCACTGAATGTTTCTTATCAATATGTTGTTAAAATCGAGTAGAAATTTAAGCACCAGAACAAGTGGGAGTTCAGCTCTGCAAATACACAACAACCAAACTATGGTAAAGACGACCATAACAACCAGCCTCATGAAAACCAATCCAAGCCATAGGAAAAGAAGGGTCACAGGAAGATGAAGAAGGACACTGGAAAGTGGTGTGATTTCCACAAAATCCTCTGGCACAACACTGATGAATGTTTCTCAAAGCAATCATTGGTGGCCGAGATCAAATACAAGGAGCCTCAACCTAATTCATAATCTGATTCAAAAAATAATGGAAAAAGACAGATCATCAATGTAGACCCCATTGTTACTGTTGTGACCACAACAATTCAACCAGAAGGACTAGAATATTTTGAAGAGGGGGAGCACCTCTTTCATTTACAGATGTGGGTGAAGGGGACCCTATTGCATTTCATTGTTGATAGTGGAAGCCATAAGAAACTCATATCAATAGAGGTCGTCAAACATTTGGGATTGTCGACAACACCACACCTGCAACCATACAACATCGGGTGGATTTTTTATGGATGAGATCTTTCTATCAGCCAACAATGTCAATTGCCATATGGCATCCAACCTGGTGCAGGAAGGTAGTGATCTCACACCTCATCCTCACCCTCTCACAGGATCGTTCGAATCCCACTCCTTCTTGAGCCTAATTAACTCTTTCAATTCCCTGAGAATCTCCCCTGCAAATGCCCGATCCCCAGGTCCTTCTGGTTTCTCTCAGGGCCTCTGCATAAACCGTGACCTTTTCCTGACTCTGTGTCGGGGTTTGGGGTTTCGCGGTTCTCGCTATTGAGAACTAATTACTTCTCCAATCCCCGATTTGCAACGAGCCCCTTTCACGCGTGAGCCCTCCTGAGCTTAGCTCTTGTCGCATATGACCACGCCTCTGTGACCGTGGCCTTAACCTCCTATCGGGAACTCAATTTCCAATTTCTCGATGAACTCTCCTATGTCCTTAGCCCCTTCCGGCTAGGCTCTGGTCCATATGACCTGTCTCCGTGTGACCACAGTCAAACCTCCTATCGGGATTTCTCCTTATCGAGTTTTTGGACTTTTCGCTGTCGAGAATCACAACACTTTCCAACTCCCGATCTCTGATTCTTCGATAAGCCTTGGCCCTCCAAGACAAGCCCTGGCCAATGTGACCAGCCTTCGTGACCACAACCTTACCCCATCAGGGTTTCGGGGTTGGCGATGCCTAGATGCATACAACCGCAGGATTTACGATCGCCCAAATCCCAATGCTCCATCATGTTCAAAGTTGGCCTCCTCTATTGATCAGTCCTCCTCTGCTGTGATAACAACCGGCTCCCACTATGGCGCCTTTCTTCAGTCCCGATATGCTGACAGCTGTCCCGCACTGACAGTCCATGTGGCCCCACTCTCCTAGGCCTTATCGGGAAATCACGTTTCGCGATTCTGCAATGCCCAACACTCTCGTCCCTGGGATCCCCGATATCCCGATGGACAAAATGCCGACGACGCTCGATCCTTTGCCACTTTTCCTCCAGATGGATGGCCCAGATTCCTTTTCGGGTTTTTCTACTTCAAGTGTCCCGACACCTTGTCGATGCCTGGTGCCTCAGATCTCCGATACGGACGATCGCATGACACGTGTCCCTCTTCAGACGGACGGCTCAGATTGACCCTCGGGATTTCGAGACTTTCGAAGTCCCGATTCTCATGATCTCGAGATCTTCGATTTCCCGATGACTGATATCCCAATGAATAACCCTCGTGCAGCTTCCGCAGATCCAACGACTGACAGGTACCTGCTCCTGATCTGACGGCTCAGATCCTTTCTCCTTGTGTGCTCATCCTCCAGAGGCTAATCTCCGCACAACTCTTCCTGATCCTACGACTGACAGGATTCCTTCATGAGATCCGACGACTGTCGATATTCCTCTCTTGTGTGCTTCCTCTGGCGCTCCTCTGCTGGACGTGAACTACTTCTCTCTGTCGATCCGACGGTTCCTGCTTCTCCTCTCTGAGCTCCTTCATGTCTTCTTCCCAGTATTGGGAGAAATTTGAATTTCCAAAGGCCTCGACCTTTACCTGTTCCCTCTACGAGCTCCACAACCTCGAGTCTCGCCGTGCGCATACAAGCGCTTACTCCTCCTGAGAATTTCTTCTCCTATCGAATCCTCAAAGGATTCATCCGACTTCTGCACTCCTTACAGATTCTTCACACACTAAGGTGCTATCTCTTCTGAGCTTGCGTAAACACTCAGATCCCTTGGGGAATTTTGTCTTCTTCCTCCCTCAGATGGAGAATTAAACGGATGCCTTCCTGGCTATCCTGCAACTCAAGCGACCCCTGGCTGAGTCCTTATGGGTGTTTAGCAACCCAGTGAAGGTCCTCCAGTGGATTCTTCTTCTCATCCAGAACTCAAAGAGTTCTCTTCTTTTCTGTGCCTGCCTGCACACTTCCTCGACACTCTCTTAGCGGAGTCTCTTCTCCATAGAACGTTCAGCAATTCTAGGTCCTCGTACACTTATGCACTTGCTCGATGCCCACCTGGCAGAGCCTTCCAGAATCCTCAGTGATTCTATCTCCTTTGAACTCTCTGTAGAGTTCTTTTTCCAGCACCTCGTGCTTACGCTCAATGCCCACTTGGCAGAGCTCCTACAGAATCCTCAGTGATCCTGTCTACAACTGTATCTCTGCTACACAACCTTTTCCTCTTGAGGTGTTCAGCAACCTCAAAGGTCTTCCCCTGAGTTGTTGATTCTAGTCCCGTGCCTCAGCACATCTCTGTCTGACTCCTCAGAGTTCAGAAGTGCATCCTTCTGTGCACGGCTATCAGAACCTCAACATTCTGTCACACCCTCCTGGTGTGAAGCCTCAAAGACCTCTCAAGCCTGAAATCACACAAACTCCTATAGAATGCATCCACCTAGCATACATTCACAGCATATACAAAGAACACATATAGACATACATATAAGACAGAATAATGCAGGAAAAACTGCTTCTCTTATATTAAATGGCAAATGCCTGTATTTACAAAGTGTTCTTGATATCTCTCGGCTCTCCTCAATTCTACCATCACTAACTCAAAATGAGATCTGAAAATCTCTTTTACCTGAGGGCTCATTCCTCCAGGTCTACCTACTCTACTTAATTACAATCAATTACCATGAATGGGTTGTCTAGTCCAGGATCGAATCTAGATCTCAGCCATTCCTGGCATTAAAGCCGATCTACCTAACGCCTGCTCAAAGGCACGACTTTCCTGGCTCACCAGCCTAAGACATTAAATTACATTCAATTCAAATTTTGAAATGAGGCTATGCCTCCCTTTTTGCATATGAATGCATGCGCGCTGACGTGGTTGGCTGGCTGGTTGGCTGCATGGAGAGCTGCTCCTGCATCATACTCCACGGCTGCAAAAATCATGAGCTCCTGCTCATGAGCTTCCTCTGTAGCCGTTTGGAAATCCTCCTGGATCCCAAATAAGTCTTTGGAGCTTTTCATCTGCTCCATTCTACTGCTGCTATTGTTGCTTCTGCATTGTTGTTGTTGCTGCTGTTGCTCTTCTGCTCAGCCTCTCCCTGCTGACAGTTTCTGCTGATCGGATCATCGGCTCCATGATCTCCTCTATCACCTCATCCAGCTGCTCCAATGGTTGGTTCTTCTCATGCAGTCTCCTCAGCTGAAAATTTTTTTGTCCATTGGGAAGATCATCATGATCTCCCACACCTTCCTCCTTCATTTCCAACTTCACTTGTTGGATGTGCCTTCCCTGCACTCTCACCCTTTCTTCTAGGGCTTCTATCTGATCCCACAGATCAGCAAAGAAAATGATGTCTGCTTCTTCTTCCTCTATTTCTACAACCTCCCATGTTGCATTGTTTTCAGCTTCATGGCTAAAAATGTTGAGCCATTCCTCAGAATGCTCATTCTCTTCTTCCGCTTCTGCTGCAAACTCCCACGTTGCAGTCTCTTCAGCTTCATCGCTGAATGCATTGAGCTCTTCTCAGAATGCTCACTCTTTTCAAGATCTGCTTGGGCAGCTCCCAAAGTCTGCTCCAACTCTTCCTCTTTCCTGACAGTCATAGTTGAATGTTCCCCTGCTGTTGTTGTATCATCTGCAATAGAATTTTCTGCCTCCTCCTAGGCAGATGGTAGGAATACTTCAATTCCCCCAATCATCAGAACATCATT